>WOVY01009825.1:77500-570018 GCA_013436015.1 Rhipicephalus annulatus | reverse complement strand
TTCTTGAATTTTGCGCCCAAACCTGGGATCGCGTCAGTGTGCCGCCATTGATTTTAAATTATCTAATGCTATTTGGGCTGTTTCTGGAGCAGCTAGAGCTTTCTAAACTTGTTTTCAATGTGTATCTTTTATACATATTTTGAAAAAGCCAACGTAGTTACCTGGCTGTGCTATAGTAAAGAACTGAATTCGAAAGATCACCCTCAGAATCAGTGCCGTCAATACAGTAACACGTGAAAATTTCCGCGAGAGCGATGCCTTTTACTTTGATTGTCCTACCAAGTGCCGTTTGACGGCAAAAGTGGCTGTTTCATTTTTTTGCCGAAAGCATATATCTTACGAAAACAACTCATCAAAAACAATTGCTTGGCCCTTCCTTCGAAGCTTGAACTAATATCTCACTCCAAACCCTGAGAATAACAATGCTCGTTGAAATCTAATAATCCAGAAAGTAAACTGTGGCTTGGAACACCCCGACTCTGCACAGTCTTACGGTAGCGACGTTACATGAAAGTTCCTTAAACCTCCATCCATGAGCAGTAACGCGACCAGGATTCGAACCCGATACCCCCTAGCACAGCCCCAAAAACGCTACGAGCGCTGGGTCACCGCGACAGACTGGCTTTGTAGAAAGAAGAGCTACCTATATATACAACCCGTAATTATCTCAGCACGCACATATAGCTTGTAAGTCTTAGCGTATTAGATGTGTATAACGAATACTGACGATCCCTTCCATAGTTGATTTTAACAGGGGACCATACTGTACATAAGTTCTTTATTAAGGGGTTTCTTAAGGGTTGTAGGCGCTGGGCCTGCACATAAATTTAATTTCCCCACCCCTTTCTGTTTTGCTGGTAATCAGATGCGCGCAGACATGCCCATTCCCGTAACAAACAAACAAACGTGAACAAACAAGCAAACACACACAGACGCACGCAGGCAATCGATAAAAGTGAGTAAGCGGGACAACCGGTACGAAGACGTTGGCCGGAATTGCGCACCAAGCTTCGATAATAAACCGACGTGGCAACATAACCACGTGATAACCAGTCGCAAGCAGGTAATGTCATCGGAGCTATAGTGTGGGTCGCTGTTTCCCTAACAACGTTCGAATCACTATACACCGTGTAAAAGCCGCGTGCTATGTGGCAGGGTGCCCGCGCTAACTTCACGTGCATCAGACGACGTGCGATCACGTCCTAAAACCACGATATGATTGCGAAGGACGCTATAATGGTGGGCACCGGAAATTCGAACCACCTGTATATAGTTTTTCAGTGCGCATCTAGATTCAAGATAAAGTTGTTGTTGTTTTTTCATTCCATTCCATTCCAGATCTAAGTACACGGCCACGAGCATTTTCGCCTCTATCGAAATTCGGGCCGCCGCTGCTAGGATTCGGTCCCGCAACCTTCGAATCAGCCAGGCGAAATTCAGCCAGGCGAAAATCGGCCAGGCGAAAAGCGGCCAGGCGAAAATCAGCCAGGCGAAATCAGCCAGGCAAAATCAGCCAGGCAAAATCAGCCAGGCAAAATCAGTCAGGCGAAATTCAGTCAGGCGAAAATCTGCCAAGCGAAACAGTACAGGCGAAATGATGGACGTTCCCGCACACCTCGAAGGAGTCCCCGGCCCGACGCCTCGGCGTCGCGCATCGAAGAAGAAATCGCGCATGCCACACGTCACCGCACCGATGCGTACAGGCGAACGCTGTGTGTACCGATTATGCAAAAGCGATCGCCCGTGTTGTGAGCGGAGGAGCGCGTATCATACGGTCGTCGCGTGACGTCTAAGCGCGGCGAGTCCTGCACGACTTCGAAAAGGCGCGTGAACGTGCATGTCCTTACGTAAGCGACTTCGAACCGCATTTCGCCGATGAATCGGCGAAGCCTGGTCGATTTCTTCTGCGGCGTTCCCGCGCGTACAGCTCGTTTCGTTTCTTTCTCACGACTGGGTGGCGTCACTCCCTTTGGCCGGCGGAGCGACAGCGTGCGTATAACACACGCATCGCCGACGTGGCCTGCAAAACATCGCATACGACGGATGTTTAACCTGTCAATTCGCCCGCTGCTACCCGGAGATGCAGGAATTATTTGTGTACGAGTCGATTCAGTGGTCCCTACGGCGTTGCAACGGTCAACCTTCCGGGCGGGCTGTTTTGCAATGAAAACGCGAGATGGGCACGTCGGAAGCACGACGGAGAAAACGACGTAAATGACAGCCACGCGAGATTGAGAGGCCTCATCGAGAGGACCCGAGATGCGACTTCCGGGGCCTCGTGGAATCCGTAGGGCGTTTCGTGCAAGCACGGTGGTCGAAACATGAGTTTGGATACAATGTCCTCGCCGTCACGTCGGACAGAAGCCATTTTTTTTTTCTTCGGTCAAGCGTAGGAGTCGGGGTAGACGCGCATACGTGACCTAATGAAACGATCAACAGCAATTGATTTGATTGATATGTCGGGTTTAACGTCCCAAAACCACCATATGGTTACGAGAGACGCCGTAGTGGAGGGCTCCGGAAATTTTGACCACCTGGGGTTCTTTAACTTGCACCCAAATCTGAGCACACGGGCCTACAACATTTCCGCCTCCATCGAAAATGCAACCACCCCGCAGCCGAGATTCGATCCCGCGACCTGCGGGTCAGCAGCCGAGTATACCTTAGCCACTAGACCACCACGGCGGGGCAAGCGATCACTAGCAAAGTATATTAAGTTCGTCCAATGTCAGCTCTCCCTCATGAAGCGGACAGCCAGCGCCAACGCAGCTGAATGGATTTCGCAATACCGTTTGCTATTGTATGCAACAACTTCGCTGGCCAATCTTGTTCAGATCACGCGGGACGAAGGAAGAACGAGGGTATATTATACCTGGCAACTTTCATGGAAACATGATCAGGCGATATGTGATCGAAATTACATGCCAAAAGATTGATTGGTCGATTGATTGTTTTATTGATTGATTGATTGATTGACTGACCCTTTCAACCTGGCGCAACCCACCATGATCGCAGACAGTTACCGAATCAACAAAACTTTCTTTTCTTAAGCAAGTTTTCCCCTTCGTCAGCCGGCTTCACCGGCGTCGTGATTGGCTGAAATATGCCATTGCGAAAATATTTAACTTGCGTACGACGTTTCACGCTGAAAGCTGTTATGAAATCAAAACAACGGTGCCGCTTTCTGTCCGCCGCCGCCGGTGTCCGTAACCGCTATGGCACGAAATAATAAAGAAAAAAATTAAAAGAAAAAAGAAAACAGAATGGGATGGTTTTCGACACGGCCCATCCTCCGTGGCAGGTCGAGTATTCCAACACAAAACCACGCCTGTGTTTGAAACTCATTTGCAAAAGTACACAAACCCTATAGATTTTTTCACTGTTTACAAACACATCCTCTTGATGACATTCGGTTTCGGCTGCCGATGTGCCAAAATAGCATCGGTGGGCAAGAAGAGCTTTAGAAAATAGCCCGGCGATTTTCTAAACTTTCTTTTTCTTATTTGGCAAAATATATTCGAATAAATGTTCTTTTGAGCTACATAAAAATTATACGATATTCCCCTGAACCTTACACACGTTCCTTTTACCTGCAAAACTGAAGCAAGACAATTCTTGCATTTGAAAGGAACTTGAAAACGTGCTTTCAGTTTCGACGTTAGGAGCTGGTAAACGAAGTGACCGGAAGTTTTCTTGTTTTCATGGGTACAACGCTTGTGACCTTGAAACCGTCTATACAGGCGCCATGTCGAGCAAGGAATCGCGCTAGCATATGTATAATATACTGTGGCGGTATCATAAAAGACAAGCCAGATGTCACACTATACGCTAAGTGCGCAACGAATGTACCTTTTTGAAGCTTCCCACTCTCTAAAGTGCTCAGACACAATTTTCCATCGTCATCAGCAAAATGCAGCTTCAACAAAATGTGCATGATGCCTCACAGATGCGTTGCGGGTAGCTCGTTCATCCCGGAAAGAGGAATAATGGTGTGGTGGGTGCTATCCTGTATAATATACTTCACGAAAATTGCGATTTAACGCGTAGTGGATAGTTTGCAAGGTTAGATATATTATAGTAGCCCCCCAGAGAGTTTAGAGCAAGCTCTATAGAAAAGGTACTCTTACAGCTGTCGCTGTGACTGGGCTGACGTTTTTCTTGTTGTTGCTGTAAATACATAAGAGCCCTGGTATGCGCGGGCCCTGAGTTGTGAATACAGTTAATATAGAACACACATACTAGTGGTGCGCGTAGCCAGGATTTTTTTTCGGGAGCACGCACACACACACACACGCGCCACACACACACGTACCTACCTACATACATACATACAATACATACATACATACATACATACATAACATACATACATACATACATACATACATACATACATACATACATACATACATACATACATACAGACATACATACATACATACATACATACATACATACATACATTCTTTACGCAGTACACATTACATCCCTCTTTCGGAGTACCGCCGGAAAACTACACAGCGCCGCAGAGTTTTAAAAATCGGAACACTGGAAACTAACGACGATGGTTATAGCGCGAGAACAAAACGACGACACAGAGACAAGAAGGACACGAAAGACACGAGCGCTTGTGTATTTCGTGTAATTCTTGTCCCTGTGTCGTCGTTTTGTTCTCGCGCTATAACTATCGTCATGCCATACCAACTAGCCCAAGCTGCCACACTTCTCCAACAAACCTTTACTTTCCTCAGTAATTAATGATAGACTAGCGATTTACGTCGTTCGCTATACAATTACACCAGTGAGTTGCCTATACGCCAATCGCAATGCTTATCGCAATAGCACTAAACCCAAGAAAACTATTTTTTTTCGTTAGCATATAGTTATCATACTGATCGTTCTAAGGCTCTATGCGGTCACGCTTGCATGCGGTTTTATACTTTACCGCCTGAGCGACCCGTAGTACAGGCAGCTCTCGCTTAGTTCTGGCAGCCAAACATCTGGTTCGGCAATAGCACGTGCGTTCAACCGATTATCGTTCTTAAGAGTTTCTTAAGAGTTCTTAAGTTGGCTTGGCTTTCGATCCTCCCAATTTCCGAGGCAGTCGGTTTTTCATGCGAGTCGGAAGCATGCAGCGGTCTCGTTTTACGGGTCCCAACAGGCGAAACTTGCCGCGCGCCTAAGAAGCCAGGTCAGATCGCGACGCAAGATTATCTACAGCTCGACAATTCCAACTCCGTTTTATCCTCAGCTCGCCCACACATGTGTCTCCAGGTGCGGAATGCCGACAAGGAAGAAAACGCTGATACGGCGAAAGTGATCCGATACAGTCCACGCCGGCTCTATCGATTAACTCGCTTCAAAGAAGTTCCTCAAAGGCGCCCGCTTGATGATTCGAGAATTTCGATCTCGAGGCCGCTATGGTGTGCGTATCCCGAGGCTAAGTGCATACTAAGAAACGTATACAGAGAGCGTTTGCGGCGCGCAATTCGTGTTTGCGACCGCTTCGCTGCACGCATTAAACGACTTGCGTCAGCCTTCCAAGTATTCGCCCTCGCCGCATCCCCTTCAGCGCTTCGTCTCCTTCAGGAATGCGTACATGAATATTTCATACAAAGCCTGACGAACGTTTGCGGCGTAGATAGTAGAAAAGCAAAGTTTAAAAAAAAGAACGTGCAGGTTCTTCTCTTTTTCCATGACCATTGTTGGAAGTTCCAACCAAGGCTCCAGCGGAACTTCTAACTATGGTTGGAAATTCTGCACTTAGTTTCCAGTAAGGCTGCACGAAATTTCTGCAAACACCTCGTCTGGAACATTGCGGGCGACCACAACTATATACCAGAGCAAGTATACGCTTCTCAGAAACTTGCTTATAGACTGATTGATATGTGGGGTTTAACGTCCCAAAATCACTATATCATTATGAGAGACGCCGTAGTGGGTGGCTCCGGAAATTTCGACCACCTGGGGTTCTTTAAGGTGCACCCAAATCTGAGCACACGGGCCTACAACATTTCCGCCTCCATCGGAAATGCAGCCGCCGCAGCTGGGATTCGATCCCGCGACCTGCGGGTTGTTTATAGGCTACACCATAACTAATTTATTAGAAGCGAAGTAACCACGAAACGACCTCTACGTAACGAGAGATGTAGCATGGTTTGGTCCATTTTCTATCTTCTACAGGATTGCGATTGAACGGCCACATACCAATGAAAAGTATGCTTCTGAGAAATCTCCCTTTATAGACTACCTTGTAAACTTCTAAAGAATAAAATGTTAGCGAAAGCTAGTAAACGTTAATGTTTCTCTACTGATTTTGCAAATTTACTGATCTAACTTTTTTTTAAGTCGTGCTTATATCACCTCGATTCACGTGATTGGGGACTTCATCTGTGCCAGCAGTGTGGAGTCCGCCGGGGCGGCTAATAGTTCGGTAAAATGAGACGTTTTTACAACAGAACAAAGCGACCTTTATAATGAAATGGTTACTACTAATAATAACATGTGGGGTTTAACGTCCCAAAACCACCATATAACTATGAGAGACGCCGTAGTGCACGGAGGACTCCGGAAACTTAGACCACCTGGGTTTCTTTAACGTTCGAGCACCCAAATCTGAGTACACGGGCCTACAGCATTTTCGCCTCCATCGAAAATGCAGCCGCCGCAGCCGGGATTCGATCCTGCGACCGGCGGGTCAGCAGCCAAGTACCTCAGCCATTATATAGATCACCGCGGCGGGGCTATAATGAAAGGGGCTTGTGCAAATTTCTTCATAGGCAGAATGGCTAGCGCCAATGTGTAGCAATGCTTTATTTTTAGCTAATTTCCCTGCCATCACGGCGTCGTCCCCGATTGGTGGAAACCTCAGCCTGTTGGTATTTTACGTTAAAAAATGTAGGACAGCGTAAGAGACAGGTATAGGCGCAAACGATAACAGACTGACAAAATGCGCCCTTCGTCGTTTTCCCCCGTGTTTCTCGCACTGTTGTCATCCTTAACGAGATCGCCTATACGTGCCCCTGCTAATGTTTTTGGCCTTCTTAAACGAATCAGCGCCAAGGCAACCGCGCGGGCTATTTGTCGCAACATAGCGCTGACAACGTGCAAGTCGAGTCGTCATCACTTGACTGAATAGCAAGGACAAGCGAGGGGTGTCCGCAATTTCTCCTTGAAACGCGAGGCTAACAACGCCATGAGCATAAACTGTACAAGACAGTGCTGTAAACGGCACTCGCCGTTGATTCTTCTGAAAACACCTCAGTGTAGTCGGAATGAACATTGCTGGCAAAACACTCATATCTTGCTCTTCTTGTAGACTGTCTTACGGAATGATTTCAGTGCCGGTTGTAAACCTCTGTGTTTTGCACCTTTAACAACTGAACCGAGAGTGTTATACGGTAGCACACGCGTGCAAACGGTTTAGTTGGTTCGTGCGGTGTTTCGTGGCCTTTTAATAATTCGCAATATACAAACACAAGAAAAACATTCACTTAACAGTCCAAGATAGCTGCGCTCATATGTCTTCGATAAAATGGGCAGCTTCTATAAGAAAGCGGCCCCTATAACGTGGAATATTTGTGGTCACGCTCGCATCGCAATAAAGGCGGTTGGCAACCCGGCTAGCAGGTCAAGTGGCTATGCTTCTCGACTGCATGGTTCTCGTTGAAAATGAAGTTGTTGCTGTTGCAAAAGAAAATGAGGCGAATACAAGGCGAAGTTAGACTCGTGAAGTTTCTCGTTGATTATGGGAAAGAAGGCCAGCGAGAAAGGGAAAAAAACCAAGAACACTTAAAAATTATCAGCTTTCTGAGAATGCTTCCGCCATTCTGATAAAGAAGAAAGCTTTTTTTCCAAGTATCGGGAGACGGTTTACACTCGTCCAAAACGGTTTGGACACAGTTCGGCAAGGAAGAGCATCCAAACCGGGAAAAGGGCTCAAAAGACAAGATCGTCTACAGACCATCGCGCCTAACCCCCGTATTCACAAACGCTCCTCGACTCGACTTTCACCCTTCACTTGACGTTACCCCCGTATTCTAGAATGTCCCTTCACTGAACGCTTCGCCTTCACTTGAGAAAGCCGATGGGAGCGCCTATCTCTAGGAGCGGCAAGTCACTGCATATCAGGCATCATCTGCTGCGATTCTTGAGTAGCGCAGCGTCATTTTCAGCCTAGTAGTGGCGCAGTGCTCAACTGTGTCAAGTGAAGGGTGAAAGTCGAGTCGAGGAGCGTTTGTGAATACGGGGATAAGTTGAGCACTGCGCCACCGCTCGGCCGAAAATGACGCTGCGCTACTCAAGAATCGCAGCAGATTGTGCCCGATATGCAGTGACTTGTCGTGCCTAGAGACGGCGCTCCCATCGGCTTTCTGAAGTGAAGGTGGAGCGTTGAGTGAAGGGAGGTTCTAGAATACGGCGTAAGCGTCCATGCCGTTTCGTGCCCTTCGAAGTGAATCGCGATTCACGCGCTTTTTTTCTCGAAATGCGCTCCGAGGACGCAGCCCGAAGGCGTTGCGCGATCCACAGCTAAAGAATGCGGATCGGCATCGCTATCGGCGAGGCACGAGACGAAGCGTTCGCGCGCACGAAAATAAAAGAGTGCGACGACTTCTCGGAACGGGTAAAAGTCGCGCCGCCGCTTGCGCCGTACAGTGCTGAGAGGGCAGTGGCGTGCGCCAAAAATCCGCATTCACCACGCGCCACGTGTTCGACCTTCGATGGTTGCCGCGGTTACACCTGGAAAGTGCGTCATTGGAATTTCGCGCTTCTGCCGCGCAGTGCAGTGCGATCGATGAGGAGGTGCGTATCCTGCTCCAAGCAGCGAATGCGATGACACGATTTTCTTAGTTTCACTTACGGGCTCTTAAGAACCGCTCTCTCTCTTTCTTTTTATTCTTTTAACACAACGCTGCTAAGGAAAATCTTGCGGTGGTGTGTTTACAGGACCAGTGATCTCCTGGTCTTCTTAGCGAAAGCACTGAAACTTCGTTGCAGTCAAGTCACGTAGTGGCACGCCTCGTAGTATTGAGATTCAAAGTGCATCGTATTCGCGTCGACATTAAGTTGTGAAAGAAGTGCAAGTGCTGTGTTATATCGAGAATTTGGTGGTGCTCAAGTTCGTTACGTAGAGGTTTAGGTCTACTCTATATAGAAAGCTTTATGTCTACTGATTACTACTCTTTCAACACGGGAATTCTCATTCATTAATATCATTAAAGCGCGCAGAGTTGATAACGTAGCTTCGTGCGGGTTACAAAATCGTGACACACCGGAGATTTTCAAAAATAAAATTCACCGTATAGAAAAAGAAAACGCCACCAGTGCGTCTTGCGCGAGATTACGAAGATTAGACACACTGAGCGACCCTGACCGCCTAGATAACGATAATGAACTCCCAGCTCTTAAAATGGCCTCCGAAATCGGGCCGCGGGCAAATACCACATCTTCCTGCTGAATGTCGGAGGCAATGTATACACTACAAGGAAAGAAGATTGCTCACTCTCACTCTTCAGCCGCAGTGTAGTTACGCACGACTGGCCGCCAGTATAGGCAGGCAATAAACTTTATCAAGGATCCAACGAGGAATCACTGGCCCAGGCTGGGTGGGCCTCCAGGAGCCGTCGTCCGGGGAGCATGGTGCGATGTGCTCTGCGATATGTCCCTGCATGGCTCACTCGACAGTATACCGTTTTGCTTTTACAGGTTTGGAGTGTGCCGTGCCATCGGCTTTGTTTTCGTCGCGTCCAATAAAGAGCTTAAGAACGTATAATGCACCCGAGTAATGCCGCTGCACAGCCAACTCCACGTGCGCATTAGCGCACAGCTTATCTTCCTGCTTATCTTCCAGAATTTGGTAAAATCCTACGTTTTCCTTGGTTGTTTCTGACTTATATGCGGAAAATTCTCTTCGTCACGCAACAACGACTCCTGCTACAGAGAATTCCCAAATCGCATAATAGTGAAACAGTTGTTCAGCTATATGACTTCTTCACGATAGGAGGTATTCGCCGAACTCTTCCCGCCAGGCGGCGCCAGCGAGTGCGCCGCCATAGCCGTGGTTCGTCGGCGACAAGGAGGATTAAAGAAATTGCTGGAGTGAAAATCAGTGCCCAGGAGTGAAGCCGTGCCTCTGGCAAGATGGCGGCTGTGGCGGCCATCTTACTAGGGGCATGATAAAGTATCACCCTTTAGCGAATAATAACGGAGCGTTACTCTCGAACGTCCAACGAGTGTAACGTGGAAAATTTTTCGGGTCACATAGTGCTCCAAGTGCGTCTTGATGTTACTAGTTTTCCTTAGTGAGCCTCCGATTGGAGGCTAAGTACTTGGGGAAACTCAGTCACCCATACTCGTTTCTGTGTGTTATCTCGTCGGGAACAACTGTCTTATAATATAAAACTATCCCGCTACAGTCCTTGACTTTGGGACCTCCTTTTGTATGCTAAACACATGTCACATTCTTGTATTCGTACCGATAAAAAATCTGAATCTGAAATCTATCGTAGAATTTGCACTAACATATCAAAGCACTTGATCTATAAGTGGGCACTATCAGAAAAGAGCATGTTTCCACCACCTTGGCAGTGGCAAAGATGGCTTCACTTCTGCTGGCAAAGCATTGCTTCAGCTTCCACTCCAGCAATTTTTTTTTAATCCTCCTTGGTCAGCGATTCGGCTTGTGACAGCGTGATATCTAACGCCGCTGTACTTAACTAACCCATTTTCTTAGAAAATTAATCACATGACATGTGCTCACAAGAACTTCGTTTGTGGTACGACGATGACGTTCGCACGTGGGGCCACAAGTATGGCTACTGGCGCGCGCTAGCACCCCTTGCTGATGACGTCATGCGAATACCTCCATCATCGTCATTACCTTCGACTGTAGCAATTCGCTCAAGTCTCAAAAAGCGTACGACTTTCCACGGCTGTGAACC
Organism: Rhipicephalus annulatus; assembly: GCA_013436015.1. Classification (NCBI taxonomy): domain Eukaryota; kingdom Metazoa; phylum Arthropoda; class Arachnida; order Ixodida; family Ixodidae; genus Rhipicephalus; species Rhipicephalus annulatus. The sequence continues at coordinate 559,078 of WOVY01009825.1, read as the reverse complement.
GGGAGTACTATTTTGCACTAATATTATTAATCTATACTGGATGTTATGATTCAGCGGCAACAGACATCATAAGCTAAATCCGTTTTTAACGCGTTCAGGTTAAACAAAGATCCGTTCGATGTCGCTATAGCTGCGTTGCTGCGGCCGTTGACACGATAAAACGTCCACACTGACTGATTGATTGATAAGTGGGGTTTAACGTCCCAAAACCACCATACGATTATGAGAGACGCTGTAGTGGAGGGCTCCGGGTATTTCGACCACCTCGGTTTCTTGAACAAGCACCCAAATCTGAGCACACGGGCCTAGAGCATTTTCGCCTCCATCGAAAATTCAGCCGCCACGCCGGAATTCGATCCCGCGACCTGCGGGTCAGCAGCCGCGGGATCCTTCCACTAGAGCACTACGGCGAGGCAAACGTCCACACTTATGAACGCAATAAAGCTACCTTATCATACTTAAAATTGGTCCGACAATCAGTACACTTGCGGCGTTAACAGACAGCTTCACCTTGAAAGCTGATTACCACTCGGCATACCGATTAACCACAAAAGGTACTGCGCAAGCAAAGTTTGTGCCTCCCAGGAATCTCTGGTGAAAAGATCAAGTGGGTCCCTAAACGTTCTCTTGAAAATATTTTTCGGTTGGTGTCGTGCATTTCAAGCTAGAGCACCTTCCCAACGAGATAGATGTTCACGCATATAAAAATGTTGCATGGAAAACAGCCGTATTCAAGCGAGAGAATTTCCTGTGGCACACATTGTAGGTGCATATGCACACTACTGTAAACTCCTGCAGTTTCCTTGAAGTTCGCACCTTGTCTACCCACTGCACGCACCTCCTGTACTACTAACGCGAGATACTATCTAGTGTAGGCGTTCCTTACAATAGTCAAATAACGCAACCATGCTTTTCACGTGCGCTAGAGCTGCCCGTTACACAAGGTCTCCGGAAGACCTTCTGCACCGGACGCTTCTTGATATGCACCACCAACCCAGCATGCATGCAACATGTTTGCCAACCACCACAATCGCCAGGAGGGATCTTCTTGGCAGTAGTTCCTCGTTAAGACATTCGTGCATCCGTCTTCAGTCCACGGGAAACGCATCAACCGCAAAAGAAAGTACGGCCAAGTAGTTCTTTTTTCTTTCCCTTCCGTTTTTGAGCGATTGTTCATCGCTGCTCCCTTCCTAGACGTTGCGTGGTTCGCGGCGAGGCCCCCCGAGGCGACCCGCGTAAAGTTTCCGTCGCGTGCCTCTTCTTCTCAATTGGCAAGGCGTCGAACGTATCTCATCTCCTGCTCTTCCTCATCTCAGCTATAACGGTATTTCGAACGACGCTCCGGCGTTGTGTTGCTTGAGGAACGAGCAGGTACGAACGGAAAAACAACACTCCGGACAAAACAATCTTAATGAACTGACAAACAGCAAAAAAAGACAACGGGAAACCAAGCGCACACCTTTTATGCATGTGTATACATAGCAGAGGTAGGTGGGAGGTAGCGGGTTAGGGGGAGACAGAAGGTTAGGTGGGCCGATTAGATTAAGAAGTTTGCGGGTATAAATTGGCAACAGCAAGCACAGGACCGGGTTAACTGGCGGAACATGGGAGAGGCCTTTGTCCTGCAGTGAACGTAGTCAGGCTGATGATGATGATGATGATGATGATGATGATGATGATGATGATGATACATAGCAGACACGACTCACGCGGGCGGGTCGGAGACTGTATTAAAGAAAACGCGCGCAACCGGTGCACTGAGTTTGTCCGAAACGTCGGCTGGAAAGCCGAAACGTCGCGCAGCATCGCATGAGAGAGGGAGACATATAGAAAAAAGAGGAGAACGTATGGGAAGATACAAGATGCTCGCTCCGCGTGGCGCTCCAGTGAAGAAGAAGAGGAGGCTTCGGCCACTTCCGGGTCCGTCGGCGGCGCACACACACACGTCGTTACCGAGACGCCCTCCTTTTTTTTTTAACATCCCCCCCCTTGCCCCTCTCTACGGACGTCGTTTCTTTCTTTGCATTTTCACCCTCGCATTCTTTCCGTTTCACCGATTCACGTGTGAGTGAAGACAGGGGCCCCCGTCTGGGAGCATCGTGCCTCTTCCTACGCGTACAACACGCAGACTCGCCCGCGCATGCGCAGGCTGCCGCAAATAGCGCGAGTTACGTAGTAGGCTTAGCTCCATCCACTGAACCCCCTCCCCTCCTCCCTTCCCTTCTCGTGGGTCACGCCTGGCGCTAGCCCGCTTATTACGAAGCTGGCGGCCGTTGTATACACCATGGCCATTCCAGGACGGCTACGGGAGGCTATCTCGCTCGCGTTCTGATCGATGTTGTGTAACGGTCGAACTGGCCGGCCCGCCGAAAAAGGCGGTGGGTCGAGACGCCGAGACGGCTCGAATCGAGCGTCCGACTTGACCGAGGCCGTGCTGTCTGTGTGCGGTCAACTATGTCCACAGGAAAAAAAGGTAAAACTGTTCACAATGCCCGAGTCGTTGCACGGAAAATGGTTTCGGAATGACAAGGACGTGCCGTATACATTGACGGGATTCGAGGCTCATTTCGAGTTTATTCGATCGAGCCTTCCTGTATTGGCTGACCTTTTGTGTGTGTGTTTATCTTTTTTTCGCTGATACACTTTTCCGGAGAATGTCGCCTTACCAGCTTGGCTGGCGGATAACTCGGGAGACCGTTACTTGTTGCGTCCACGTTTTTCTTCTCATTCGTAGCTTCTCGCATTGTGTCCGTTCCCGGTGTTGAAAAGAGGTAATGACGTGGGTGACCAAGTAAAAAAAAAAACGACCGGGCGTGCGTTCGCACCGAATTACACGAGCGCGCAAAGCCGGGCACCCAAGCGATCGTTGCATCAAACTACGTTTCTTTTGAAAGCGGACACATTGAAGCAAATCATCTGTGCTTGCAGACATTGCAGGATGCTATATATGTAGGCTGCGATGTCCACAGGAAAACGCTGCAAGCACGAAGATACGGGGGTGACTTTGAATGGGTGCCGCGTGGTACGGAGTTGGTATACAATCATTAAAACGTTCGAAGGCAATGTGCACAGAGAAGGGGCGGAATTTTAAGGGGGGGGGGGCGTTTGAAATAACACCGAAAAGGGTGGCGGGGTCGTTACTTTCTTTTGTTTTTACTAGCCCAAAAGCCCCTATGCTAGCATAAATACTGCTAATGTGGGCTTACAGTGGCCCCACTCATTATTTCTCATCGGTGACAGGAGGTGAACAGCAAGGACTGGATGGGGAGGGTTGTTGAGAAAGGCTTTGAGGGAGAGTGATCACCCATACCGCCCCCCCCCCCCACTCTTGATCCACCTCTGACACAGAGAGTGTGCTTGTCCTGATGGCGGCTACTTGATCTCATCCTTAGCTAGAACACACTGTGCTTTAGCGCAACTCCTGCTAAGAGCCGATCGTCGCCCGTCCCGTCACCTTTTGCTGTTTTATCCCTTCTTTTCGTCCTGACCAATCAGCATCAGCCACACTAAAAGCGAGACAAGCTCACTCGACAGCTGCTTTTCTGTACAGGCTCACTGAAAACATCAGTCGCCAGTCTCCCAGCACTATACACCATGGTTCATGCAAGCGTTCACTACACCCTGTTGCACACAGGCACGCCCAGGCGACGCTACACACATACATGCATGATTGATTTGATTGATTTGTGGGGTTTAACGTCCCAAAACCACCATATGATTAGGAGAGACGCCGTAGTGGAGGGCTCCGGAAATTTTGACCACCTGGGGTTCTTTAACGTGCACCCAAATCTGAGCACACGGGCCTACAACATTTCCGCCTCCATCGGAAATGCAGCCGCCACAGCCAGGATTTGATCCCGCGACTTGCGGGTCAGCAGCCGAGTACCTTAGCCACTAGAGCCACACATGCATATCAGCAGCCAAATGAACTATACGATTTCAATGCGAAACCCTTCGATGTCTCATCAGACGCGACAATAAACCATTGGCGGCGTCCACAAGTAATTATCACGTGATGACGCCCCCCTGTAACGTCATGAGTGCGTCACAGGTCACCACGATTTGTGAAGTCAGGCAAAGTGTCGTCACTTGATGACGTCGTCACATCGTCGGTTGGTCGAAGGTGAGCCGATCACGGAGGCCCTGCACAACCACGCGTGATCCAAAAGCTTTCAGTGACCCCGATCCCGGAGGCAATGCGAAAGTATGTAGGGTTCGGGAAGCTCACGGGGGTTCGGTACAGTCGACAGCGAAGAAGACGTCTTTTTCCTTCCGGTCGTCTTCAGCGAATGCCCACGAGATGCCCCTCCGCGGTGGTCTTGTGGCTAAGGTACTCGGCTGCTGACCCGCAAGTCGCGGGATCGAATCCCGGCTGCGGCGGCTGCATTTCCGATGGACGCGGAAATGTTGTAGGCCCGTGTGCTCAGATTTCGGTGCACGTTAAAGAACCCCAGATGGTCAAAATTTCGGGAGCCCTCCACTACAGCGTCTCTCATAATCATATGGTGGCTTTGGGACGTTAAACCCCACATATCATCATTATCATCATGCACACGAGACCGTGTGATTTTCGCCTTTACTGCGCTCTCGGCTCCCATAATGCATCAGCGGCATTTAGTCTCACGGCATTGTAACGCCGTGTCGAGCAATACACTACGACACTACGGCGCAAGCATGCATAATGCGCTGGATATGCCTCCTCGTGGAATGTTTCCAGAATATATAAGAGGGGCCTCAGTTGTCTGGCTGTATGCTAATGAGAGAAATGGTCGGCACCGACACCATTGTTCGCTGGATTGCGCATCGCTGAAACCCGAGCGGTCGCGGTGAGCCAGACTGCCGCCCCACCGACAATTTTCACGTCGGCGAGTCAATTGCGCGTGCGTATAGCATACACGTCAGCAAGCGCGCATGCAAATCGAAGGGAACGCTCTCACGTACAATGTAAGACTATGTACACTCGCCGGTTTGTCGAGTACGAATAGGCGTGTGCAACACACCCTACACTTGTGTGTAGTTCTAAGTAGTACAGCGCAATCCCGTGCGACATTGTTCTCGACGTTATAGATCAGTAAGAAGACTGTAGCTTAACGATGACGATAGTTATAGCGCGAGAACAAAACGACGACACAGACACAAGAAGGACACGAAAGACACGAGCGCTCGTGTCTTTCGTGTCCTTCTTGTCTCTGTGTCGTCGTTTTGTTCTCGCGCTATAACTATCGTCATGCCGTACCAACTAGCCCAAGCTGCCACACCTTTGTGTAGCTTAACCTTTACACTAGCGAGGCACTTTGATAATAATAATAATAATAATAATAATAATAATAATAATAATAATAATAATAATAATAATAATAATAATTAGTTGTTTGGGTTCGACATCCCCAAAACACCATATGATGATGAGAGACGCCGTAGAGAAGGGTTCGGGAAATTTCGACCACTTGGGGTTCTTTAACGTGCACCAAAATCTAAGCGCACGAGCCTCAAGCATTTTCGCCACCATCAAAATAATGCGGAATTCAATCCCACGACCTTGGGGGGTCAGCAGCCGAGTGCCTTCCTTAGCCACCAGACCACCGTGGCGGGTACTATATAGCGAGACAAATACCCAAAGTAACTACGGAGTATTTCGTTTTCAGTTTACTTTCTTGAGCGAAATCATTGTATACGCAAACGCGGGTATTTACTGTATTTACTTTGAATATTTACGTCGAAACAATGTTCCAAGATGACACGATAAGCAGGTTTGCAGTTCAGCCTCTCTGTCTCCAATATACCACGCATATCCCTCCTGCTGGAGCCTTCCGTCCTGCTGACGTAAAACAAGCGACTAAAAAAAAAAATAGTCGCTACTTGGGTCTTTCCATCTTGTTTTGACGCTCAGGTAACAAAGAAAACAAAAAGAACCTCATTATTCAACTTCAGAAGCATCCACTTAGGCGCGATACTTTCAACGAAGATGTCAAAGTAGAGCCTTGTCAATAATGTTGTCCAGTACCAAGGGGATGTTGGCGATTCCACATCCTCCATGAATGTACGGCTGATAGATATATGCCTATTCAATACTTGGTCTCTAAGCTCGCCTATATACGTTTCCGTGAGGCCTGCAAAATATCATCTACCAATCTCGCGCGTGACTGCTGCCTCATTTTCTCACGCCTACCACTTTTACCTAGCAATAGCTTCCACTGCACTGAACTCTTAGCCCGACATGACACCACCAAAATGAGCAAGCATATTCTCTTTCAGTACTTTCCGCAGAAACATATTTATTAAAAGTGTTCACTGTGCATCGCACACTGCGAAACCCTGGAAGGGGGGCTAGAGTTTTACCAAAATGCGATATGCCGTTTCTTTGCTGATACCACCACTCACAATTGTAATGGATAAGTAAGAGTATCCTTGATTGATTGATTGATTGATTGATTGATTGATTGATTGATTGATTGATTGATTCATTGATTGATTGATTAGACTCGCTACCTAGTGCCGAAAAATTTAGACCGTTTCTCATGCATTTGCTTAAAATGGCTCAAATGCGAAAGACATCGATTTATCTTTCTTCGCCGTCAAATTTATAACCTCCCCCCCCCCCCTCCTCAAATAACTGGGTGCAGCCAACGTGAAGTTCCACTGCCTCCATGATCGGAAGCTTTAAAAGCCTTCTGCGCGTCACCTGGTTTTCGACATGCTTCCCGGATTGGCCTATACCTCTGGCCCAACAACGATGTAATGTGGTGACATCACAGTCGCACGACAAGCTATGGGACTTCATGGTGACGTCGCGAATTTCGGCCACCTGCAAATTGGTGATGACGTCATCGGCGAACGTAATCCCATGATGATGACTTTTTAGAATTACTATAAATCATGTAGACGCATGACGCCAACGACCACTTTTCCCATTTGACGAAGCATCTGAGGCTTTCTCAATTACCTATTTCCGGGATAACACTCCTATATCTACAACGTCTTTCAATGTTCCCGGACTTCTAGTTTATAGTGTCTCGTTCTCGCGCCCATTTCAAGGAGGTCACATTAAGTGAAGCCCCGTGACAGGAACGAAGGACTCACCAGGTCGCAAGTGCCTTAGCTTTCCGAAATAGTGTGCGCACGCTTTCGAGGAACTTACTCCCAAGGAAATTAATTCAGGTTCAACCAGAGTGACTTGTCATCGCGGTATTGTCTTGGTTCTTTCATTCGCCAGCACAATGGCCTCATTTGTTACCGGTAGCACCGGGTTTACACATCCCCATCCTGAATGAGCAAGCTCATTGACAATTCAAGCGAGGATTATGTATGACTAGTGCTCTTTGACGAGAATGGATCATTCGTCGTTACTAGAGAGCACAAGTGCTTACGATTAAAGGTTACATGGGAGAGATAAACTTTGTTTTATCTGTTTGTTCCTGTTTACTTCCGTCGACACTGACAGTTCATTTTCTTTTTGTTCTTACTATCACGGCCACAATTGTCGGTCGCACGTTCGCTAGGTGTCAGCCTTTCGCTCCACTAGCTGCGCGCGAACGGCTACACAGGTAACGCTTTTTTTATTTTCGAGAACGATGGGGTGTCTGTTATATGACGAGATGTTTGTCTTTCTAATGCGCCGTATCTGAGACACGGCTCGAAGCCATCCGACATGACGTGTCTGCGAGATGTCTCGTTGGTTCTCAAGGTCTGCGCACCGCGAGGAGTATTCGAGTAAGAAGTCCAGTCGGGATTACGGAGTAACGCTCGCCTTCACTTGTGGTGTTTGGTTCGGACAGGCGGTTGTCTCTACAGTCCACATTAGGGAGCACGGTGGGCCGTTATGAAGAGGCATTCGGGAAAACAACAATCATTTTATTCTTCTTTTTGTGTGTGCGACTAGCCACTTTTAAGGAGACACGCGAACTCTTTGGAACCATTTCACTCTCTTCGGACAGTCGTTGAATCCAAAAAGAGAGTCAACGTGACTCTTCAAAAAGAGTAATACTATAGCATGTCGTGACTCAGCAAAAACAATCAAGAAAGTAGCGCATACGTTAAACCCCAAGTATTATTATTATTATAGTTCTTCGTTCTTATTGTTCCGAGCGCAGAGGGAGAAATGGATGAAAAATAGAAGATATACAAAAAGGGGGGTTCACCTTTCAGATGAATACTCACAATGCAGTGCGCCAGATACCTATAGCTGGCTCCCCATCAGAGACCAGTGTTTGCCCAGCGGCTCTAGGAATCGTACCCGCAACCACCTGCACTGAAGGCGGTGCCTTCAACTGCACATGTGCCTTTATACCTTCCGAATTTCGTTTTCTCCTTTCCTTCTCCTTCTTTCCTTATGTTGTGTTATCTACGATCTCCTATATGTTTGCCACTGCTACTAAAACCTATCGAAACTAACGTACAAGACAGATGATAGAGAGGCATATATATATATATATATATATATATATATATATATATATATATATATATATATATATATATATATATATATATATATATATATATATATATATATAAGGGAAACAAGTGTATACTTAAGGGCTCGTTTTTCGTGTTTTACACAATATTAATGAGATCTAACAGACAATAATGCCAAGGAAGGTATAGGGGAAGTTAGGCCAATTGTAATGTAAATGAGAAGAAAGAAAAGTGGGTGAAAAGATTACTTGCCGTGGGCAGTATCCGAACCTGCGACCTTCGAATAACGCATTCTTGCTCTACCACTGAGCTACCACGACAGCTATCCCCCCAGCCACTTTTACTGGGTATCTATGTCAATTCAAACGTGGGAGTGTCAGTCAGCGCCACTAGTAGCCATGGCGGCGAGTGTGGCACACTCTTTATGAGCCTGTATGGCGTCACGTAGCACGTGAACTTATTACGAGCTGGCAGCTGACCAATAGTCCATCCTATACAACCTAACGGCACCAAGTCTGCCAGTACGAGACCCTCATTAATGAATAAGGGAAAGAAGTGTATACTTAAGGGCTCGTTTTTCAGTGGTCTGACACAATATTAATGAGATCCAACAGACAATAATGCCAAGGAAAGTATAGGGGAAGTTACAAGACCGCATTGTAATGTATATATGAAGAAAGTAAAGTGGGTAAAAAAATATATATTTTAAAACTACGCGCTTCTTGGCCAATCGCTCAGCGTGGGTGGGTGCCACAAATGCAAGGCTCTATTCTACTCTACTTAACCAGGTTGTATCCGGTTTGCTGCGAGGCCAACGGACAACTGCGCCAAAGGGTTTATGAGGGACGTTATTTTTTACTTTTATAGCTGTAGTGTAGAAATCCGGAAGTTATTACGCAGCAGTTAACGACTACAAGTAATGCCCCTTATGCCTGCATTGGCTTCATTATCATTTGGTTTCCATAGATTGTGGCCAACAACAAAAAATAAATGAGCACCTTATTCACTCCCCTTCTCTCATACATCCGTAGGTTAAGCAGCCCGTGGAAGGATCAACACGTAACCCTGAAGACAGGAGCACCTGTATTTCGCAAAATCAGGTCATCTCGCATTCGACACGTTGCTGGTATAGAGAGATGAACGTAACTTGGCGCACATAAAAAAAAATATTTCTTTGGGGTGTTCAACCCCCGGTGAAGTATAGGAAAGACGGGAGGGGAGGGGATGATCAAGCATGCAAGCAATACCCCTTTCGTATATCAAGCAAAAACACCAGAAGCAATTTTCGTTTTTTTTTTTAATGCACTTCGTGAGCGAGAAGCGAGTTTCATAACGCCGCGCGAAGTCGCGGAAAGTTCGGGTTGACGCTACGAAGTAAAACTATAAATAGACGAATGAATCTCGCGGAACACGCAAAACCAAACGCACCGCGACGACGTAAAAGCTGCAGTCACCAGGAAGGAAGCATGGCAACGAATGGCAAGCCCCCTCGCGCTCTCCTCTCCCTCCTCTCATGTCTCTACTCTCATCTTCTCTGCAAACTCCATCTCTCCTGAATGTACTGCATCTCAAACAACCACTCTATACACGTCCGACGAAACAGAAAAATAGAAGCATCAACGAACAAACAAAAATAAGGCCGCACGAGTTAGACATCTCGCAGAGATGACATGTGGGCGGACGCGAAGCCAGACCGATGTAGTAGTACCTTCGAAAAAAAATTTAAAAAATAAATTTATAAAAACGAGCGAGCAACAGGAAACGGGAAGAAAAGCGTGCATGGTGAGAACGCCATGGTCGCATGCAGTGCCTGCCTGTGAAATGTGCTTCCTCTTCCTTGACCACGAAATGCACCACTTTTTTTTTTCTCTTTAGCGCCTCGTCGTTTTTACAGCTCCGCGAAACGACTACGACGGTAAAGTTTATGCGCGCGCACGCAAATGTTAACGCCGTCGCGGTGCTGCGAGCACCACCCCCCGTGTGTCGTATACGTACGCGGACGCCTGTCGACGCGTGCTGCGCTGCCTCTCTCTTCATCTGGCCGTTTTTGTTTGTTTGTTTGTTTGTTTGTTCTCGCTCTTTATTAAACTTTCGTTTCCTCTCGGAATCACTCGGCTGCATGCAATGCGCAACGCCGCGAGCGCCCCAGAATGCAGGTAAAAAAACTCAAGACCAGTAGTTCATCTCGTCGTCTGCCTATACGGTATCACGAGGCTTCGTAATACTACAGATTGATTGATATGTGGGATTTAACGTCCCAAAACCACTATATGATTATGAGAGACGCCGTAGTGGAGGGCTCCGGAAATTTAGACCACCTGGGGTTCTTTAACGTGCACCCAAATCTGAGTACACGGGCCTACAACATTTCCGCCTCCATCGGAAATGCAGCCGCCGCAGCCGGGATTCGAACCCGCGCCCTGCGGGTCAGCAGCTGAGTACCTTAGCCACTAGACCACCGCGGCGGGGCATAATACTACAGACAGGCGTTTAGGGATATTTCCATTTCTTTTTTTCTTTTCTTTTATTTTTAAGACGCAATTTCGGCGCATTACACGCTCAAATAGGAAGCAGCTGGGAGCGCCGCGTTAACCGCAAACCCGTACTCTCGGACTGGTCTATAGACCTATTCCGAGATTGCCTGCGCGCCGTCGGATTCCGCCATGTTTGCGAACACTGGGCAAATCAGAGAAGGCGGAGCAGTTGTCCGAACCAGTCTGAACTGATAGTATTTACCGTTTTTCGGGATTTCTCACTCGTCCATTCATACCTTCATTGATACTATCAGGGCTTCTTTATGCTGAACCGAGGAATTTTATTTAGGAACCATTTCCACGGCGGTAATAATGCTTTAATAGTGAAGCCGCGCCGACAATAAGAAAACCGCCACGGCCGCCATATTAGTACCGGCATCATGGGTGTTTAGAAAAAGTGGTTAACGATTCAGAGTGCTCAACTATAGGGGATAGCTGAAAGCCGTCCCGTAGGCCTCACACTTGATAAGGCCGGGTCGGCAAAAATTCCACCCATCAGGTAGCCTCAAGAGAGCGCTTTTTGCCCTACAAGTTTAACGTGGTTCATATTTCGCGACAGGTATGGCTCAATCTGTAGCCAATCTTTGTGTTACTGATTTACTCAAAAAACCTCGAAGTGCTTCAAAATTCTCTTGATCATCAAGTAAGCAGTTGTCTTCGTGATAAGTTGCTTTCGTCGAGAACAACGATTTGTTACCTTAGAACTAAACCGGCGTTTATGTTAACAGATCGAAACAACTTAATGCGGGCACCGCCTGACGAGAGCATGTTTGCGAAATGAAGGGTGGCTTCAATTTTGCCAGTAAAGGGACGCAAGAGATTCCACTCCAGCATTTTTTCAGGGGCGAAGCTCCTAAAGCCGTGGGTCTGTCCATGCATGTCTTGTGACCTGTTCGTAACCATCTAGTTGTATAACTCACTCAACAGGTGGCGCAAGTGTGTGACAGACAGACAGACAGACATATACGGACGGACGGACAAAGAGACGCACCGACGGACGGAAGCACGGACGGACAGACAGGCGGATGTACGCACGGACGGACGGACGGAAGCCTAGACGGGCAGACAGACGGACGCACGGATGGGCACACGGACGAAAGCACGGACGCACGACCGGACGCATCGATGCATAGAAGGAAGCACGGACGGACGCATGGATGGACGCACGGGCGGACAAACAGACGGACACGTGGACAGGTGGACGCTTCACCCCACTCATCATTCACTCGTGGATATGCTGTGACTTTTTCAACCTCCAGCATCTTTGGGTTGATTCTGCCCTTCGATATGGTGAATAAGTTGTAATATACAACTGAACGGTGCCATCTAAGCATATTTCTTCTTTCATCTTGAAGTCGTTTGCTTAAAGGATAACTATAGCCGTTAATTATTTTCTTTCTGGTACATTTTATTGCAAGGTTATTAGAAGAGTTACGTGGGTAGGCAGCTGAACTCGGAAACACAACCAGATCTACCACGAAGGCTTTTCGTGATCGAGTTAAACTGCGTGTGCGCTGACGATCTGCATTAAGACACTTTTGGTAACCGTGCTTTCCTTGATTGGATTGAAACGTTAGCAGTAGATGGCAGGATTCTAGGCCACGGGACGGCTTTAAGCTCTCCCATAGTAGAGTACTCTGTACTCTAAATCGTTACCCACTTTATCTACCCCCCCCCCCCCCCTGGATTGAAACGCTTATTTTGCGCCAAGCGTAAAGGGGACGGCTATGTGCTCTCCCATAGTAGAGTACGAAGTACTCTAAATCGTTAAACAATCTTTCGAAACACATGCCGGGGACGGCTTCATGCTCTCCCCTCGTAGAGTAGCGAGTACTCCTAATCGTTACACACATATTTTTCCCGTGAAGTGTGAGGCCGACGGGACGGTCTCCAGCTCTCCCGTAGCAGACTACCTGGTACTCTAAATCGTTACCCACTTTTTCTAAACACGTCCTTGGTCAAAGTCTTGTCGCCGCGGCCTCAAGTGTGAGGCCCACAAGACGGCTTTATGCTCTCCCATGGTAGAGTACAAGATACTATAAATCGTTAACCCTTTTTTTTTTCTGAACACATATGAATGCGACCTGTGGCATGTTTAACTTGTATGTTATTTGATTCTGGTACTGGGACAGCTTAATGCTGTCCCGTAGTTGAGTACATCGTACTCTAAATCGTCGAACTTTTTTTTTAGGGGCGAAGCTCCTTGTAGCGGCACCCGTTCCTCCCTCGTAGTCGTAGTAATAGTCGTAGCATGTGACCAGTCTTACATTTTGACCTCCAAGGTGGTGCCGGTGAAAGGTTTTTTCTGTTGCGTTGTTGAACAATTAAAATTCGCAGCGTGCGCATTAACTAAAAGTCGAATTCTCCTGTCTCTCATTCGCCCTTAGCAGCCATTGGCATGTACATTGAGCGCTATCTGGCTGGAAAAGGTTGCTACGTTATACTCACTGGGCATAACCTCTTTGGTTTTAGAAAGGTTTAGCGAGCGTTGGGCCGCAGTGTTATGAATACAGTGAACTAGTATATACCATGAACTCGAGGTGGTTAACCGTGGGAAGTAGACACGAAGCGCAAGCCGCAAGAAAGTACGCGTGTGTCACCTCTCGTTTAGTCCTTGGAATGTCCGCTGGATGGCGGTGCATACGTGGAATATGATGAAAAGATGCGAGATGGGGGTACTTGGAGTATTAAATAGATGGACGAACGGACACACAGACAGATGCATGGACAGACTCACGGATGGCTGCACCGACGGATGGACGCATAGACGGATGCATGGACGAACACATGGACGAACGCAGGGATGGACGCACAGATGGACGTGCGGGCGCACGAACAGACGTGCGCACAGACGGGCGAATGAACGCACGGACGGTCACACAGACGGACGAATGGACGGACGGATGCTTCGCCCCACTCTCAATCATTCACTCCGTGGATATGCTGCCTTTTTTTTTCCAAACGCCAAACTTATTCTTATGTGTTTGACTCAAGAGCACTGATTTTTGCTGGGACGCCGTAATACCGTGCCATAGTAGAGTACATCGTACTTAAATCATCGAACATTTGTTCTAAGCACACATGGAGTGGCCTAGCTCTGCTCGCTTCCAGGAATGATTCGTCTGGGACGACCTGCTGCTCTTTCATAGTAGAGTACCAACCCTCTAAAGCGATTAAGACTTGATTTAAACAATCCATGCCATATTAGGGGCAGGTTACTGCTGCCCCATAGTAAGGTGAAATTGCGCCCTAAATCGTTGATAAGTTCTTCTAAACACATCGTACCCTGAGATAGTGGATCGGAAGATCAGCAGTGGTCAACCTCATACCCTTCTAATCGCACTTCCGTAATACTGTAATTACTGTATATGGTACTCTTATTCGGTTTTATACACACCGTGAGGGACAGGTTACTTCTGTTTCGTTGTTGCCTACACAGTGCTGTAAATCTTCCGCACTGTAAGTCGACATAATTCCCTGGCTCATCGTGCCACCTTACTCGTGACAAAGTTTTGGCAGACAAAGCGGAACGTGAATTCCGTCACCTCCGAGGGCGTGTACGTGGTTGTTCGAAAACCTAACGATCAGAAAAGAAGCGTTCGAGCACCGAACGAAGGCGAACGTACGACACTTGGACGTTGCGTCGCCACCTCGGCCTTAACAAAAGGTTTCCTTTTTTTATTTATCACGACGTGAAGTCAGATGCACCGACTGAAGAGTTTTCATGCGCGTGCAAACAGTTGCTGCTAACGATATAAAACGTCAAGGTCAAAAGTTCAATGTAGCTGCAGCGAGAGTCACCCATATAATATTGCACAGACCTTTTCAATGGAGAGAGGGAGCACTTCCTTTTTGGACTATTTCTGTGGTGTATAAAGGCTTACTCACGTCGACGGCAGTTTTATTTTAGGCGCGAAGCTCCTTAGGGTGTGGTTAGTCCCGCGTCCGTCATAGTAGCCACCCCTGCTTCTCCCAACGGCGAAGCAGAGCGGTGGGCACGTTCAATACACTTGCGCTCGGCTTCCTTGGCTCGCGTCTCGTCGGTGTTACCCGCGCACCGTCTGCCTTCTCGAACGCGATCGGACGCATGGACGCATGCACAGGCGGATAGGCACACGTACAAATTGACGGAGAGACATCCATCCATCTATGCGTGTGTCCGTCCGTGCGTGCGTCCGTGCGTTCGTGTGTCCGTCCATGCGTGCGTCCGTGCATCGGTCCTTCCGTGCGTTTGCTCGTGCGCCCGTTCGTGCGTCCGTTCGTGTGTTCGTCCGCTTCGCTCCACTCATCATCATTCACCTCGTGGATACGCCGTGACTTTTTTTTATTTTTCGGGGACAAGGGAGGGGGAGTCACGTGTAATTACCACAGCCCTAAGGATATATAACTAAGCGTTTGACAAACAATCGTCAAAAGTTCATTTTTATTTTATTTTCACACTGGCAAGTTTATGTTTATTGCACAAGCCCCGAGGAGAATACGGCGGCACTCAGGGAGCCTTCCTTTGTTGATAAGGTGTGTACGTGAAGGCGACCGTTGGCACCAGACGCAAGCATCATGCAGCACGAGACGCGAGGCGCGAACATGCGCAGTGGGGTTGCCGAAGCCGGATTTGCGAGTAAGTGCGACTACAAAACGCTTCCTATTTCACATAATAAATAATCAATTGCAGGGATCTGGGCACACGTATACGCGGCTGCGTAAAATGATTTCTTCCAGCGTGCAGAGTGCACAGCTGGCCGAGACTGGAGCTGCCTTCAAGGACTCGGCTCAAGGTGTACGCCAGGACCAGTGAAATAATTCACGATTCGCCGACACCTGATTCGTTGCACGAATCCGTTGGGAAGGGAACCGCGATGCACGATTGATGAATGAAAAAAAAAAGACGTCGGCCCAACGCACGCTCCCATTCTGCGGGTAAAGTTATGGCAGTACAGTCGCACAAGTGTAATCATTGTTCGTGATCGCCTTGTTTTTTGGTCCACCGTCGGACGAAGGAATATCCGGAGGGAGAGCGACCGCCCCCCCCCTGACAGCTCCCCCTCCCTTGTGCCCCAGCCTATGTGGATGCTGAACTTTAAACAAAATGTGCGAGCATGAAAACAAAGCAACAGCATCACATGTACAGAAATGAAGGTATAGAGGGGCGTGGCCAGGGGCGGCGGGAATGGAGGAGGTTCAAACGACCCGAAAATTTTTAATTTTGCGTTCATATATATATATATACACGCACACATACAAACTGACGCACGAACATGCGTAAACTGACACCCCACCCCCGAAAAATATTTCTGCCTACGCTATACTGAAAGGCAGTACCACCTCAATTGAAAGATGTACGAACCGCGGAATAGTGATTGAGTCGCCCTCTATACTTCCTCTGTGGGCATGTCTTTCTATCTTCGCCGCGGCGGTCCCGTTTCGATTGAGTAGAAATGGTGGAGTCCGGTATATACTGTGCGATGCCAGTGAATGTCAAAGAATACCGGACGGTGGTGACGATGAAAACATTATTTGGGTCCAGCGAAGACGCAGAGGAGACATGCGCCGTATGGCTAGTCCCACGTTAGCGGCCCGTTCCCCCTGGACGGCCATGGTTATTTGGTCGTTGAGTTCGGGGCTGCACAAGAGCGCGCTGCTCACCTGTCCCCGTTGAAGGCGGGGCCGATGCTATTCACATTTCCTCAACACATGGGTGAATGTTGCTAATAGTCCACGGGCAGGCCAGCACGCACCGGGATACGGTTCACGGTACCGTATATGGCAACCGGCTGGATTTAGGATACGCCCGCACTTGTAATAGTCTAAGGGTAACTGCCTGCGCCCTACTCAGGGCAGGGTGTGGGAGGGGCAACACCCACCTTGACCGATAGATGTGTTTTGTAATCCCGCTGAACGTGAGCAAAGGGTTCCCCGCGAGGCAGGGTGACTGCGGAGGCGGTGCGGTCTCGTGTGCGCCGGTCGAAATAAGCAGCCCTCCACACGGCTGGGCTAGACTACACCTGTGCGCGCGCAGGTGCAGTCTATCCTGGCCGTGCCCTCCACTACAGCGTCCCTCATCAATCACGGTTTGTGGACGTGAAACCCACAGTTTGTGGACATGGACGTGATTATTATTATTATTATTATTATTATTATTATTATTATTTGTTATTTTTTCTTGTTTTAATCTGCTCTTTTCAGCTCTTCCCATGTGAATATGTCATAGTTTCTGCCCTTTCCTTTTCTTTTCTATGGCCGCCTTTCTACTGTTTGCTGCTACTAGCGCGGTCCGTCTAACTCGCGACGCAGGCGTATCGCTGCCAATCAATCAATCAATCAATCAACCAATCAATTTCCGTGTCTAGGGCCGTAACTATAGAGTTACGGACCTGGATACTTGTGCTCAATACTCCTTTATAAGGGAAGGGAGGGGAGTCGAGGGGTTCTGACACCTCCTCCCCCGAATATTTCAGGTTTTAACATTTAGTGCGACACTAAAATATTTACTCTCCTTCACATCGACTACCAGTTGTTCCCCCTGTGGTTGTTTCCTGTTTCCAGTCATACAGTGAAACGTCGCATACTGCGCAAGCCAGTCGTTGTCGGTGATTATCATGGTCGTCATCCGTTATCCGTTGTACACATAAATACCCCCCTCCTCCCCCCTGAAAAAAATATTAGGTACGGCCTTGTGTGCATCAAACGCGGGACATGCATGTGACACCAACGCGAGACGACGACAGAGTGTGTTTGTTTGTTTGTTCGTTGTTACAATATTATGTTCATTATGTTTTATTCAACGACGAACACGGAGACAGCTCCCCGATAATTGTAGTCATCACAAAATTTTTTTACATTCGTATTTTCCCCGTTCCACGTCAAGTATGACGGGCAGTCTCCGACGGCGGTTGCTTTTCTTTTTCTTCGGAGAATATCGATGGCCTTGGTTTCGCGAATCTGATAAAGGCGCTGCTTGCCGTGGACAGCCTTCCCGTTGACAGCTTCCCGCGTAGGCTGGGGACATCCGGAAGGCGTACCCGGCCGTCATTCGTAAGGACGCGCGCTGCACTTTCGGGGCACCGTGCAGAATTTTTTTATTTTTTCCTTTTTACACTTTTTTTTCTGTAGCTGTGAACTGCTTCTACGTGCGCCACGTCATTCTGAGTTATTGGGTCGGCCCAAACGGAACTGTCGGCAGAAAGGATTAAAAGAAAATTGCAATTGCTTTTTTGTTCAAATTCTCCTTGACTGTCGGGAATCTGAAACCAGCAGCAAGTGGGAGCCAGAAAGCGATCCATTTTCAAGCCGAAAGCAATCGCGGATTTGACGTAAAACGCGAGAAAGAAAAAAAAACAAAAAAAGACACGCGGGATTTCCCTGTTTCCACCGGACAGCCTCGGCCTGAGGAACGTAGGAGCTGCACACCCGCCCTGTTCGCAGACACGCCTGACGGCAACCATTTTTATTGTGCCGCTCACGCTGACTTTCGCTCCTTGGAAGTTCACTGCAGCGCTTGGTGGACGCTTGTAACGCAGCAGTTATGAAGGCTATGTAAAACACTAGATGTCTCATCAAACCCGAAACGTGGTTATCGAAGTCAACAAGAGTGATGCAAGAACACGACACATCCACGAAGTGAATGATGATGATGATAAGGGCTGCAGCGAGAGCACGAAGGTGCTAGAAGAAACGTGAAACGAAAGGCGAGGCAAGGAAAGCAGAGGACAACAACAGCGCTCGTGTTGTCCTCTTTGCTTTCCTTGCCTCGCCTTTCGTTTCACGTTTCTTCTAGAACCTTCGTGCTCGCGCTGCAGCCCTTATCACCATGCGTTCTAAACAACTAGCCTAAATAGCCGTTCTTCTTGAATGATGATGAGTGGGCGAAGCAGAGGGGTGATTCGGTGTTACCGGAAATCGCCCGTGACACTGACCACTCACGCTTGTAAATTAGTGGCAAAGCGGTGTATACAGTTACATACACAATGTTTATTGGTCTTAAATGGAATGTTGTGTCGAGTTGCGAATTTTGTTTTGCCTTCGTAATTACTGCTTTGTGATATCGAATCCGGCCTGAAGTTGGCGAGACAAGGTCTGGACACGTTCCCCTTGTGGTTGTTGGTAGTTTCCAGTCGTACGAAATGCATCGTAGAGCATAGTGAGACGTCACATACTGCGCAGGCCAGTCGTTGTCCGTGGTCATCATCGTCGTCATCTGCGTCATCGTCATCGCAGCTAACGGACCAGCCTCGACCTCAAGTAGCTTCACCCCTAAAAATCATCATCGCTTGACAACGTCGCCATCTGGCATCACAACTCGCCAAAATTAGAGAAGCCATGATGACTTAACATAAACGCGACGTCATACGATGACGTCATCACACGACGACGTGGCGATTCTTCAAAGGTGGGCCGATCTCGGAGGCAACGCGGAACCAAATAATTGCAGAACGGCTTTGGAGGAGCGCGGGGAGAGGTCAATACATCCATGGGCGTCGGCCGCAAAAGGCGCACCTCGGGTGCGAAAATGGCCACCCCTCCCTTCCTCGGGTGCAAAAGGAGCAACTTCTTTCTTCAAGTCTCGTCAGCTCTTGCCCACTTCCTTTCCCCCTGCATTAGCTGACGCAGGTTTGCACTCCCCCTCGCAAAATATTGCCGACGCCCATGAATGCATGAACTGAGAAGCGAAAATTCACATAATATTCCCAGAACTCTGATTGGATACGAAACAGCAGCGTTTGCTAACGGGTGGCGCCAAGGGTTGAACGGCGCTAACGCGGGTGCTGCGGTGAGCGCTGGGAGATTCGTTTAAAACGATGACTCGCGTAGGTCTTGTGACGCCAATCAACGAGTCGGCGGTGTAGCGAGCGGCGAACGCGGTAGCGGCAGGTGTTGCGAGCGAACGAAGGACGCGGCAGCTGCGGCGAGCACGTTGCAAGAAAAGAGAGATTGACGTCAGCGCACACTGCGAGGGGAAGGGCCTACTTGGCACCGCTCCAACACCTGCGGCGAGGGGAAGGCGTTGCGGCGCGTTCGTACGGACTCACGTACGTACGGCGTTACACACGTGAGTCAAAGAGCTGCTTCGCGTCTAAAAAGAAGATGGATTTCGCTGTCGAGTCGTCTTTGGCGAGTGCATTTGGGGCCGTGCGAGTTTTAGAAATATTCTGTAACACCATGGTGCACATTATTACAGGCAGTGAAAGTTGTGTGGGCTGTCATGCGAAGCGACACAGAGCAACTGTCAGAAGACGTTCCTCCGTGGGAACGTCTCCGTGCACTTTAAATAAACTTAATGTCCAACATAATGTCTGACGTCGAGTCGTATACGAAAACCATGGGTGCGCTACCTCGGCTTGAATGAACTACACAGGCGGTGTACCCGACGCCATCAAATTCACTCATGTTCGTTGTTTGGCCCAACCTTGGAACTCGTAAGCCAATCACAGATCGCAAACACAATCGCAGATTACAAACAAGCACACGCGGATTCCCCTCCTCCGTGGCTATGCCCCTGCTCCCTGTTAAAAATTCTAGTACGATTGCTCAAAACGGGTTGTTGAATACTCAATACACCGCACTGATTGTAGCGTCCTTGGTCAGTGATAGGAAGTTTATTTGCCAAAGGTGAGCCAATGGGCTTGCCAAGCAAAAAACAAAAAACGTTAAGATAAACGACATCGTCGATAAATGCTTAGTAGCTGAGTCACCTGAAAAACCATTCCCAGAGTGGTGGCTGCCTTAATTTCAGATCAACCGGTCGAACGTATCGCGGACCGACTATGTTACACCTCAGCAACTGAACTAGAAAATACCATAGTTCGAGGCCCGCAGCCAGGAATCTTTTTCGGATTGTGTGTGTGTGTGTGGGGGGGGGGGGGGGGTCTGTTGAAGGCCATAACGCGCCTGTATTTTCATTATCTATTTTCCGTAAAACATTCCCTACCATACGAATTTCGAAAGGGGACGGGGAGGGGAAGGGGGCTAGGGCACACTTTTTGGCTACGGGTCTAAGTAGTTCATTTCGTAATTATTGGAAGTGTCTGGCAGCTCCAATTAACAACGTGAGGAAAGAAGCGCTTTTCAATTGCTCGATATGAAGTTGAAATGCGAAGTGACCTTGCAATAAAAGTGCGCAGGCCCCTTTGTTTTTAGTAGAACTCGCTCTTGGGCTAGTTGGTGCACGTCAAAATTAGTCAAGTTCGTGCCGAAATCACGACCACACAAAAGAAGAAAACCCAGACATGGACGGGCGCTCACTTGCAACTCTTCATTTCTTGAATAAACCAGCTAATAAAGAATTGATTTGATTGATATGTGGGATTTAACGTCCCAAAACCACCATATGATTATGAGAGACGCCGTAGAGGAGGGCTCCGGAAATTTCGACCACCGGGGGTTCTTTAACGTGCACCCAAATCTGAGCAGACGGGCCTACAACATTTCCGCCTCCATCGGAAATGCAGCCGCCACAGCCGGGATTCGAACCCGCGACCTGCGGGTCAGCAGCCGAGTACCTTAGCCACTAGACCACCGCGGCGGGGCCAGCTAATAAAGAAATCGCGACACTTATAACTCTGTAAAAGATTTGATCTCTGCCGGTGGAGCAATTGTCTTCAGCGCTGCTAAGCGGCGAGAAGGACCCCGCCACGATTGTAACGCCCGTCCTTCACCGTGCGTGCTTCTTGAGAAATAGGTCTCGCTTTCGACATGTCCGTGGCGCACGGGAGCTTAAAGAGCACGACCACCACGTGGCTCTGGCAGTCGGTCTGTCAAGAAACGCCGTCGTTTCGAAAGACTCAATAGCCGACATACCAG
Source organism: Rhipicephalus annulatus (assembly GCA_013436015.1). Lineage (NCBI taxonomy): Eukaryota > Metazoa > Arthropoda > Arachnida > Ixodida > Ixodidae > Rhipicephalus > Rhipicephalus annulatus. The sequence continues at coordinate 537,332 of WOVY01009825.1, read as the reverse complement.
CACGCTCCCAGTTTGTCAGGAATTCGTCCAGCCGCTAATATAGACTCAATTGGTGGCGCGTGAAGATACGCGGTGCTCCAAGAAATAAATCCTGTTCTACCCCAAGTACACGCTGTGTGAATTTCAGAGCATTAGTCGTGTTTTGTGTTTTTTTTATCTTGTGTTTATCCGCTGTTTTTGCTAGTTTGCATTGATCTCATCATACCTATTTGCTTGTCTGTGTTTTGTTTTTTTTTTCGTCTGATTACGTGATATTCGCTATATCAAGTTTTTTTTCTTGCTTATGATTTGTGTTGCGACTATCTATTTTCCGTTGTGTGGTCTCTCCCACTGTTCCGCCTCCGCTTCTCTCTCTCGTGTCTCTGCCCACCACCCGAAGCTGGCGTTACACTGTCACCTCGTTGGCTTGCACAGACGAAATAGTTCTCCAGCGATGCTAGCGTTCACGGGCAGCGGCGTAGCCATGGGGTGGCACACCACGCATGTGCACCTCAACCCCCCCCCCCCACCCCCAGATTTTCTTTTAGCCATAGCATGCAGAATTGCAGATACGGTGTCTGTATTACACGGCGCAAAATGACACGCTCAACCACACCTGCCGACCAGCGCCTCCTTCAAATCAAAGTAGTACCCCACCCGATTCCCCTCCCCCAAAAAATGTATGTCCACGCCCCTGTACACGGGTAAGCAAGCGCTGGATTTCTCAGCGAGAAGCTTGAGCGGCTAACGCGTATCTAACGCGTGACGTGCTTGGTTCCCCTTCGGGGGGGGGGGGGGGGAAGGTTTATCTCAGCGCCTAGCACTCCCTATTATGTCAAAGCATGGGGCTTATTTTGCGCCCCCCCTTCCCCGGATCGCAGCGTCCCTGCTCGCTATTCATGTCAAATTTTATGGCTAACTTTGCCCCCCCCCCCACTTCTTAGGTGACTGGGGGGTGCACACCCCCCTTCGTGCACAGGCCTATGTTCGTGACGACAACGCCAGTCGACACGACGACAGGACCGCTCCGCCGCTTAAAAAAAAAAAAAGGAAGGTCCGCTTTTCGTGATGAGAAAGTGCACGGGCCTGCTGCTCAAACACCTTTTTTTATCTCTTTCTATTCTAAACAATCGAGCGGCGGCGCTCGCTGTTCAGAAATTCCCTGCCACACGAGCGATGCAATATATATATAATAGGCAGCCAGCTAGCGAGGGCGCGTGTGCCCCATTCTTTTCATTGTGTTGCGAAGGCGTCGGCGTCTATACGACGCGTCAGTCGTCGACGCAAGCCTTGCCATTGTTGTCGCTTTGAAGCGAGGGCGATGATTCAGGCCCTTACGCCCGCAACGCATTCACCGTGCTCCTCGCAGTTTTATATATTCGCTTCGTCTCGTCCATTTTTATGATTATTACATCGGAATTCTCGGTCAGCGCGGTGCGACGATTTATTCGCCGTCGAGTCCTTGTTACGTGCATCGTCTCCAAAAAAAAAAAGTCGAGACGGACGTTTGAAGATGCATAAAATGAGCGCGATCTGCGCGAGAAAACGTCACAAAAACGTGATCATCATCATATTTTATTTTCTTAAAGACCCCACAAGGGGGTCTTACATAAGGGGTGGATGTACAGGATATAAAAAACATTTGCCACATAAGGGGTTGGTATGCAGGATATAACACTTTTGCTACATTCAAAGTATAAAATATTGCTACATAGGTGTGGGTATATACATTGCCATAAAGTTTCACTGACAGAGATGAGTTGTTACATTTTCAGCGAAAGTTGATGGGCAGGTGATTGTGACGACGTGGTTTGGGAGGTCGTTCCAGTCCTTCACAGCACGCGGAAAGAAGGATGCGGAGAAGGTAGCAGTCCTAGTGCGGTAACGGGAGACTTGGAGGGGGTGGCTGGTGCGGTGCGAAATGTACGTCGAAGGGATGACGTATGGAGGATGGTTGAGGGGCGAATGGAACAACTTATGAAACAGGGAAAGAGTGGCTATGCGGCGTCGGCTCCTATGCGCGCCAAGGCCTCCTCCAAGTCTAAACATCGTCGTCAAAACTTTCTTTTTTTTTCTCACATCTCTCTTCGTACTATTACACGCCGCGCGACATGCAGGAATGCGAACTCGACGCACCTGTCACGCACGGAAAGTCCTACAGGTGACGCGATAAAAACCCTTAGAGCTGTATAACTGGCACGGCTGCATACATGACAGCGGGGGAAAGTCAGGTTGATTTCGCATGGAAGCACGCGAACGAAAGTTTCGCCACAATCCGAAGGCAGTCCAGCTCCTTTTCCACACATTTTTTTGTATTATTATAATGCTTTACTGCTTTCGTTACCCAAATTCGTGCATATTGCATTTGGCGCCGAGCCACCGTCACGCGCCGAGACGGTGCGCAGCGCATGCAAGTCTGCGCGTAACGAATATTGAGAGGCAGCAGCGGCACTTCTTTCATGGGGCTTCGCGGTTAACGCCTAGAACCGAGCGGATTGAGTCATTTCACCAACCCGAGACATGCATACAGGATCACAGGCGCGCCTAAGTTAATTTCGATCGATCCTGTCGAGGACGCCAAATATTCCGCCACCAAGCACCATGCTACGTGTCGCAACTAATTGGCGCCGAGACGGCGCCGCCCACAGGTTGATATGACGCACTTCGATGCCGCTAAAGTAAATGCATCAGGGCTACTCCGAGAGATATCAAACGGTATGCGAGACTCCGGTGTTATGAAATGAACACAACACTAAAAAAAGATACCGAGTACACTTGCAGATGTGCAAGCAACTAGAATTCCAGTTTTTATACTCGTCACGAAACGAGGCGCGTATTCGGGATTTGGCTTCGATTTGGCTTGGGAGGTTTCGACCCCTTTACAGGGGCGTAGGCAACAACTTTTCAGAAGGAGGGCACCTCCTTAATTTCGGGGGGGGGGGGGACCATTTAATTTGTCATTTTTCGCTCAGTATGCCACGGCGAAAAAAAATGGGGGAGGGGAAAGGGGCGGCGGGGTACGGGCCTCGTTTGCCACCCCGGCCAATGCCCGTTTGTGTTTATTGCCGTGGATGTGTTAATGCGAGCGCTTGCATGTATACTCTTCCACACAAACGTGAGTGAGAAAACCGACCTGTAACAATATATTATCTGGGCATAGTAGATGCAATAACGAAGGGCTAGCCAGGATGATATAATATTTAGGCAAAAGGAACCGGGAGGTCTGACCCCGTATACGTGGTGTAGGCGTGTAGCCCCCTCCCCCCCCACACACCCACAGTATATAAACTGAAAATTGGGGGAAGAGGGGGGCTCATGCTCACCCTTTAAATGTCCGGCTACGTACGCAAGATACAGGAACATATTTTTGGAATGCTGTTTTTTTTTACGTCAAACCGTTCCTGGTACGACAGGAGTACGAGAGAAAAAAATGCCCTTACGTTTTTTTTTTTTTCGCTTTCCTGCATTGAGAAATCGAAATTATGAAGCTTTCAACGGCAATCCACGCGCCTTCCAGGCTTCCAGCCAGCACTCTTCATACATGCGCAGTTGCGCAGGCACAGCACGCAGATCACCTTTCCCAGAGACGGATGAAAGGGTCATTTGCGGCTCAGCAATTACAGAACTATACATTAAGCGAGACTACTGAAGACAGACAGCGCGTAGAAAGAGCACAGCCTCGCTCGCGCGCCGCGACTCCGAATCAGTCGCCAATGCCAGACAGAAAAAAAAAATGTTGTTATGGCACCTCGCGTATGCGCAATAATTGCTTTTTAATTGACAATCACACAACTATGAACGCCATACCTTGAGCAACATTGGTGGGCGCTGCGAATGAGGTCGGACGTTTGGTGCCGTTTGAGGCATAGTCAGGGCGGACAAATGTTCAGACAGACAGACAGACAGACAGACAGACAGACAGACAGACAGACAGACAGACAGACAGACAGACGGACGGACGGACGGACGTACGGACGGACGGACGGACGGACCAAAATTTTTCCGTCGAAGCTCCCCAAGATAGACCATCGTCTTTAATAACGGGCGCTCCCCAGAGTTTGCGGTACTGCACGGAACTATCGGTCCGCGAGGATCGGGAGCCCAGCGCACATTGCGTGTGTGGGGGGGGGGGGGGGGGGTCCACCGCAGCTACTAGAGAGAGCCACGCTGACCACCGCGTAAGCGCTGACCTCGATGAGGAGCAACGCCGCGAAGCGGGCTCAAGGACGCGCCGAAAAGCAGGCGCGTACCTCGCCTACTCTCCACGGAATGCAGCGCGGCGAGCGATTGTGTATTGGCACCGAATCCCGTTGAAGCCATTAAAGAGACCGGGCGCGTGCCCACCGCCACCTAGTGTCGACGCGCGCACATTTCTTTATTGTTGCACCGTTCTAGCCGCCTCCTTCTTCCCCCATTCGATTTATCGCCACAAAGGCGGATAAGTCGGCGGCCGCCGAAAGGGGGACAGGTTTCCTCCACTTACGTCACCTCCATAGAATGCCGCCTCCTCAGATTTATGGAACTTCCTTTTTTTTCTCTTGCCTCGATTTGTTATTCCGATTAATGGCGGCGCGTGTGTTTGTACGCTCTATAAGCGCGCGAATATACTGGGTAGTAGTAGGTCGTAAGAATTAGACCACGGCTCACCCGTCTCGTCCACACCCCGCCTGACATTCCTCCAAGCCCTTTGAGGCGGCAGCGAGGATGGGAGTGGCGGTCACGGGTTCGATTACCTGCCGCAGCTACCCCCTTTCGCAGGGGATCTGTCTACGAGGATTGATTGATTGATATGTAGGGTTTAACGTCCCAAAACCACTATATGATTATGAGAGACGCCGTAGTGGAGAACTCCAGAAATTTAGACCACCTGGGGTTCTTTAACGTGCACACAAATCTGAGCACACGGGCCTACAACATTTCCGCCTCCATCGGAAATGCAGCCGCCGCAGCCGGGATTCGAACCCGCGCCCTGCGGGTCAGCAGCCGAGTACCTTAGCCACTAGACCACCGCGGCGGGGCGTGTCTACGAGGAAAAGCAGCTGGAAAACATGCAATTTTCAGGAACGTATCAGTACACGAATGTTCGGTGAAATGACAGAATTTTCACCTCGGTGGTTCCATTGAATCGGTGAAAATTGTTAAGTGCGGGAAAAACATATGTTGCTTGTACCTAAAACCACCAAGTACATATGTGTTACGTAGTTTTAGAGTAAATCAGTGGTACGGCAGAACAGTCAGAAAAGTTTGCAGACGGAACCTATGCAACCTGTGAATACCAATGTCTTTTTTTTTTGTTTTTTCTTGCTTTGCAATCGAGAGATTGGCCACACGGCTGGAACATTGTGAAACACCCGATTCACGCAAATCAAACAGTGCACGTTCCCCTATTTAATCCTAAATAGTAATGGCTATCGAAAAATCATAGTTTGGCTCAGTAGTTAAGCAGGCTAAAGATCGAAGTGCCACAACTGCTACTCAATCTCTGGTAACAGGCATAAGTAGCCAGGTATTTTTCTATAATGCAGTTGGAGAAAAATATCAGGTCCGGAAATATAAAAGCCACAGCATATCCACGGAGTGAATGATGTTTTGTGGGGCGAAGCGTTCGTCAGCCCGTCCGTGATTCTGTTCGTCTATTCGTTCTTGTTTGCGTCCGTCCGTTTGTCCGTCCATCCGTGTGATCGTCGATGCGTCCATCCGTCCATGCGTCCGTCCACGTATCCGTTCTATCATCTGTCCGCCTGCCTGTCCATCCGTCCGTGCATCTGTTCGTGCAGCCGTCCCTCCGTCCGTCCATGCATCCACCCCTCTGTCTGTTCATCCGTGCATCCGTCAGTCCGCCCATCCATTTGCATGTCCATCCGTCCGTCCGTCACTCTATCTACTGAACACTCCAAGTACTGCCATCTCACATCTTTTCATCAAGTATTTATCATATACCGGTACCGCTATCCAGCGGACATTCCAAGGACCATTCTCTCGGGTATGTGCCACCGGTGGTTACGCAAGACAACGAGGGACGCCCAAGCCACGCCATAAGGAGCTTCACCCCTACAAATTACACCATCTCCCGCTAAAGGGGACCATGTGTGGATGCGAAGCAGAGGGGCGATGGTTCGCTTGAGCCGGATATGGTGTACTTTATCGGGGGATTGTGCTGGCGCTAACGCTGACACCGGCGGCGGCGTTGACGCTGGCGCTCATCCCGGCGTCGCGCATGATCATTTTATACCGCGGAACTATGGTGGCGCCCCCAGCGGAGCATGCAGCCGTCGCACCACCTGTCGTGCGCTTCGCTCCGTTGAGTAGAGGATTCCTGAGAGAGAGGATGGGGGAGGGGCGCGCTGTGGTGGAAAGGGTGGTGGACGCCGCGGGACGGACAACGGAGTGACGGACACAGCCCCTGCCATAAGATGCTTCGCACCTAAAAGTGCTGGATCATGATTTGAATGATGCATAATGTCAGAATGTCGATGTGTTTCAATATAGATGCACGTTCGGCGGAACCCAGGGGGTCTAAAATTGATTGCGCCCAATATGATCCTTCTCTCGGCCTGAGTGCTATGAAGCATTCAATCCCATCTATCAATCAGCTGTAGAACAATCCCATGTCCAGAACAAAGAAAGAACACCTAAGTTTCCAAGTCATTATCACTCAAGTGCCACATGACGGTTTTCAATAGAATGGAATTTTCAATGGTGAAGCTGCTTCTTAATTACATGTTGGCATGTCAAGTTAAATTGCACACACCATGAGTGATTGTTACTTTAAACAAATCTGCTGTTTCCTTTCATATTGTTTGTAAATGAACCTATATATCTTTTAATGCTCATCATAATGTGCTTCTATTGTGCTCACATTTGCTGCTTCACTAAATTGCATAATACAGTAGGTAAAAAAATGACAGTTCTGACTAGACTTCGAATGCAGATGAAACAGATGAAAAATATGCCCATTAACAATGCAGTTAAGTCAAATGCCAGTCCTTTGTTAAAAAAAAAACTTTTTCGTTAACTTGAGACTATGTACAACTCAGCACAAGGAAAATAGCTGTGCACTTATCGTTTGACGTGTTTTTTTTCCCTTTTTCATTTCAGGTGACATAATCACAACACTACCTGTTGGTGCCACAATCAATGTTACATGGCATTTGGCATATCCACATAAGGTGAGTGCAAAAAAAAAGCCAACTTGACAAAATTGTTAGCAGTGTGCATTGTCGATTATGAAGTCCTAGAGGAATGTGGAGCGTATGAGCAATCGAACATTGTGTTAGAAAATGTTTTTTTGCTAAGTGAGACTCTTGAGCCTTGCACAATTTCAAGCACAAAGGCCGCTGGATTACATATGAAATGCAAGAGAACAATAACAATGCAGTATTTTGAGTAGCAGATAAAAATTTTTAAAATGATGACATGGATGTAGTTGAAACTTGCTGAAACAGTGCCCATCTATACATCAGGTACACCATGGAACTACAATGTAAGCAAGAGTTTGCATCTAAAAGTATGCAAGCCAGGGACAAAAAACAATGTGATGGTGACACTTAAACCTAACCTGCAGCAGAAGCACTCGTCAAAATCAAGCAACAATGCCCCTAGCTGATTATTTAAATTTAAAGCCATGATTTTGAGACATCCCAAAAGAACATTTTTTGTTTCCTCAGTACGCAGTGTTAGCACTCTACACGCAGCAGAGTCAAACAACACGTTCAAAATATTTTACTTAGATTTTAAAGCTTTTGTCGCTGAGAATCTGCAAGTCAGCCCCACCACTATAGACACTATCCCAATGAGTGAACGCAGTGCCCCCAAGTTGGCGAACTCTGCGTCCTGTATGAAGCCCAAATGAAGCACGGAAATCACAGACTGTGCGGCTGGAGACAATTCACTCATTGTCTTTCGTGTGCACCATGACCAGATGGCAGATTTGCACCTAGTATGTCACAAATTGCAGTCTCCCGATGATGTCACACTGCTATAACATGTCACAGAGAAGCCGCCCTCGCGATATCAGAACCAAAACTTCTTTAGAGGCAACGGTATTGTAAAATATACAATGCATCTCCAGAACCATAATACTACTTTTAGTATGCTCAAAACTGATGTTTTCATTTAGAACAACAATCCAAAGATAATTATTATTTGTGTCAGTACTTCCTCAGAGAAAAAGATGAAGAATAGGAACCTGATAACTTTTTTTCTGATAAAGAAGTGTGCCATATAATTATTTTTACAGTAATTTTTTTTGTGACCACATGAATTATATGTATTCAGTGCAGTGCTTTCTGTCATAAACATATAAATATGAAAGTCACGGATCAATGTATAGTGTCAATGACATACCTCACATAAAAAGGGGGGTTTAAGACGGGCACAGAACAAAACATCACCGCATATCCGCAGAGTGAATGATGATGAGTAGTGCAAAGCGTCCGTCCTTGTGTCTGAACAGAGAGAAGCACGGACGGATGCACGGATGGACAGACAGACGGATGGTTGGACGGATGGATGGATATACGGATGTAACCAGGAACGAACGGATGGGAGGGTGGACACACAGACAGACAGACGGACAGAAGCATGGATGGATGAATGGACGGAAGCACGGACGAATGCATGGACAGATGAACGGACAAACGGAAGCACGGACGAAAAGACAGACTCACGGAGAGACGGACGGACAGAAGCACGGACGGATGGACACACGGGCGGATGCTTCGCCCCACTCATCATTCACTCCGTGGATATGCTGTGATAACCACTTATTATTCCAAAGGACATATACAAACATCACCATCTATTGAGCAACTCATAAATTAGAGGTGACTAAATATTACTATTGCTACTACTACTAGGAGGAAACGACCCACGGCGTCAGAAGCTTCACCCTTAAAATTACGTGAAATGTTGCTGTAAGTAGCAGTGTTATTCAAGATGCGCTTTACCTGGCTATATATGGCTGTTTTATTCTGACAAGTATTACGGCCACTTTGGTGTGATGCAAGCACTCAAACCTTCTGAGCAGTCCTCGTTCGTACATTTATTCTAATTTCATTTTCTGTTTTGCAGGGGGGCTTCAAATTAGAACTGCTTGATGCTGAGGAGAAGCACTTACAAGATCTGACACCATCTTCAGAATTCCTTGGCTTGGGTGATGCTACGTATGTGCTTTCTTATTGATATAATTCTGAATAAGCATGCAGCTGATAGTATAATATAACTGATTGACTGGTTAATTGATTGACTGACTTACTGACTGATCATTCAGCCAGTCAGTTCCTTTGTGATGCTCATGGACAATATTCAGGACTGTGATGAGACAATGAATTTTGGGCACTGTTTAAACCTATTTCTGGCATGGCTGGTAGTGGTGAAAATGCTTCACTGTTTGGTGTTTTAGTAATACTCAAAGTGATGACATATATACTGTGTGCTGCGCGCACAGAAACCATTGTTTCCAAATGTGTGTGACGAAGGCTGACAGTGCTTACTGCAGTTAATGGTACCGATAATTTCCCGTTTTTGCCTCTGACACTTTCAGGGCGCAGAGCTCAACTGTTCGTCTTCCCGGGTCAGTGGCCTGTCGGGGCTGTTCAATTCGCCTCCTGCGGCAGGCGTCAGAGTGGGGTGGAAAATACCTGTTCTGGAGTTGTGCCGACGTTGACTTGGTTCCAGGTACGGCAGTATTTTCTGTACCTTTCCTAGCCTATCACCTCAAACTCATCACCTCAAACAACACATTTTGCTCTGAGCAAAAGCTGCTTGATGGCAAATGTTTGAAATATCCACCTGTGAACTATGCAGTGCCAGAATTCAATGTCATCTGCTCTGGCCATGGGAGAATCGATGGCGGCAGGTGCCACTGTGACCATCTCTACTCCGGCAACGTGTGCCAGTACAAAGGTGAGATCAAGTTTCTTTCAAATATGTTGCAATTGTGTTTAAAACTCAGTACGTAAAACTTTTATAATTTATGTACAGTCTGCACAGGCAGATTGTCATGACAGTTTTATGAATGCATGCTCCTTATCTTACATTTGTGAGTTTCACCATAAAAACCTCATGAATACCAATGCCTATTTATTGATAATTTTACATTCTTATGGTGATCACTAATGCAATTCTCTGCAACCCAGGAAAAAAGACAGTCAGCAAAGCCCACCGTAAAAACACTATAGCAGCACCCTTTCTACGTTTGTTACCATCAACAAGTATTAGCAATTACAATCCGACTTACGCCAGCACATACAAACTTGCCCATTATGAACTGAATTCTGCAAAAGTTATCCCTTGAAGTAAGTGATAGCCTGCTACTTTAGTGCATGTACAAAACACTAATTGTGCTGTGTTAAGTTGAAAAGCCCACAAAACACCAACTGTGTTAAGCTGACAAGCCTCAGCGAATTATTTGTGTACATTGTTTCGACAACTTATGCCGCGGCCCTGCTTCTGTACACATGTTGTTTGGAGCCCCAGCCAATGCTGCTCAAATGCCGATTTCACAATACACACAACAAACCTCATTATAACAAAGTTGTATTTTACATAAAAAATAAGTTTGTTGTATCCAAAAATTCGTTATAAAAGTTTATTCCTAACACTGTATCTATTGCAAGACCATTTTTCAATTACTTTGTTATAACCAATATTTCGAAATATCCGGGTTCGTTATATAGAGGTTTGATTGCAACTGTACGTACTTTGGCGCAGATGAGTGCTGGATTGACCCGGATTGTGGACCTCATGGGCGCTGCGTGAACATTGACGCTACTTCATACCCCCGAACTCAGTGTTTTTGCGAGATGGGCTGGTTCGGAGAAGGATGCCTAAAACGTAAGTTTACTTGTTCAATACTTAGGTACAAAACATTGACATAAAAAGTATGTTGGCAAGATATATGGCGAGTGTTGAGGTGAGCTAGACATGTTACCATATCTGCTCTAATAGCTTATTTTATAACCAGTGAGCAAAGTTTAAGATTGAACTTAATGGTTGATTACAATTAAATTTCTTTTATTTGTACTAGTTATAAGTACACAATATCATATTAAGTAAACATGCAAAGTTGAAACCTGATAAATGTAATTTTTTTAATTTTAGCTGTTATTGCAGCATGAAGTAAAACATTTTTCAAGCTGACAGTTAAAAAAAAGATATGCAGTGGTGTAACAGCAAGTAAAAGCTATCCGTAAAACTATCATCTAGACAAAATGTTCACCTATACTTAATATTGAAGACATGCATATTCAATGAGCAGTCCACTATATTTACTAGCACAATATACTGTCATTGGTTATTCTTAGTTTTGCACAGTTCTTATAAGAAGGTAATGCCTGTCTAGTAGTACTATGCTTCTGCATCACTCCATTAAGCTTCACATGCTACAGAAGTGCTCTTACGAAAACTTACCACTAAATTTTTCCATTTACATTAGCTGTGCCACGCCCCGCCGCGGTGGTCTAGTGGCTAAGGCACTCGGCTGCTGACCCGCAGGGCGCGGGTTCGAATCCCGGCTGCAGCGGCTGCATTTCCGATGGAGGCGGAAATGTTGTAGGCCCGTGTGCTCAGATTTGGGTGCACGTTAAAGAACCCCAGGTGGTCTAAATTTCCGGAGCCCTCCACTACGGCGTCTCTCATAATCATATAGTGGTTTTGGGACGTTAAACCCCACATATCAATCAATTAGCTGTGCCACACTTCTGATGAAATTCGTATATCACTTATTTCCAGAGTCCTGCTCTCTGAATTAAGAACTAGGGAATAAATGGAGCATGCGAATTTTCACTTCAACCTATGTCGGTGTAGAAACTTTATTGTAAGCTTACACAAACAGCTTCATTACACATATGCCAAGATCTATGCATATTCAGTTATGTACACCCCAAATAAGCCCCCGGCAAGCACCACCGCTAACAACAAGAGCAAAAAGTGATTAACCATGAGAAAAGTGCTATAATATCAGCTAACATGTTGCGGTTAAAGTTTCACGACTTATAATATATGAGCATACATTACCATTTTTTTCTATGCTTACTTGTCTGTGCAAACACTACAGAATGCACCATTAACTGCAACATGATCCCCAACCTAAAGAAATGAACGATTTTCAAGTTTCAGTGCGTCGGAGAAATTGACAGACTCTTGTTATGGCGTAAAATGTGACCTGATATCCATCACCATAATCACGCACTTGACACCATGATGATCATCATCATCTCCCCTCCCCACAGCCCCCAAAATTTTTTTTTCACTGCTATTCAATAAACATCCTTTACAAACTCTGTACAAACAATATGACTGTCATTCATAAAGACTCCACACATCGCATAGACTTCGAATTCTATTCTAGTGTGTCAGTTTTAGCTGTGTCGCCAGATTTTGTCTAGTCTGCATTTCGAGAAGTAGCTGCTCTTTGGCCTCGTAAGATATAGCAAGATGATGGGTTTGATCAATACAGAGATATCTTGCAGCATGCAGGACATAGAACTGCCAGCTAAATGTGTATTTGGTGAAATTACACAAACCATTTCAAGCAAACAAAGACAACTCGTCATTGTTGCAGTATTGGTTTTGTACCTCAATCTGAATGATGTGCATGTCACTGCTGATAAAATATTGCTGCATTAAAGTTTACATCACAGAGGAGTAATCACAACGAATAATTCTAGGTGTTGCCGGCAATGGATCTTTACTGATTAGTCCTAATTTGACAAAATGCCTCATTGCCACGAAGAATCTCATTCATTGAGACAAAGTGTTAGATTGAACAACATTAGTAATATATCATCTCAATCTGTAAGCCTTCTTTGTGCTTCTTCTCTGTCAACAGAGTCACCAGTCACCCGTGAAGGCCTGAAGTGGTCAGCATATCGAAGCAAGAAACTCTCCGACACATTCAGCTTGTACTGGAAAATTCTACCAGTAAGAGTTGCCTTTCTGGGCTATGAAGATGTACAGAATTTTCATGCATAGCAGAATGCAAATTAGAAATATTTATGCACTGTTTGATAACAGTAATGCCTCATGTCATCAAATCAAAAATTTAATTCCATTCCAAGTATGTTTCAAATATACGAGTGCACTGCTTCATTAGCCTGACAGCATATGGTAGCATGCATCAAAAACAAGGATGACACAGAAACGCTAGAATAGGCTAGGTCAGAAACATAATCGCAAGTGCAGTTTTTCGCACTGCTGCGGGATGAGGAAAAGGTGTCAATTAGAAAGTGATAGTGCTATAGCTTTGCAAATCAACAACTGCATTGTATGTTTCTTATATTACACAGTGTCAGTTACAGAATTTATATTACCATATTTGATGTTCATAAGCAAAAAACGCCAGGCCTGTGTAGAAGGCGCAGCACAGTCACAGTGAAAGCTGGAAGAGCGGCCTTACAGAGCCTTTTCTAAACACTCATTGAGTAAACTGCTGCAAGCACACTGCAGCATTAATAATAAAAAATTTAAAGTAGTGGGCCAGCATTCACTATGCTATTTTTTGTCATTCTTCTGGCATTTGCTAAACTATTGCAAGGAATTTTATGCCACTTGTTCATGCAGTGGCTGACGACAATGAGGAATTATGCCTGATGTGGGTATGCACTGCAGTTAATACCTGAACAAAAACAAGCTTTTGTAACGGGTTCGAGCATTGGACAGCCCACTCACTCATTGCACTATTTGCATTGTGCGACGACTGCTTGTTCTTTCGCTGTTTTAAAACGCTTTATAAGTCGTATTAACACAATTGCTTTCTTGACATCAAGCCTGCCTAAGGCAAGTTTACGAACAAGCCCTGAGCACCGGCGTAGCTCAGTGTTAGAATACTCGGCTGGCACCCAGTGGACCTGGCGAGCTTCACTGTGTCATTGGTGCTAGTTTTTTTTTTTTTTTCTAATTTCGCGCATTGTGGTTACGGACACCAACGGCGCCGGCAGCGGCAGCGGGGGTGGCGGCGGCGGCGGACAACTACGGCGCTGCCCGAGGTCCGAGTTGTGATTTCATAACAGCTTTAACTATAAAACGGGAGGACGTTGCTACAGAAACCCCAAAGACGTGTCGCATGCAGAAGCTCCAAACTAAACAAGAAGCACCGACAACTCACACTTTTCTATGGCAATAGAAGAATGAAAGTTTCTATGTGCAGGAACACTTTCAACATCAAAAATTACAAAGAGGCGGTTCAAGAATTAGAATCTGCTCTACTCTGCATATTACTTTTGAAGCGTTAGTATGAAGGCTTCATGCTACAGTGAAGAAAAAAGAGCTTGACATAGAACCGTGCCTGCAATTCCATTGCTGAATTACGTCATCTGACAACTTCTAAATGACACATCAAACAGCAGTATTAACTCAACTAAGGTGCCAAAACGTTTGCCTGCTTAGTGAAGGTATTATTACTATGGTATAGTCGGATACAATTCAATAATTCTTTTGAGGCCCTGTGCAGATGAAGAAAGTGTGTTAGCCGATCGCCTTGACGACTAAAAAATAGTCTCGTTCATGTACTCAGCAATGCTCTTCAAAGGCAGGGTTAACGCCAGCCCAGATCGTGACGTCAGTATGAAAGGGGTGCTGACTGGTCTAGGCTTGTATAAATCCACCTCGATAAAGGGTACGCCACTGAATTACAAAGTTGCATCTAACCATACTATATGTGTGCTTAAAATTAAGATAGGTGCTTCTTCCAGGTATGACAAGTAAGCCAGTGCTTTTAAATAAATGAGTAATCATTCAATGAAGAGCCACTTCTGTACATTGAATGTCACAATGCTTCGCTTTTTCTAATGTTCATATACTAATTATTTTAGCTATTACGAAAGAGCGCAGGACAAGAAGGAGGCAGATATTCATACGTAGTGGTAATGACCGCTGAAGTCGAAAAATATTATGCAAAACCACTAAATGAGAAAATCAAGACAAAGAAAAGAAAAAACAAATGTTTTGATGACTTCCTAGTTTTGTAATAACATGATTAACTTCTCTAGTGCTGTATGAAAATTTGATACCACTCTGCTAAAAAATAAACTTTTACATTACAGCAAAGCTCAGAAATTGAGATGGTCATGAAAGTCAAGGGCACGTCTTATGCTGCGGTTGGATGGAGGCCCAAGGACACCACAAATGCTTGCAAAGCTTTTCCATCTTTGCCAATCCAAGAAAAGCGCTCAAAGCGTCAGGCTCCTGCCGACACACATTATGACGATTATGCAGACGAGGAGTCCAGTGAACCAACCCAAAAGCAAGAGCCCCAACCAACACCAGAGCCAGCTCCTGAACCAACACCTGAGCCAACTGCTGAACCAACACCAGAACCAGCAGCGTCTAATGTGAAGAAGCATCCGGCTACACCCGAGCCCGCGCCTAAGCCAGAGCCTGAACCAGCCCCAGAGCCAACTCCAGAGCCTGAGCCCACATCGTCATCACAACAGGAGGCCGAGTCGGCAGAGAGTCCAGTGCACAAACCCGCTCCAGAACCTACACCAGAACCTGCCCCAGAACCAACTGCAGAACCGACTCCCAAGCCTGAACCTCGATCAGAACCAGAAGGTACACCAAAACCAGAGCCAGAGCCTGCTGCAGAGCCAAGCCCTGAGCCAGCACCAGAGCCAGCTGCTGAGCCATCCCCAGAACCATCCCCAGAGCCGGCCCCTGAACCGGCACCAGAGCCTGCACCAGAGCCAGCACCTGAGCCGGCACCAGAACCTAAAGCTGAACCAACACCACAACCTGAACCGGAGCCAGAGCCCTCTGCAGAGCCAAAGCCAGAACCAGAGCCCAAACCAGAACCAGAGCCAGCACCGAAGCCAGAACCAGAACCTAAGCCAGAGCCAGAACCAAAGCCAGGAGCCAAGGGGTCAGCGAAAGCACCAGGTGGAAAAGCTGAAGGCCGTAGCCTGAACGTGGGTACGGGTCGATACCCTCCAGTCGGGCCTTACACACCGCGCGCAGACTTCCATCCGATGGATTGCACAGACATCATAGTGGGAGCAGCGAGGGGAAACCTGAGCCGTGTTCAGGATATGTACACTCGAGACCGGTCCACCCCACGTACAGACGCATTCTATGGTGGTAAAGACGATCTCTCGGCTGCATTTGCCTACGAAGAGGATGGCACAACTGTAGTCTTCTTTCGCAAGCCGCTGGCAGGTGAGTGATAGCCTTTGACAGTCTATGATGCACATAACCTGAGATGGACACTTAACCAGGCAGATGCTCAATCTGTATACATTCACCCATGAGTCATTTGACAGTGAGTACAAAAAGCTAACTGTGGTGCATACCACTTTTGTTAACAACCTGTTTTTTTATGAGTATGATTGCATTATCGCAACTGTTAACATATCAGGAATAGGAAAACTTGAACAGCTATTTGAGCTTTACTTTTATAGCATAAAAATTTTGGTTTCAGCACAGAATATTTTTAATTTCCTCTCCAAGTTTGCGCAAGAAAAGGATGCTCTTAGAGCTGTAAATTCTGACTTTGGCACAGCTAAATTAAAACAGGACACAACAAATTTATAGAAGCTCAACGAAGTGACTACAATCGTTACTTTGTTCATTCCTTTTTGCAGTAGCACAGGAAATTATAGACCCAACTAATGAGTATGTAAAAGACTACAACACTGCATTTTCTAGTGCCTTCAGGTACCTTGAAGTTTCTGTAGAGCTAGAAATTTATAGATTTCCCAATCTAACTAAAGAAATTGCCTTTCCTTGGCCAATACCTTTATGTAACGGGGCATAAAACCTATATGTAACAGGGCGTGAAGAGACTACACAGACAGAGGGTGAAGAGCACCAACTTCCAAATGTTCCACGTGCTGTCACATGTGTTGAAATTAACCAACTAGCCCAGAAAGCAACCATCCTTACCGATTTACATTCATTGTTGTTATCAACTCCAATTCACGAAGCTTTTATGCCACTGAACTCTTTAAGAGGGGCCTGCAGTGCTTTCTCAACATGTTAAAAAAATGCTGCCGATAGGTGGTTGAGGGTAAGAAAATGCAAGCCAAACATCATAGCACAGAAAATAGCCTGGAATTTACAATTAATTCTTAATACAGACTACACACCATTTTTTTTTATTTCTACAAATTAGGCACTATGTCTGAATGATCATGCCACATACCTAAACTTCAGGCCACTGGTTCATTTGAGCATCGTGAACTGCATAGTTACCGCAATCTCCACAAGAGGCCACCACATGCCTGCACACGCACTTACACTTAACGTAACCCATTCATTCTAAAAAAAAAAAAGAGAAGTTGGTGGTACTTTTACATATTGTCACAACGTGAAGACAGAGGTCGTATTGTAGTAGCTGAGAAAGCAGCAGCGGGTCGGTCTTTTTTATTTACTGCGCGCCAGAGCGTTTCTCGTCTTTCTTGTTGTTACCTTCAGCATGAAAGCACGCAGCTGCACGTAAGCACTGTCGCCTTCGTCTTTCTCGCAGCACGCACGTGGAAATATCAAATGGCACTTGGCAGTAGTGATTTGCTGTCTCTAATACTAATATCTGGGGTTTCACGTCCCAGAATTACCCATTGAATATGAGTTATGTCGAACTGGTGGGCTGCACTAATTTCAACCATCTGGTGTTCTCTAATGTGTGCTGACATCACACAGTACATGGGCCTCTGCCATGTTATCTCCATCGAAATGCGATCACCGCAGCCGGGATCGAACCCGTGACCTTCGTGACCAGCAGTTGAGCATGATTTGCTGTCCCTACAAAAAAAATTTCGGCAGATCCCACGTACTTTGGGAGTCAATGTTATGTGAAGCATGCGGAGGGAAGGTGACCGAGTTGTAACTTTTTTACTAAGCAACACATTATAAAATGATTCTAAACATATGTACAAATGTTGCACGTGCACACATATGTTGAACAGTTACAGATGTTTATATACCCAGTTGTTTGCACTTTCACAACGATGACAACAGGAACATGAGGAATAGCAACACCAGAAGCGATAAGCTTATATAATGCACTGGTGCTCACGAAGATGGTAGCCCTGGACATTGCTACATAAATCAACTTCATTGGATGGCACCTAAGTATAAATGACAATAACCGAACGTCATGGCTGTATCATAGGAGTACATATGTAATGTTTGAAAAATTGGATAGTTAGCACTGACACCAGAATCGACATTTCACAAACATTAGAGCCTGTTTGTAATGTAGTTCCCAGACGTGTCGTAGCTCTGTGGTAATACTTGATTGCCACACAGAATTCTGGGGTTCAATTGCTGCTGGAACCCTAACACTTATAATTTACTTTCATCGGGTCAATGTTAGCAAAGCCAGCTTTTTCTCAACGCTAACGTATTAAAATGACCGATGTGTGTTCTTGCTGTTCCTGGGTAGATACTAAGTGTCAATCACTAGTGGCACATAGTCGCATACCAGTGGTACTGTATGGTGTCAAGTGTTTGACGATGTACGTGACGAAATTGTGACATTATTCATGTCTTGACCAGTGCGTTATATATGTCAAACCATCTTACCATCCCATACTAATTTCAGTTCACGAAAAGTAAGGGGTGATTACGAGAGCACCCAGACGTAAGCTGCTCGGATGGACGGCAAAAGTGCTTGCAGTACGCAAAGAAGTGCTTCGCATTAAATACCTTCACAATAACACTTTGAAATGGCACAAATGGCACTGATCGTCTCCTTGGAACTGCCTTGCTCTGCCTGCTCGCACATTAGCTGCACTCATGTTTCCTTTCTTTCAATATTGGCAGCTTGTAGCTTCCCATGACCACCTACCTCGTCTGTATCGCCCCGACATGAGAGGAATTCATGCTCAGGCTGATATCATGGACTTTTCGCATACACAGGCATGTACTATTAGTGGCCAAGAAAAAAAAATACTGCCGTAGCTTTCGGGCGATCTTACAATGAAGTTTTATATTTTGAAGGAACAAAAAATCTGTACCTCAATATTACTTCCCGATTTATGAAATAGATTGAAAGCCCTCATCTTAAATCGAGTTTCATATATACTTTGTTAAAATTATGTGTGGGCTTGACCAACATGCAATGGCACATGCAGTATTTTTTCTCTGGTGAATAGTATCATGCACAAATGACCATGAAGCAACTTGGCATTACATTTTCATACACTCTATATACGTAGAGCCACAAAAACAGCGAGTAAGCATCAAGCATCAACTGCTTGAGATAGCTTCCGGTTTTGATTTGTGAACCAGTCTGTAACCTTATATCGTAAATAACTGAGGCGATTGAGCGATTTTAAAATATAGATATGGTATTTAACGAAAGAGTGATCTGCAAGCAGTTTATGGGATATTTTGCAGAAGGGTGCCTCTTTAGCAGCAGAGCCAGCATGCTGCAAATAAAATCTGGTGATTACTCCAAACTTATATCAATGGTCTTAGGTGTCACAATTTGTATGCTATATGGATATAGCTAAAATTTTCTAACTTTCTTTAGTGCAATTCGAAGTTTAAAAAATTGTAAAAAAATGTATAATGTACAGAAAAGCATGCTATGCTAGTGAATCAATGGCAACTAGTTCGAAGAGGTCAACTGGAAAGAACGAAATGTCTAAAATGAGTAGATAAAAATATGTGACTTTAACGCTGTGCAGCCAACGAACTACCAGATCAACCGCTCAAGAATGCACCCACCCTACTGATCTGGGCTCAAGGACAGGAACACGGAAACTACGTGCACTCACCCAAGACGGGCCTGGACGAAGGCCACGCTAGCGTGCTCGACTTTTACCGAACTGATGAACTCAAGTACCACGGCCACAAGGACCAAAGGGGAAGTACAGTCATTAACTTTCATGGTGAGTACCTTTCCACATAATGGTTTCATTTCCCTCATTCAATAAAACTCTATGTTGGCAGGCAGACTCAGGCCAAGAGCTCTGATAGACCAAGTTGAAAAGACAGCGCAGCCCAGCATCGAGAAAAACATTTTCAACATGACATCTTTCTCTTGAAGCATGAGATCATTTGCGTACACCACAGCACAAATTGTACTATGATGTGATCTGGTTGAGCATAAGTAAGAAGAAAGAGTAGTTTTCATGTCTTGCTTCTAGTTTTCAAATAAATGTCAATGTGCACTTTGATATCCACAAAAAAAAAATTAACCATTTTGACTAAAGCATTATATGAGTAGTGTCGGAGCACAAAGTCATAACCAGGAGCCTGAGAAATTCGAACTAGTGTGAATGTCCAACTAGGTTCATTTAGCTTAGTATTCAACTAAGTTCACTTGCAAAAAGAAAGACATGTGACCCTTTTTTTCTTTTATAGTCTTTCTTACCTTTTTCTGAGTAAACTTAGCTGGAACTTTGCATTCGTCTTTAATGGTTCTACGTTTCCTTTTCTGCAGTTTTACAGTTAAATGCTGATTATGAAATAGCAACTGGCCTCTTCCCAAGGCTTTCTTAATTTCATAATATAAACATCTGACTTATTGAGTGCATGTTCGTGAAATAAATCCTGTTGCAATGTGACGTGATGTGGCGTGACATTGCGTGCGACGAGACCCCCATGTGACAGAAGATGTGACATTTCCTTTGCTGGATGTTTAGCTGTTGTAATGCAATAACAATATGAATATTTATAATGATGTGCTGCTCCATAAAGCTGCTATGGAGAGAACATTGAAGCGTCGTAACAACAAGTGTGGCAACTGACATCACGCAGGAGAGACGAGACGAGATCCATGCCAGGGCGAGTGGCGCTACCCATCAACGTGTCGGGGTGACAGCTGCACATACACCGCCAGCTGGCTTGCTAATCCACACACAGAGGAAGTGTCCTTCGAAATAAGATCTAAGATTGCTGACCGGTGGACTGGACTTGGGTTTTCGGAGGATCGCCGCATGGTAGGTCCCAGGCAAGCCAAAGCCATAGCAGTGAAATTTTGGTTTCCATGAGGAGTGATAACAAAAGCAGGTCAAAATAATTTTTGCAATACTGCCCTTTGAAGAACCTGTGGTAGTGCATGAAGCATTTCAAGGAGTGATCTTATTACAAGTGTGTGTTTCTAGTATGTTTTATAGGAGCAGATTGCCAACAATAGCTAGTATTAGCCACCACTAGGCAATGCTGGTTTTATGGTCGCAAATGTACTAGGCTTCACACTAACTACACTTATTATATTTTTCTGCAATCGTTTGTACAGTCTACTTTACATTACGTAGAAAGGTAATAATTCCAATCTCAGTTTAGACATATTTTCGTGGGAATCCAGAAATTATTTTGAAAATTCAGTCTATTTTCCATATAATACCCATAATTGTAAAGAATACCATTTTTTGGTTCAAGCTACAGCTTTTGTTATCCAGGGCATAAATGTATAAGCAGCTTCTACAGTACACATTATGAAGGAGAAAAATATAAAAGATATTGTTGGTTAAATTTAGTCGGGAAAAGAAAGTGCACCTTTACATCTAAATATGCTCCCGCAACAATCTGACAGAGGAGTACATAGTCGAAATGCATTTCACAGATAGCACAAGAGCCACCGAACTGTAGTCATCCTTGTTATCAATGTCCATTTTTTTTTTTTCTCCATTTCAGCCCAACACAGATGCTGTCATTGGATGGGTGGAGAAGAATGGCCGGTTCTTCGTATATGACATGTAAGTGTCTGTGACAAAGTGCTTGAAGTGTCAACAGGAAGCAGGGCAGCAAAGATGCATATGGATATCAGCTGGTCCACATGTGATATTTTTCTATATTACGATACATTCTCATATTTTATGTGCCAGAACCACTATGGGATCATAAGGCACAATCTCTAAATTAACTTAGACTATTTGAGATTATATAAGGTAACCATATCAAAATACAATACTGTTTTTTTCTTTTCTTGTCATTGAAGTATGGCCAGCACAGTCGCAGTCCCAACTGACAACCTCACACTGTGGCTCAGTCACTAAAATGCCGAGGCATGCTCTTTTTGCAGAGTATTGACAGCAGTATCGCTCTGTATACTTCGTACTTAATGAATTAAATAGTGATGAACGACAATTTTGAGCTCAAGCAAAGCAACACCCTATATTGCTTCAAGTATTTGCAGTGACAGATCATTCTTATATTTTCAGGCAATCCCAAAAACTTTAAATGAAGTTCTTCATGCCGTATGAAGGTCTAGAACCATCTGTCGTACATAAGTTATTGACTTCCAATGTCATGAAAGTACACCAACACAAATAATACCTGTCACGATGACGAAACATTCTAGTGAGCATTATTAAGATACCCGTTGGCATCCCAGCAAAGGTGTAGTGAGATATTTATTTTTTTGGGTGGTGGTTGTTGAAGGAGATTGTTGCATTCTGCCAAGCCAAAGCTCCGATGACTTAATTACCTTAATGAAGTTATAAAAATGTCATCGAGCAAGGAATTCTACTGGAGCCAGAGTATCGACAACAATACTCATCTTCTTGTTGAAGTGCTGGATCTAACGACATACTTAATGTTGAAGCTTGGGCATGTTGGTTAAATATTGGAGGAAGCACAGCGAAAAAAAAAAAGGTGCACGTCGCTCTTTTTTGCCCACATTTTCTTTCGCACTGTGTTCCCTTCAACACTATACTTGTCTGCTCAAGCTTTGCTAACATACTGTTTCACATGCAAGGTACAGTACAATGCTCTCATCACGAACATTAATTGCAGGTGGCTGTCAGGCTATAAGGAACCATCAAACGACGTTCGGTCAGACCTTTTCAACGTGAGTGGCGAGCATGCCGACGGCATGACCACGCTTCGCTTTGCACGCAAGTTCGACACCGGCGACAAAGTACACGATCTTGCCTTCACCGAAGGCCACTGCCTCCACCTGGTGTTCCCCGTTGCGGGCGGCACCTACAATAGTGTCTTGCGCAAGATTGGCCGTCATGCGCAAAATCCGGCTATTTCAAAGACGACGCTGTGCCTCCATGGTTGCCGTGAGCCGCCACCAAAGAGGCCTCCACCCCCTTCCTTGCCGCCAGCAGAACAAGGGCCAACTGGCAAGTCTCTTTGAAACAACCTAATCTTGTGTGTTCAGGTGCATGTAATCAGAGAAAACAGTCACAGCTTTTGTGACAAAGTTGCGTGTGATAAACGTTAAAGGAAGTAGAAGAAGGCCTCTGATGCAAAGAGCCTCCTGTCGCCATGTCCTCCCAACACTTCGCCTTAAGAAATTGAATCGTGCAGTTTTAGTGTCACAACCATCACACAATCATGAGGTAAGCCATTGTGTGGTACTCCGGATAATGTCGACAAGAGCTCCTTTCAAGTGGACTCATAGGTGCGAAAGTGAGCAGTACAAGCTAGTGACCATTGCTAATAGTATAATGGTAAAATCTAGTAATTCAATTTATTTGAGAGCACACAAAGGTGGCCATTGAGCCCCAACTCTCGCTGAATTTGCATATCATTATTTATTCACAATGTAGCGGTGGTATTCTACTAAAAATTTACCACTCTCACAAGTTGCAAGTGTTCAAGTTTTATAACCAGCAACTGCATCACCACAGGTTGTGACCAAACAGTGCGTGACCAGCTTTTGTGATTAACAGTTGCGGTGTTTAGCACCAGTCTAAAGTACAGCTTGTCATGACTTTTGTAGCCATATGGCATTTGTTCAGGCTTCTGGCACTCCCCAGGTTCGTGCTGCTGTAATACTGTGTGACTGGCATTTGTAACCAACTACTACGTTCTGCGGTTGTGACCAATATTTGTGATGAACCGCTGCGGTGATGACCAACTGTTGTGGCGAACGGTTGTATTGGTAGCCAACAGCCGTGACCAATGGTTTTTGTCAATGGCTGTGCCTAATGGTTGTGACCAACAACTGTGACCAGAGGTGGTTCTGATAACTTGACCAACAGTTGTGACCAAGCGTGACTGATGGTTGTGACCATAGTTGTGAGCAGTGGTTGCAGAGTCAGCGTGTTGGATAACAAAATCTGCAAGTGACATTCACTGAAACTTGACTCACCGTGGTCACAGGTGCAAGCTCAGATGCGTGCTCCGGCTCCTGGCGCTTTCCCGATTCGTGTGCTGCTGACGACTGTGAGTACACGGCCAGCTGGCACTACCAGGCTTCTTCAGACCAAGTGTTCTTCACCATCACCACACGTAGCAACAAGTGGACAGGCATTGGCTTCTCTACAAACAAGGCCATGGTAGGTGCTGCAAAACAATTACACGTCTCGCTTAACAACCCCAATATAGTTATAAATTTAAGGTCTCTTAGATACTGTAGTTATAACGTTCAACAAAAAGTTATGCCTTCAATTCCTGGTTGAAATGACGTCCCTTTTGTGGTGATGGATCACCTAGACTTCACTGTAAGGCGTAGGTGCATAGTACCCTGAAAAATGAGTTTTCTTCTGATATTTGGAACTCCTCAAAACTTTCACCAACCCAATTGGTCAAGAATATTATGATAAGTTCTCTAATACAATGTTTCTTGCCAGCTTCAGCAGAGTTTTGATGTGTTAAAGTCAAAGTGCTGTTGAAGCCGAACCGGTCATCATTCGATCACATATTCTTTGAGGTAAATGAATAAGTTTTTTTACTGAAGGCATGGCATTTCTACATACATAAGTGTAAGGCTATAGCACAGTTAAAATTTGTAAAAATGTTCTCTAATTCGAAATTCACTAGGCCACCTTTTCTCCTATGAAACTTTTTTTGTGGTAAACAAACCTTAGAACTAAATGTTACAAGCAAGAAAAAAAAATAATGTTATCCTGTCTCATTACATCTCCTTCTAGTGCAGCAGGTTTCGCTCAGAGCCAGCAAATAACCATGTTGTATTTCTCTCCTGCAGCCGAAAACAGATGCCATCCTTGGCTGGGTTGAGGAGACTGGACGTTACTTCATCATGGATGTGTGAGTGGCCCTTGAGTTACCAGCGTGAAACTGAAAGCATCAAACGGAAGCGCTTTGTCAGTCATGACCACGACAAATTTTAGCAACGTACATGTGGCCAAGAACATCAAAGAATTCTAATGTAGTAGATTTGCTCGCAGTTGTTCTCAATAGCACAAGTTGCATGTTCAACTTGCAGCAAGTCTAAAATATTTTCGTGCTTATATAGTACATATTATCCACTATGTCTTACGAAGTGTGCATTTTAGGCAAAAAACACCTCGGGCATGATGGGATCAATTTCAATTTTTCATAAATAAGCTTAACATGGTCAGTAGCTACAAGTGAAGCAGTCACAGGGAAAATCAACATATTTCAAGCATTTTGGACAAGTACATGAAGTTTCATTGAGACATCACCTATTTTATCACACAACACAGTAAAGAAGTATAATGGCTTTTTTTTCTTTCTCTTCCTGTTTATTGAGTGTCAAATCTGAAGCACAGCTTCCTTAGTGGCCCATGTTAATAGCTTCATTGTTTGAGGCGTAGAACTCATGATCTTTACTTCTCTTTTTGCGTGTTTATTTATTTTTCATTCAAGACATGACACTCATTTTTTCTTTCCATTCTTTTCATATCTGCTCTTCTACTATGTCGCTTTCCAGTAGAAATTAATCTGCTCTAAATATATTAGCCAACTTATTTCACAACTGATGATCAAATTGTCCCTTCACAGTTGGATGGAAGGTTACGAGCCTCCTCTTCTGGACCCCGTTCAAGATGTGGCCAACATGTCGGGACACCGTCGTGACGGCCGCACCACGCTGACCTTTGCGCGACAGCGCTACTCTGACGACGTCGGCTACGACCTGGACTTGGACCAATGCCTGTACTTGGTGTTTCCGACTCACGGTGGCGTCTTCAATGCCGTTTCAAAGAAAATCAGAAAGCACGAGCAGCGGCCCCTCATTTCCGCCGAGCCTGTTTGCTTCACGGCTTGCCATCCACAAGGTAAGGAATCAGCTCGATTTATCACTTGACACAGTTCGTCCCCGTTAACTGTGCATGCACAAAGATTGCATACAAGGTGAATCTTCAAGTAATAGTATAGCAAAAAAATATGGCTGGTACCTCTGTCATAAAAATTGCCACAGCACAAATGTTAGAAGTATCTTTACAGAAGTGTTTGATTCTTTGTGTCTGCGAGCTTCTCTAATGTCTATTGGTGTTTGGCAGCTATAGCAACATTTCACATGGATGAACCTACAGTGATGCCTTGTGGAACATCTCCTTCCAACAACTAATGCCCATGATCATGATTTAACCGTCACGGTGGCTGAAGTTGTCAACATATACTACATGGTCAGTTGAGGAGCGAAACAGCACAGTGTGTGCTCCCGAGTTTGTGCTCCCTAGATTAGGCAACCTGCATCAGTGGTCATGCTATTATGTTCCGTTGAGTTGGGCTCCACGCCAGGAGCGCCGCCGCAAGAAGGATGAATGTACTTTTTAATGCGGCTTGCCGAAAGAAGGTGTACAAAAGAATGGCCCCAGGGCATTGTACACAGTAGTTTATAAAAGAAAGCATTGAATAAAGGGGGAGGAAAAACATATCAATGCACACGCGCGACAACAGGTTATCATCCAGAGCAGGTGAGGCAGTCTTGGGTTCTGGCTGATAAGTGGTGAGCGGTGTACCAAACGCAACAATTCATCGATGCATACACTACCACACAACGCTCTAGCCACATGAAAGAATCGAGTGGATGTGGATTCTATATCTGGAGGCAGAACTTTTCTACTAGTTTTCTCATGTGCATTTTACCAACGCCATATTTGTGATGGAAATACGTCAGTGAAGTCTTGGTTGACCCTGGCATAAGACACTTTTGTGCTAAGAAAAAAAAATTCATAGTTTTGAAAGTGCAGACTATAGAATACACCCAGAGCAGCTACACTTGTCACTAAGAGATGACGGTATTGCAACCCAAGTGAAGTGACAGATTGGTAACACCACCTGATGACAAATAAAATTACTTTGTGTCAAGTCAATTAAAAAATAACATTTCTGTGCTAATTTTTATCAGAGATGTATTTTTTTATCTACCCAATCAGTATATTTGTTCCTATAATGAACTACCATTGTAACACGCATGTACACACCAGTTTATGAAGCAGCCACCATGAGTAAAATGTGTGGTGGTGTTGTTCTCAAAGTGTCTCACGAGTACTGGTATGAGCTTTTACTACTTTATTGTGCTATGACTTCACTCTGTGATATGCGAAAAGTTGATCGTCTGATGTGGAAACTCACAAAGCTCACACAGTATTTGTGTAAATATGGTAGATGTATGCAGTGTGGAATGTGTAATTGTAATCACCTTCCTAAATACTCTCCATGGTCCTGGCACAGCTGGTACCAGACCACGCCCATCGCCGGGAGGTGGCACTAAGGCCTCAACACCAGCAGAGGACGGAGGCGAAGGCCCAAGCATCACTCCGCCACGGTATACGCCGAAGGGTGGGCCACCGCAAAAGCCAACAACACCTGCACCACCCAGCCTGGAAGAGTACCACCTGCGGTTGCAAGTGCTGGAACCCTGGCAGGCCAGCTATGGCGTGCGTGGATCGCGGCCTTACTCGCTCCTCTCTCAGCAGCTGACTAAAGGGGTGAGCACTATGAACACAACATTTATTAATCCTAGTGGCTCAAGCAAAATGAGCAAACCTACCCTACTTTATTCACTGATCTACATTTGTGTCGTACGCGATGTTATCCCCAGTGCTTGCTTCGTGGTATCTAGATCTCGTCCAAACAAAATCACAAATGCCTGCTGTAACTGTGTGCTGCCCTCGCAACTCACTTGAACAGTGTTCACAACACATACAGCATACTTAACAAACGGCAAAATTGTTCCATTAATCATAACTTGTTCAGTGTCAGCTGTTGTCAAATTAAGACAAAAGACAAAATGGGAATCTACAACATTAATTTCAGAAATAGACACCTGTTGCTCAGGGTACCTCTTGAAGATAGGGTACAATGCTAAACAACATTATAAGCCATGCTCATGCTTGCCAACCCCAAAAGTGAACAGCATCAAAAAGCAAGCGGATCCTTGACATGGCAAGGCGGCGAGCACGCGAAGTGGTTCAGACTTCTCAGCCATAGCCTGGCCTCCTGCTCCATCGCAGAGGTGGCGCACTTTGCGCTTTCATGAACGTCCCAACATTTCACAGCTGTTCCTGTAACTATCAGATGTTAGCTCTCAACTGCCCACTCGCTGTGTCCGGAATATGATTAGCTTGCCAAAGCTGACAAGATAGTTGGCATTCCACAGTGCAACTCCTCATGTGGCACAGGGCAGTTCTTCATTGTTGCTGTGTAAAGCTCAAATTCCACTTTCAGCTGGCTCTTCACCTCAAATTCTGATTGTCTGTGGTAAAGCAGGAAGCTCCGAGAGAACGAAAAGGTCTGTCCTGGAGTGGTCACACTTGCCACCCAGTCTTGTGCCATTAGTTCCTACTTTGCATTGAAGTTTCCATAGATATCCATACAACTGCCTGTCCCCTTTGGTCATCCAGCAAGTAATTGCGTAGTCTTGTTCACACAAGCCGGACGTTGGTGACGTACATCTCATTTGCTCAACAAATAGATTATATTACCAAGCTGCAGTATTCTTGTGATCACGGTGTCATTCTCTACATACTCAAAGCTCTATGGGGGCAGGAACTGTCACATTTAAGCAAGATCAAAGTTTCAAAACACTTGTAGGTTTTTAATCAAGGGAGTATTTACCAAAAAAGTCAAAGAGAGCCAGATATGTTAAATTTCATAAAATTTACATCATGCCTAGTTATTGTTGTCGATTTATTAATTATCACTTTATCGATTTCAGCTGGAACCAGCCCTGAACGAAGTGTCTGAAAAGCACCAGATCAAGCTCAAACGCCTCATAAGGTAAGTTTTGCAAAACAGGATGACAGTGACATAAGTAAAAATAGCTTAGATTGATGACGGACTTGGTGTGGCTTTGTGAATTTCATAAAAAAAGGTATTAGAATTTTACACAGCGTCCACTTTTACACTCAGCACAGCTGTCTCACCATTATGCAAAACAGACAGGGCTACGTAATCAATGCACCCATTATAGACGTTACACCAGTGGTCGAGCTTACTTTAATTAGAAATGATAGCAGAAAGGTACTTAGTGTGTTAAGAGATTCAGTAAAAGCAAAAGTAAGCAACTTCTATACAAATGGGGCTACAAAAATACCTCTAAAGAACTAAGAATTTTAAGAGTATCATGGGTTAATAAACTCTGCATTAAAGTGACTTATCAATGGCCTATTTTAATTCCCGTGCTGGACAGAGTTGCCTGTCAAATAGCCCTTTCAGGTATTAAGCAAGTTCAACATATGCCACCAAATTTTCTTATCCCTAGGCTTGGGCGAAAATTTGAGCACTTCAAATATTCAAACGAATATTACAGTATTCAAATTTGCTTTAAAATTTGAATTATTGCATAAAAAATCTCTGAATATTCAAAATGAACACACTAGGCATGTGTCAACCACAAGTAATTCCTGTTAAAATAATTTCACTGAGGTAGATAAGTGCTGTACAGTGAATACAATGTTCCAGGGCGAATGCACAATGCCGCAAAGCCATATTTCCAGGTTAAATGAATCTATTAACTTCTCATCGATTCATTAATCAATGCAATAGACCTATTTGCATACTGCAAGCACTTTTGCAATTTGCAAGCTCTTTTGCGTACCAACTGCTCGTGTGGAAGTGCATGCATTTCAACAGCAGATTTCGCTGGAGCAATCTTGCTCTGAGCAGCACGCTCTGTTTGCTATCCGGCCGAGCAGTCGTGATCTGCCATCAGAATTCAAATGAAAAAAAAAAATCACGCCATTTCCCCAAAGTGAATGATGAAAAGTTGGATGAAGCTTTACTGCTCATTGGTAAAACTGTGAAACATTCGAACACATTTAAACACACACATTAGCCCACACACTATCAGGTGCCAAAGTCCACACCTGTGCTCGACACAACGCCTCACTTTCGCACGCATCACATCGTCACAGAATGCTGCCTTGAGTTGTCAGAGCGACAAACATTTTGTACTTTTGTAACTGCTTATTTCCTCATTAAGTTTTTATTCGTGGCGTTGACAAGGGAACTGCTAGGAGGAGAATAAGCGGAGCGCATATGGGTCATTTTCATCTAGTGGAGCTGCCGTGGCATTTCAAATCCCCTAAAACTGCCTGCGGATTAAAGAGACTGACGAAAAAGAGAGAACAAGTTCTCATATCAAACTAGAGCAGTGTCGGAGTAGAGCGAGTGCCAGGAAAGAGAGGGTAAGCGCTCCAATCCGCAGCTTTTTAGCGGCCGCTCCGAGTACAATTGAGCACAACAGACGGCGTAGGAACTTACCCCAAGCAAGAGAAGCTTTGCCCCTAAAATGCCAACTCCACCCATAGTCATTACTGTCCCTCCAACAGAAATTCGAATAAGTTTTTCGTCCTATAGTGCGTACTCATTTTCATGACGTTAGGCACTTCTCAAGTGTTTCAGATAGCTCACTTTCCCATACAGACCTAAGTGGTCATCGCTGGATTCAGGTCTGAAACTTGAACGTTCTGATAAATTTCATTCAGGATTTGGACATTGTTGCTCAAGCAGACGCGATGTTTTTAGGTAGTAACAACAAAAGCTTCAATTCTCAGTATGAGCAGTATTTACATTAGCTAAGGGAAACTACTTATGGCTCGAGCTGGAACAAGCTAGAGTGACTGTCTTTTGCAGGCGAAGGGCAAGTGCGCCACGGAGCTGCCATTTTTTTCTCAGGTTGTAAACAAGTATAGTTCTAAGCAGATTTAACTCAATGCGAGCAGCAGCTTAAATCATTCGTCATTTCAAAATGATCTACGGAAGGACCACGCCAAGGTGGCATAGAGGAGCCTCAGAATAACTGACGCACATCTTGCGCTGCTTTCTTTCTGTGCAGGGAGCCCGATGGTGTGGTAGCCGAAATGCAGCTGCTGTTGCCAACAGATCGCGATTCTCGGGCAGTAGAGGAGAGCCTTCGCACTGCCCTGTTGCCGGGACAGCTTCTTGGAGGCTTGCGTGTAAACCCAGCATCTCTTCAGCTGCACGTGGGCGATGCACCAGAGTCGCGTGTGCGCCAGTCCTCCCTTCCAGGCAAGTTTATTGCGGAAGCTTTCTACTTCAAATTTCAAGCGCAGCCCATGCTCTTGAGCACTTGAATGAGTTCGCAGTACTATGTGAAAAATTAAATTGAAGCAACAACTTAATTTTTTGTGCAAGAGTAGCAGATATCCCGTTGTCATGGCAACTACAACCTTACAACATAGTCGGACGTGCAATTTCTCACCATGATGTATGCCCACATGAATATATGCGTATAACCACAGGGTGTTTGGCTAACTTGCACACAGTAATTTTTTTTTTTAATTTCACACGCTCTAAAGAGAAACTAAAAAAATTGGACTGGGCAGTTACCTTGTCATAGATGGAATAATTCATTGTTGTTGAACAAGCATTACAACTTTAGAGTAATAAAATAAAAAATACTTAAGCAATCTTCATTAATTTCCCAGCTTGGAGGATTGGCAATTATCTTATCATAGAAAAAACATTCTGAAATTTAAAAACAGGTGCTTCAACTTTTATAAAATTGTAAAATTGTATTATTGTAAAGTTTTTAATAGAGTTAAGTGAAAAGTTCATTAGGCAATCAATGTTAATTACCCAGCTTGGAAGATTGTAAAAGATATTCTGACATGCTGCATACAGCTCAGTACAATCCTTGGCTAAATTCACATGCGCAGCTGTATGTTTGTTTTTAATACCAGATGAAAGTTAGCTGAAACACCCCTACAATGAACTTGAAAGGGCCAAATTTAGTGCAGGCACAAATGGTGGTGGTAGGTTCCTTGAGAACATTTAGCATTACAGCCACAGCTACATTTGCACTGCTGTACATCTGTACAGTACTGCAAGTACATTACTGTACATAACAAAATACACCTGACATGAAAGTGGCTTCCTCCTATAGATAATTCGTTATAAACTATATTTGTCATTAGTTTTATGGCAATAATACTAATTTACTTTGTATTAATGAGTCATTATTCTATGTTTATCATATTGAGGTTTCGTTACCGTGAATGCTCAGCAGTGGTAACAGTGCACACGGTACCAAAAACGCCTGAAGGTTTTCACGAGGGTCATCGCAATGACCTGCATCTCCCGCTCTGCTCGACCAGGTTCCGACTCATCGGGTGAAGAGTCGTCCAGTGAACAGATCAAGCTCTACGCCATAGTTGGTGCCGTTGCTGCCCTCGTTTTCCTGCTGCTGGTGCAAGCGGCTTCCATGGCCTGTCGAAAGAAGCTGCGTACCCAGCCCCCTCCGCCCAACAGGGTAAGCACAGCGATTCTATGTAACCACTTAAGCACCGAAGAAAAAATAATGGTATGACTGCACACTCGCAGTACTAAACACAGTTTCAAAGTCGAGTCCAGTTAAGACGAGTTTACTAAAATAGTTCAGTTGAATTATGTGGCTGGCATATTACAGCAGGAGGTCCTAATATAATGACATGAAAGGGGTAAACACAAATGTAGAGCAAGCTTATTTGGAAGAGTGAACTATATATATTGAGTAAGCTTGATTAAATTCATATTGAAGTGAATACATAACTTAATGGTAATACTATATCAGTATTGAAAGAAATCTCATGGAAATTATGTACCTTTTCATCCACCTTTCTTTCTTCCGATTTACGTTACAGTTACTACTACTAACATCCTTTGTGCTTTCTTTGGCATCATTGTCTGTTGGTTCTCATTAATATTGTTACTACATATTGTGCTACGTTATGCAGCACATGATATGATGTCCGCTGCGTTTTCTTACTTTCTTTTTTTCTCTAACTAAACACAGAGCCCCTTTCACTATGATGTATGTGGTACACTCAAACATCATTATAACAAATTCGCATCTTCCACGAAAACAAATTCGTTGTATCTGGAAATTCGTTATAAAGGTATATTCCTAACACTGTATGTATTGCCAGACTAATTTTCATTTACTTTGTTATAATCGATATATTGTTATAACTGGGTTCATTATACTGAGGTTTCAGTGTATATGCACATGCTTATTATTTCTATATGAGACTCTATACTTGGGTTATCACATGTAATGAAATGTGCATTCCTACTGGCTGCCCAGGAAAAATTGCTGACAAGCTCTCACTGGAAGGACTACTCCACCACAGCCAGTAGCAACTACAGCTACGAGAACTTTGCCCTGCGGCCCGATGAAGATCTGGGGCCCCCTGCGGGTGCACCGCGTGCTGCCAGCGTCACCTACGACCGGGGCCCCG
The DNA here is from genome assembly GCA_013436015.1 of Rhipicephalus annulatus. NCBI lineage: Eukaryota > Metazoa > Arthropoda > Arachnida > Ixodida > Ixodidae > Rhipicephalus > Rhipicephalus annulatus. Next base: position 504,057 of record WOVY01009825.1, on the reverse strand, counting down.
CCCGCGTGCCACCTCCCGCCACCAACCCATATGCTACTGCCCAGAGGCGGCAGCCGCAGGAGATGAATCCCGACTTCTACTTCATGCCGCACCAGCGTCGTTACTCCGGTGAGGTGGTGCGAGTGTTTGTGGACTACAGCAACCCAGAGTACACTGGGGCACCCAAGTGAATGTGCCAGCCGGTGACGAGAACTGAAATGGCCACGGCGAACTGTTCAGTGAACTTGCAGTGCTGCAGTCGCCAAGTGGCCAAGCGAAAGCACGCCTGCGGGTCTATCAGGCATGCCAGTGATGACGTGTGATTTGACGCCGCAACGACAGCTCTGCCTTTTCGAAGCACCAGCTTCTCTGTCACAGTCATAGAAAAATCAACGACTACCGAGTGACTTATTTAGGCTGACGAGGCACAGCAACGAGGTGATCTTGCCAAGGTATGCCCGCAGGTTCATCGGGCATGCCTGCACCTGGGTTACAGTGGCAAAGCCATGAGCCATCAAACTACACATTTGCACACAAACAGTGCACCAGCAGATCCGTTGAGTATGGTGCAACTCTTTCTTTCCCTGCATCACACACACCTACAAACTTCACGAACTGTTCACATTGTTACAGCTGCATTTTGATGTGTGTGAGAGGCACTGCAATACTTGCCACTCAAAAGAAGTAATGCCTGCCATTTATACTTGTCAACATCTGTTGCACTATTCAATGTACCTGCAGCTCACTCAAAACCTGTCAACACGAATTTGTGAGGCAGGAAATATTCTCAGGCTTTGCAAACCGCTGGAAACTTCAAGCAGCGATAACGCAAGCGTGCTGTTGTGGTGAAGCAGCGATCCCTGGTTTATTTCCAATTTCTGGCTGACTATGTCAATGTTCATATGAGACGGCATACGAATGTATCAACTCACTTCTGCAGCTGCAGAATAACCCCACTTTTTTTTTTTTTTCCTGTGTGTGACTCACTATCACACTTAACAGCACAATAGGCTACAGCCTCGAAAACCGCATGGTGCACACTGCCTCGAAGACTGGGGCATAACTCTGCAAGCTGTACCGCAGTTTATTTGCCTGCGGTATTACCACTATTCGCACACGTTAGCTCAGCACGTTAAAACACAATGTATGTGCCAAGAGCAACTGTTGCAGGACTCTTCCGTGCCTCGCAACTGCCAAAAGAGCCAAGCGCCAACAAACTGGCCTCTACAACAAATGCAGAGTCTGAGATGCAGGCTCTGCATCTCAGACTCTGCTACACTCCACAACTGCCTCCGCACAGCACCTGTGAGCAAGGAGCGAACGTCGCATGATGCATGCTTACTTGAAGCAGTCCTGCCAAATTTTAGTGCAAAACCATGTTGCAAAGTCAACAAGCAGCCTCAGGAATGGGCGATAAGCAAATACTAGAAACATCTGCAGGTTTGCATTAAAGGCTCAAGTGGTGCATGTTACCAGTGATCTGTATCTGAGGGTACTGGTCACAAACAGTGCATGTGCCTAATAATGCATGCAGGTGGCCTGGTGCACGTGACTTTGTAGTCATCATCATTGTGGTTCCATTCTGGTGTCTCTTTTAACGAGGTCTTTCACGCTCCCTTGCTTCCAGAGGAGGTGCACTTGTTCTTATTAAGGTCACAGATGGTGCTCGACTGACTAAGTACCGTTTGGCAGGTCATGGTAAGGTCATAAAACTTTTGTAAATAGCAGCCTACATGAATTCCCAGCAGATATGTGCAGCTGGGTATCTTGTGATACACCAAATGCTTGAAAAGAAAAAATTAGACATCGAATAGTGAAATTCGCTAACCTGGTAATGTATAGACATGCTAGTTCCTCTACTAATCCCTTATTGATCATTGCACAACAGATGGAGCAGTTATACTGGCCAAAATTATTTAAGCAGATAGAAAAGCATATGGGTACAATTAGTTAAAGTTAACTGATGTGTACTATCAGTAGTTGTCAGGATGACACAGTGCATATGCAACATGGCTAAGCATGAATTTTCGAAACTATGTGGGTGGTACATGATGTTTCATTTACAACAGTTTTAACTAAATGGAAATTTTGACTTTTCTACCCTAAACTTTGCAATAATTGCCTGCATCTGGAAGGGCATGCACATTGCACATTTCACATAGATGAAGATTCAGTTGAGAAATGCTGCTTCATTTACAAGCCTTGATTTATATGCTGAACAAGTTTAAGACAGCTTTTTGACTGCAGTCAAGGCATGTCCGAGGAAAATGGTATTGGTTCTAGTGGCTTCTGGGTATGGCCAACAATTCTGTACCAATAAAGATGTGGAAACAGAGGCCTTCTTGTCGTGACGCTCCTGATTGTAGTTTCACCAATAAACGTGACATCGCAGCACGCAAGAAAAGCTTTGCAGCATGAGTATAGCCTGGGGAGGGGAGGAGGATGCAACCCTGCCCTCCTAAAACTTCTCAATTTTGTTTGTTAATATTTATATACACACAAATACAGATGCACACATGAACATGCATAAAGAATGGTTGAACCCCCCTGCCCCCCCAAAAAAATTATTCTGACTACACCTCTTCCTTGCACTTAAGTGTGAGTTACTCGGCCAGAGGCAGTGCTAGTGGGGCGGATGACGGGGGGAGTGCTGGAGCCCCCCTGAGCCCCCACCCCCACCCCTAAGAGCAAACACAGTCAAAAGAGAATGAATGAGTTACGCACTTTCCTGCCCCTTGAACAATTTCACCCGTTGAGGGTGCCACTCATTGACAAAAATCCTGGCGCCGCCCTTGTACTCGGCATAGTTAGACACCCGCTATGATATAAATTATACTGAGAATGATTGTGCTAGTGAACAGTGACGATATTTGCTTTCCGAACAATGACTTGTTAGTATAGTACTAGAATCTAGTTCACTGTAGTAATAGAGTGGTACTCGTAAGGGCGTAGCGATGGGGTGGCACACTAAGCCTCTGCCCCCCCCCCCCCTTCCAAAACAAAACATTTCTTTTTTTCTGCCATGGCACAGAGAGCGAAAAATGACCGCTTTAAGGTGTTTCCCCCTCTTTCCCTGGAAAGAAAAATTCTGGCTACGCGCCTGGTACTATCTAGTGCAAGGGGGCAGGCCCTTTAATTTCGATAAATGTCCTCCTTTTGCGTCTCTGCCCGAACGATACCCCGAAGCCTCGCAAAGCTGATCAATTAAGTACGCACCAGTCTCTCAACGCCCGAACTACCTCATCCTAATGACTCACAAGGTTGAAAAGACGGGCGCCGTTCGTTAAGTCATGACTGCGAGAATCACGGCAACTGCACCTGCTGAAGTTGTATTCTCTGTGCATGCAGTGCACATGTCTGCCCAACATTGAATTGACAGGACGGGCGCGCGAAAGAAGTAAAAAGATTGAATGTTTCATACCAGTAACGACGGAGCGAGTGCCCAGGCGATGCCGGGAAACTTTTCGTCGTGGCTTCCCGCGCGTAAGCTGCGAGCCAGACCAGGGGCCTGACGTTACCCAGATGTTCTACCTCGATCTAGAAATCTAAGCTATTTTGAAGGACAAAACTTACCAAAAATACATTTTTTAATGTTCATGGCGGCATATGCCAGCATTCTTAACAAATGTATCCACGAAGTCGTGAGTTCTTGTGTGCGACTGTGTGCAACGGAAAGCATCCAAAAAAGGCGCCATTAAGACAACCACATCACAGCCTCCTAGATTTCCTTTGCCTGCCAGATGAGCGCGAAACGCCCGTCATCTATAGCGGCGCTACCTACGTAAGAGTACGGGGTTTTGTACTTGGCCTTTGAGATTAGCAGTTTTCGCGTTTGCTAAATTTGGAGGCTGTGTCTTGTATCGAAGGGGTTGCCTGCAGAATGAGCGCAAAGCGCCTGTCTATGGCGGCGTCACTATGGCGGCGTCACTTATGGTGGCGTCACTTACGTAGGGTTAATTATAATCACGTTTACGCCTTTTTAAAACTTTTTTACGTTATTTTTTTGCACATATGTTCTAAAACCGTAAAAACCTGTTTGAAGACACCCCTACTTAAGTGGCGTCATCACCATAGTTCTGACGACGGCCGCTTCCAGAGTGACCACCGATAATCCGGCAGGCAAGGGAAATCTAGGAGGCTGGGAACCTGTGACCACATCTGCTCGTACAGCGCAAATTTTGAAAAAAAAAAAAAAGTAGCCTTTGCTTTGTTGTAAAAGACGCTTGATGGCATTTATATTGATAATAATTTAAAATTGTAGTATATTGAGCGAGATAATTTTTTGCATAGTTCAGTTTTTGGTCTCACAAAGTCGGGATAGTCGCTAAAGTTCGCGCGCGAAAATTTGTTCATATACGAATTTCCGCCGTTGTTATACCCACCTTTGCGCTCGTGCTTTTCGCAATCATTATTGTTTCGGGCGGCTCACAGCTATAATCTGTTTTACACACGCACTGAGGATGCATCAATGCCTTGGTTTCCAGCAAATCCGCGCGAGAAGTGAATGTTCTTGGGAAGCAGTACCTGGAAGTGCGCACTCATCACACCGAGACGCCAACAGTGAGTACAAGTGCGGCCAAATTTGGAAGAGCTCCGCGAAATTTCTTTTACCGCGAAAGCTGTATAGAAAACGAAAATACCGTTCGGCAGCGGTGTCACGGCCGTCTCCATTGAGATGTGGCTATAGGAGAGAAAAGAGAAAAGTGAGCCCCGTAACTGTCTGCATCAGGGTGCGACACCTCAACAGTAGCTCACACGGGATGGGGGTGAGGAGGGATTAAAAGGATCGAATTAAAGGTATATATATAGAGAGAGATGCGCTGATCCAGCGAGCGAGGACATATCGAGGGGATAGGAGATGTAGGAAAGATGGAAACAGGAGTCCGAGGACGGGGCACCACTTGCGAGAGCTCTTGTCGGCGTCCGGTGATGGCGTAGGGCAAGTCCAGTAGGTCAGAGGTACGCTGTCGTCGGAGATCGGCGTCAGGAAATGACGTAGAGCCAGCCCAGTCGGCCATAGCAGTCGGCCAGCCCAGTCAGCCAGAGGGCACAACCAGTCGGCACGGAATCCAGCGAGCGAGTCCATTGGCAGTGCTTTCATTTACGTTGTCTACAGCATCGTACCCAAGCATGCGTGCCATTGGCCGCGTTTTGAGTGACGTCGTTCACCCCGTCGCAGCCGTAACGCCGAGCACGTGAGCATCACTTTCTTCCGAAAGGTTCCACGTGCCACGGATCCTACGAGCGAGCGGAAACATGTGGGCAAACGCGCAGCCAGAATTTTTTTTTGTCAGGGGGGCGGAGAGTACCTACTTAAAATGGTCATTTTTCACTCCCTATGCCATGGCGAAAAAAATTTCGGGGGGGGGGGGGGGGCAGGGGCCCTGGCTACGCCCCTGCGTGGGAGAGCTCGCATTCGCCGGACCAATGCTGCAGTCCGGGCACGAAAAAAAAAAACGCCATGCCTGCGCGGGACGCACAGTCACAGCGAAAGCTGGAAGAGCGGCTTTTCAGAGCCTTTCTAAACACTATTTTGGTATAAGCACTATTCGGGTAAGTGCTACAGGCACACTTGCAGTGTGCCCACGTACTACGCTATCCCCCGTATTCTAGAACGTCCCTTCACTCAATGTTCCACCTTCACTTGAGAAAGCCGATGGGAGCGCCGTCTCTAGTCCCGACAACTCACTGCACATTAGCAATAATCTGCTGCGATTCTTGAGTAGGGCAGCGCTATTTTCAGCCGAGCGGTGGCGAGGTGCTCAACTCTGGCAAGTGAAGGGTGAAAGTCGAGTCGAGGAGCGTTTGTGAATACGGGGGTATAAGTCATAATCACAATTTCTGTGCAAGCTTTCGCTCTGCCATCCGTCGTCATTCTTCGGTGAAGTGTGACACCCACTACGCACTCGCAAGGAATTTCGCGATTTTTTTTTCGATGCTATGGTTTACGATGACGAAGAATTGTGCCTGGCGCTATTGTAATGGGTTGTACCATTCGACGGCCCACTCGTTACGCAATTTGCATTGTGTGACGTCTGGCTGTTCCTTTGCTGTTCTTAAACGCTTTATCACGATCATCATGGTTCCGATTTCTTGTTCCTGGTGCGAAGGATACGCACCAGGAACAGTTCGTCCCGACTTGACGGCAAGTGAAACTTTCAACGCCGTTCTCTCGAAAGCAGTACTTTTCATCAGAAAAGGATCATTTTCTATGTAATCACTAGGATTAACAGCTAGGTGGGGCGCGAAGCCGTCGCCCACACGTGCACCCGTGGAGGGTGCAGGGGCGAATATCTGTGTCGATTGATTGATTGATATGTGGAGTTTAACGTCCCAAAACCACTATATGATTATAAGAGGCGCCGTAGTGGAGGGCTCCGGAAATTTCGACCACCTGGGGTTCTAATATTTGAATTTGAATTTTATTTCAGACAACCCGTATACACAGTTTGCCTAGGGGATCGGCGTAAAGGCAAAAAAAGCCTGACAAAGCGCCAACCCCCTATGTACACACATACATAAACAGGTTATATATAGCAGTACAAAAATTGAAATTGAGATACATATAATATCAAAAAACATTTACAATTCTTTTTTCTTTTTTCTCTTTTTTTTTTTTTTTTACATCAAGCCAGTATTGACAAAGAAATGAACAGCAATTATGAATTAGCACATAAAGAAATAATAAGAGACTATTTACGCACAAACAAACAGGCAGACAAAAGCAAAAAAAATTCATAAAGTCACAGCAGCACATAAAAGTTACATAAAATAAAATGAATCGAAAGAGGTATGAGAATCTGTTTGAGTTTTTAGAAGGAATGTGTGTATCTTCTTTTTGAAAACATAAATGGAGGAACTTTGTTCAATTAATGCCATCACAGTGGGGTGTTCATTAAGAAAGTGGGGAATTTGGTAAGTTAGTTTTTGTGTACCGTAATTTGTACGAAGCGTGTCTTTCTTAAAACTAATGTGTCGTAAATTATGACTGTGGTCACGCTCGTGATACTTCCTGAAAAATTCAATTCGATTAGATTTAACTTCACGATATATAATCATTGCTAATTTTTTATGTCGGATATTATTAATGACTAGCAGTCTATGTTTTTCGAAAAAAGGGGCTGTGTGCGAACGAGAAGGTAGAAGTTCAATTAATCGCACAGCTCGTTTTTGTAATAGATATAAATTATTGAGGTTAGTTTTTGTCGTCGTTCCCCAAATCAGAAGACAATAGTGAAGGTGCGAATGTATGGTTGCGTAATAAATCTGTCTTTTTAACCATACTGGTAATAGGCTGCGCAACGTGCATAGTATGCCAACTGCTCGAGAGATGTTTTTTCGTAAGTAATTTATATGCACAGACCAATCTAAATATTCGTGAAAAAAGACACCGAGAAATTTAAGAGACGCAACGCGTTCAATAGGCTGTCCCTGAAAGCTAATAATATTCTTACTAGTGTATGTTTTGTTACGAGGTCTAAAAACAACAAATTTTGTTTTTTTAGCATTTAAATTTAACCTGTTGGCCCTAAGCCATGTAGATAAGTTTTGTAGCCAAATATTCGCTTTCAACATAAGGTCGTCAATATCTGGCCCAGAGAAGAATACATTCGTGTCATCGGCGTACAAAATAATGTCAGGTGTAAGAGGTATGTTAACTATATCATTTATGTACATAATAAACAAGAGTGGGCCAAGGATTGACCCTTGTGGCACGCCGCATGTAATTTTACCGAATTCAGATTTCGCATTACCAATGTTGGTGTATTGCACACGGTTTTCTAGGTAACTTTTTACAATGTCTAGAGCTATACCTCTGACACCGTATCTGGATAGTTTGAGCAGTAAAACATCATGCTTAACGGAATCAAATGCTTTTTTAAAGTCAAGGAAAAGCCCTACCGTGAATAGTTTTTTTTCTATGTTGTCAACTATTTTATCTTTAATATCGAGTAATGCCATTTCTGTGGATTTTTTCTTTTGGAAACCATATTGATTTTTTACGATAATGTTTTTTTGCTGAAAAAAATTAGTAAGCCTGAAGTTTATAGCTTCTTCAATAACCTTGGAAAACATAGGTAAAACAGAGATTGGCCTATAGTTACCGAGATCGTTTTTATCTCCTCCTTTAAAAATAACTGATACCCTTGCAATCTTCAGTTCGTTGGGAAACGTTCCAGAGCTTAGAATAAGATTGCATATGTGCGATAGAGGTAAACAGATAGCATGAGCGACTACTTTAAGAGGAACTGCCTTCAATTCATCTACACCACAGGCACTGTTGTTTTTTAACTTTTTTAACAAGCCGCATATTTCTTCCGGTGTAGTAGGATATATATAAATTGTTGAGTCTGAGCTGTTCATGTAAGAAGTGCAGCTGATATCATTTGTCGGTGAAGACGTGCAAACACCTGCCTTTAAAAAATGCTCATTAAACTTGTTTGCCAGCGAACTACCCGTATATGATACGCCCTCAATCAATATTTCCGATATTACGTCTCTTTCGTTTTTATTTCGTAGTTCATTAACGCAATTCCATACTTTCCTGGAATCGTTAGCAATGCTAGTAAACTTAGCCTCGTAATACAAGTTACGTGCTTGTTTAATATCAGCTGCTAATTTATTTCTCATTTTTTTGTATTCAGCTAACCGATCAAGGTTCTTTGTTTTTATAAACAATGCAAATAGTTTATCACGGGTCTTTATTCTCTTCAGTAAAGAGGCATCAATCCATGGTTTTCTCGATTTTTTATGTTTTTTAAGCTGTTCTAAGGGAAATACAGTGTAATAGAGTTCTTTTAATGTTCTAATAAATAAGTCATAGGAGACGGTAGGATCAGTTATCTGCAAGACAGGCTCCCAGCTAGTTCCTTCAACCAAATGTTTGAAATAATTAACCCTTTCTGCAGATATTTTTCTTAAAAGAATAGGTGGCTGTTTGCGTTGGTTGTGTTGAGCCATGTGAGGCGTAAAAAAAATGAAGAAGGGCAAATGATCACTTATGTCTGATATTAACACTCCGGCATCAGATTGACCAATTTCATAATTTGTAAAACAAACGTCTAGCAATGTTTCAGATTTGCTCGCTATTCTTGTAGGTACATCAATGACATTTTGACAGCCAAAACAAAGAAAAACATCAAGCAGCATCTGTGCAGGTGACTCCACAGAGAGAAAGTTTATATTCAGGTCTCCACTAATTATTATAGGTAGACCAACGTATGAACAGTGCTCTAAAACACGCTCTAGAAATTCAATAAATTTTGTTACAGAACCGTTTGGAGGCCTATATAAAACGGCTAGCATTGTGTTAAAGCACTTCACAAGCAAACATTCATAGTGAACATCAATGATTGAGTATTCTGGAATAACTTCATAATTAAAGTGGTTTTTGATGTACACAGCAACGCCTCCTCCTCTTTTTTTAGGTCGTGATACTGATATGCAGTTGTATCCCGAAAAGTTTACAGCGGGGCAGTCATTGGAAAACCAAGTTTCGGTGAATGCCAATACGTCAAACTCATGATCTAAGTTGTCTAAAAAAAGGTTAACAGAATCATGATTATTTTTTAAACTTCGTGTGTTAAGGTGAAGCAAAGAGAATCGCTTGGCGCCACGTAAGGCCTTGAGACGCCTAAATGAATCAGCATCATGGTATTTTGTGTTGTCGTGAGCAGCCATAAGCTTATATGGCGCAAAAAAAGTGTCACTTTTAGAGTTATCTTATAAGGTCGAGGTCACTGGCTGTCTTAATCCGTATTACTCTGTCCCGTTCACTGCGCCGAACGAAGAATTTTCCGTCCTTGACCCAGGCGAATTGATATTTCATTTCTCTTGCCTTTGTTTTCATTTGCCAGAACAACCGCTTATTCTGTGCAGTCAAGTTTTCATTGATGAAAACCTTTGAATTCTTTTTTCGTAGCTCGCCTCTTTTTGCAAGCCAAGCGTCACGAGTACACCGGGCAGAAAAACGCACGATAATAGGCGATGGCTTATCACCCCCGTCTGTGCCTGCTCTAGTGCGCAGTCGGTGGGCGGCTTCAATATCCTTTCCAGATAATTTTGGAAGCTCCAGTTCATCAGCTAAAAGATTAAGTTTTTCTATTACTTTTTCATTAGTTTGTTCGCCTAGTCCATGGATTTCCAGGTTAAGGCGTCTGCTATATTGATCAAGGTTATTAACTTCTTGCTTAAGCATTTCTACTTCACTATTGTTAGTCTGCGTTTCAAGTTTTTCCACTCGCTTTCTTAAATTGCTCATATCAGTACTCTGTCGCTTCATTTCGGCAAGCACGTCATCATACTTGCTTGACATTTCCTGTAGTGACCTTTCAATACCACATACAGTGTCAGCAACACCTGCCAGAGCATCGACTTGCGATTTCATTGAAAGAAGTAGTGATAATTTCTTCTGAATTTCGCCTATTTCTTTTGCGAGGTTCATTTCCTGCTCCACATTTTCTAGTTCAGCACACTTGCTGCTTCGAGCTTTCGACGTTTTGCAAGTTGCACAGCTCCACGAGTTCTTCGCCGCTGCATATTTCTTTTTATATGCCGATTCTGTTACTCCTGAACATGCACCTAAATGATACGTATATTTACACTGTAAACATGACAGGTATGGTGCGTCCCGCAAAACTTCATGACAAGAAATGCAGGTGTCGGTCATGTTAGTTACTCAGCAGCAGTGGCAACCGCGTACTCAACCAGGATATGTCAAATTTTACATACAGATGAGCACCAACCTGGGAAAAGGAAGACGATTTGCTTTAGTAGCCAGTCGACGAGCCTCACGGTGCCACCACTGCTGAATGTGTGTGACAGGACACACGATGTCTTCTTCTTTTTATACGTTCTCGGTGATGACGTCAGGCTTGTTATCCAACGTTTGTGCCACTGGTCGTCGCACCGATGGATGGTAGCACCGATGTTTCTTGATAGACGTCGATTCCTGGGAAAAGGAAGACGATTTGCTTAGTAGCCAGTCGACGAGCCTCACGGTGCCACCACTGCTGAATGTGTGTGACAGGACACACGATGTCTTCTTCTTTTTATACGTTCTCGGTGATGACGTCAGGCTTGTTATCCAACGTTTGTGCCACTGGTCGTCGCACCGATGGATGGTAGCACCGATGTTTCTTGATAGACGTCGATTCCTGGGAAAAGGAAGACGATTTGCTTTAGTAGCCAGTCGACGAGCCTCACGGTGCCACCACTGCTGAATGTGTGTGACGAGATTTGTGTCGAGCGCACCCTTCCTCCCAGTATGATCCCTCGCACGTTCGCACTATTTTCTTTTATTTTTTACAATACAATCAATATCCACAACGAGTGGCAAAACGTAAAGATATACAAATCGCTCAATAAACGCGCACAAATCTTGTCGCAGCATTATCACTGCGAAACAGCACACGCAGACTGGTTTAACGACCTCAAAAAAACGTTTCGAGCATCCACACGTGCGCAGGCTACTTCTGCGAACCACCGTATCTTCACTTTCCGCGATATCCGCAGAAAAGCGTTCGCTGTACGATTCCACTTGGTTGCTCGGGGCAACCAGTGCTTGGCGGGGTTGGACACGAAGCGTGCGCAGCGGCTCGAGCGTCGCCCTCAGACGTTGACCTCAGCCGCGTGCGTCGAGCGGGTGGGCACGCTAGCGTCGGTGATGGTCTGCTCCTGCATCTTGCTGATGAGGACGCGGTTGGCCCGCAGCGGAGACAGTGGCACGATGGACAGGCTGATCTCGGACTTGCCCACTCCCAGCATCTGGAGGACCTGTTCGACGTTCAGCGTCTCCAGGGCCGTGCCGTCCACCATGGTGACGACGTCGCCCGGGTACAGGGAGCCCCTGCCCGACACGGTGACGTCGGCGCGCTGTGCGCCAAACAACACGACGCCCTTGATGGCCAGCCTAGTTGGGACGAATTCATCTGTTAGCCACTTTGCGCGAAACAAAAGACGAAGGAAGCAGCACGCGCGGGCGAGCGCAATTTTGCGCTCGTTCGTAGTGTAGTGCTTCCGTAATTTTTTTTGTCCGTGTGCCCTGTATTGCGTCTTGTTTCGCGCTAAGTGGCTAATAGATAAGAACATCTAAGGTGAACACTGTACTACACTCGGTTACTCAAGACAGATGGATACATGTCAAAATAGTCGTGTGTCTATATGACCTCCTATTGCGCAGATTGTAAAACGATCTGTAGCTAGCGAAGTTGGACAGGTAACTTGGAAAAGCGGCTGAGCTGTAATGAAGTCTTGAAAGTTTCAGGTTCGACGATGACTACATGATAATTTTCCAGTGTGAATAAGCTATGGCGTAACCAAGACTTCATCAAATGTCATTCCTGCCTAAGTGACTGTCCGAGTCCACTCGTTCTCATCCATGAACTGTCAGTCAGGCGCGTAGCCAGAAACATTTTTAGAGAAGGGGGTGGGGGTGGAGGCACCACCTTGATTTTGTTAAGGGCGCCCCCTTAAGATGGCCATTTTTGCTCTCTATGCCACGACGAAAAAAAAATGGTGGAAGGGGGGAGGGGGAGGCACGTATCTGGTGTTCTACGCCCTAGCTACGCCCCTGCTGTCAGTGAACAATCGATTTGCTTCTCAGACAGGAAACTTTTGTTCAGTGCAAACCACACATGCTGGGCATATCTGACCTATATAGTCTCAGGCTATGAAACCACTTTTGCCTTAGAAATCGGCCCTCTCATGACAAACGTGTCCACAGCAAGTTGGTTAAAATAGGCATGGTGAACTTCGGCATCACCAACGGCCGAGTACGTTCCCTGCTTCCAGATGATGGACACCGACTTCCAAAATCAAAACTAATCGACTAAAAGAAGCCGGCTGCCCAGATTCGCTTCCCGTTTTTGTGGTAGAAACCATAAAAAGGAGAGCGCAGAAGTGGAGGCAGTGCCGACCACGGGGAGAAAGGCGAACGCGAAAATGTCGCGGTTATCCCATGTATACATGCACCAGCTATCACATCTGATAAAGAAGGTCGGAAAAGCGTATACATAGGCGTGCAGGTCGTTTTTTCTCGCACCTTACGAGCCCTGCCAACTTATAACCAGAATGACCTGTGCAAGCAACAAGTCCAAACGCTCTTTTAGTGTCAGGCATAAAACCAACCTAGTCACATTTGACACGAATGTATAATAGACAAAATTTAGTTATCATGTGGTGCGTGTTACATCGGGCAGTCTGTGAGATGCCTCAATGGGAGCCCGCGCAAAGACGCTCGTAATGCGCGCAACGTCGAAGACGGTTTCTTGGCTCAGCATGTCAGATGATGTGGCTGCCATGCGCAGTTCGAAAGCGCGGTATAGTAATGCGTAAGCAGAAAGACGATCGTACCCGTATGATCATTCGGAAGCCGAGAAAATGGCGCGGAAACCCGACAGCTGTGCCACCGAACCGTCAATTGCTCTCCTACATAGCTACAGTTCCTGGCAAACGGCACACATGATCAATGAATTATTCTTCAGACTCGTGCATCAGATGTACAAACTTGGTTTTTTTTTTTCGATTGCTTGGTAATATCTGTACACCTTTTCTTTTTCCTGTTTCAGTCATACATGCGACATATGATAAATAAACCTTCATTTGATGGCCCGTGTCCGTCTGCTTGTCGTCAGTATTCTCTATACCGCACAGTATGCGTCGATAAGAAATAGCATCGGCAAATTGTGCAGACTACTAAGTGCATGTGCCACCTTGCGGACACGTAGTCAGTATATTACTTCGCTAATTCCCAAAATAATTAATTCTTGCGTAGTGGCCACTTCGAAACTGTTGGCATTCCACGATAGTTTAGAACGCCAAAATGTTCCGTTTTTTTTTTCTTTTTTCTTTTTTTTCAGCACGGTTTGGGTGTTAGCCGAGAAGCGACTGGCGAATGAGAAGGCGATGCAGACGGGGTCAATTACGCTATCGCGTTCTACTCTTCAATGCGCAACTCAACCACAGCGGCGGATCCAGCCACTCATTTTAGGGGGGGGGGGGGAGGGAGGGAGGGTCGCCTGAAGTAATATTAAAGAGGGGGCGTGGTCATAACTTCCTTTTATTAGCAGGGATACCCTTTCATAGTATACTGTTAATGTTTGCTCACAGTGGCTTCCCTCATTCATCATAATTAGTGATAGGAGGTGTACTATACGTATAACCACTGAAGTGAGGGAGGGGGGTGCTGACACAGACTTCGGGGAAGGGGAGACTTCCCCCCCCCTAACATACCCCTTTTGTTCCGCCATTGCATTCATCGTCCTCCAAGTTTTTGAGGAAGCATATATGGCGCGCATCTGCCATTACTTAAAATGCACCATGTCTGTTTACATGTGCAGCGGACTACGTTACGTTATCAACGTACCGTGATAACGAAGCAGCGAGTAAACTGCTTGGCCCTGTCGTCGTAGACCGAGGCGTCGATGATGCCTAGGCCGTATGGCGTCGAGCCGCCACATGAGATGCCACGGCCGCGGATGGACACCTGCGCGTTGGATGCGCGGTTACCGGGTTTTGCATTTTTTTAAGGGCGAAGGTCCTTAGGGCGTGGGTTGTACATCCCATGGGGTTTGTTGTTAGTGAAGTACACGTAGCCACCGGTGGCACATACCCGCTATAGAGCGGGTATGTTCCACCGGTGCGGTACTTGTATGTGGAACTAGATGGCAGTACTTGCAGTTGATGATACTCACATGGTATGGGAATGCCCACACAATCCACCTCTACAACTAAGAGGACAGCACAGCACTGTAGGGTAGGATGCAGCTCTGTCCAGCTCGGATCCAACGACCCAAGAGGCCCTCGTGAGACGAGCGAGGACAGCGGCCCGTGCCAATAGGATCCCGGACTAAGGAGCCCACTCACCGACACTACTTCCTCGGTCGCAAATAAATGTTTTATACTCTCTCTCTCTCTTGTATGTGTTAAAATTTAAACATAGTACAAAAAATCACCGTTCATACTCGTTGGTGGCTTCAACGTTGATATCGCAGACACGACCAATAATTGGCTTATCCAACATGTGGCTTCTAGACGTGCACTCAGATGTATATCGTATGACCGTATGAAACCAACCACGATCAGAGGAACATGCATAAACCTAGTGTTTGCAAATTTCCCACTGCAATCTATACAGGAACCGCTCACCCTTCATTTCACACGGACCATAAAGCCGTCCTAACGAAGGGACATCGCAAGCCATCCATCGCCTCTAAAAACAAGTAAAAGTTGATTTCTATATATACACACACAGTGTTTCTCGTGATGTCTATACATAATGATCGACTGGGGGAATTGCACACGGAAGATTCGCGGTTTTGATTTGATTTGATATGTGTGTTTTAACGCCCCTAAACCACCATATGATCATGAGAGACGCCGTAGTAGAGGGCTCCGGAAGTTTCGACCGCCCGGGGTTCTTTAATGTGCACCCAAATCTGAGCACACGAGCCTACAACATTTCCGCCTCCATCGGAAATGCAGCCACTGCAGCCGGGATTCGATCCCGCGACCTGCGGGTCAGCAGCCGAGTACCTTAGCCACTAAACCACCGCGGGGGGGGGGGGGGAGGGGGGCAAGATTGACGGTTTTGCCGATGATTCTCTCCGGAGCTTTGCCCGCTCGTCATCATTCACCCCGTGAATATGCTGTGATTTTTCTTTAGAAAAGTGACAGTATGCACACGTACAGAATGCATTCACCGAGTTCTTCCCACCGCGCGGCGCCAGCGAGTGCGCCGCCACGACTGTGGTCTTCGGGAGATCCGGCATATGACAGCCCGATGTTTGGCGGCACTGCACCTAACTTAGCTCTTTCTTTGGAAAACTGTCTGCACAACACGTGCTGCCCAGAACTTCAGTTGTAGTCAGGCGTGAAGTTCGCGCGAAAGACCATGAATATGGCGACTGCCACGCTGGCGCCCCTTGCCGATGACGTCAGATGAATACCTCTTATAAGTAGATTGATAAGCGCTCCAGGGGGTTATTACATGGACTCGTAAAAAATCAAGAACACGGATTTCGCGTTCGAGTTGTCTTGGGCGAATGCGTAATGGAATCTTGCGTATCACGTCAAGGGCCCGGCTGGTCACCCATCCACTGTCTCATGTCACATGGTGATGCAGCAGTCAATACAGGCCTTAAACAGTGCATGCTTACAGTTCTTAAAATCAGTGCAAATTAAATACATACAAACGGTATACATTAACTGCCCAATCACCACCGGATTGGAGAAGGACTAACGCTACATCAGGCGCTGGATTTGTCGCAACCTCGGCTAGCACAAGATTGCAGAGGGAATAGATGGTTTGCTCGTGCTGCCAAACTACACCAAGCCGAAGACCGACCCACGATTCACATTAGCGCAGTATTTAGCGTTGGATCCGTAACTACACTAAACCTTACATAATAAATACATTAACTGCACAGTTAAGAATGATTAGGGAAGAATCAAGCGCCGGAATTAGAGCTTTTTAGGAGAAAAGCTCCTCTTAGTCTAACCTCGTCACGCGTAACCGAGAGAGGAAGAGACGAGAAATTAAAAAAAAGGGCAGTCTCTCCCAAACAGTATAATACTGGCATAGACGGCGCTGTCTCATACTGCAGTTGAGTGAGGATATTTTAGATGGCACTGTACCGCTACTCTCCCATTGGCTGCTGCGCGGACTGTGCCTGGGCAAGCGGAGAACGAGTGCCTCTCTCAGTCTCCTGGATAGTCACCGTACGTGGTGGCGGATCGTTGGTGGGGCATTGGCGAAGCAGAGCGGCGGCCGCGTTGAAAACGCTTGCGCTCGGCTTTTTTGGCTCGCGTCTCGTCGGTGTTACCCGCGCGCTGTCTGCATTCTCGAACGCGATCGGACGCATGCACGGATGGACGGACGGACGCTTCGACACAACTATCATCATTCACTCCGTGGATATATATGCAACGACTTTTTTGTTTTCTTTTTGTATACCTGTTCCTTGGGCACGGAGCGCATGATGGAGAACATGTCCCTTCGCGTGGTGAGGATGCGGTAAGGGCTGCACGACATTACCGAGAGCACCAGGGTGTCGCCCGATCGCGCGATGAGCTTGCGCGCCTTGGACAGGGACTCGTTCACCACGGACGTGCCGTTCACGGAGAGCAGAACGTCCAGCGGCAGAACGGTGGACTTGTCCGCTGGGCTGTCCGCCGTCACCGTCTGTGCAGAAGAGATTGCCACGTTGGAGATTACATTGGTATCTTTGTTAAACCAGTTTCTGCGATGCCCGTTAATTTATGCCGGTACTTGGCCTGACAACCAGTACCCACTAAACCGCCTTAAAAACAACACGCCAAGCAGTGGAGTTGCCAGAAACTTTCTGGCAACGCCGAATTTTTCCCATTTGAAATTCACCGAAAAAGAACGGGACCATAGAAACGACGCGTTGAAGCAACTGATCGTGGATTTCGAAGTCATGATACAGTATATCAAGAGTACTGTGAGAGGGCAGTGATGGATATAAAATGCGTGCTTTTATAGACTACAAAACAAAGTATGTGACTGTGGCGCAGTGCAGCACGCCCGGCAGCTGTTGTCGCCGATTGAGAGATCATTGGTTCGACTCCCATTTTTGCTTTGTATTCTGATCGTGTTATTTTATATGTCACTTCCATGACGGAAATACGTCACTGAAATCTTGGTGTACCCCGGCATAAAGCGCTTTCACGTTAAAGTAGTAGTTCCGGCTGCGACATTTAAGTGATAACATGAAACTGATTCGCTCCGAGTGCATGTAAGATCAGGTTTGTACAAAGAACAAACCTCCACGTAGATGTAGAAGGTATCGTCCTGGGCTTTTGTCCGTAGCAGCGAGAAGCCGAAGCCCCAGAACTTGTAGAACTTCTTCCTCCTGTACAGAAGCAGGTCGACTTTCTCGGGGCCCTCCCGGATTTCGGAGGCTGCGATTATAATTATATCGTAGCGAGCTTCGTTGCATCGTAATTCCCGAGTATGCGCCGAGAACACGCGTACGCTTAAACAAAAACATCCGAACTTCCACGCGCGGAAAACACGACATGACTACGTGGCACGCTGTACTGCTGGAACGCTGGGTTCATGACTACCGCTGATTCTTCGTATAGCGCGACCTGAACCACACTTCACGTATCTTGATGCGTTTCAGCCACATCCAGGGTTGCCATTGGGCCGAATTGAAAAGGCGCCAGAACTCAAGCCGAATGTAGCCATTGTAGCAACGTAGTTTGACATCATCGCAAATCGGTAGCCAAAAATGGAACAATGGTGTTCTTATGAGCAGAATATTTTCTATTGATGACTAAAACAAGCCATTTTGAATAAGTAAAACCGGAAATTTAAAGGAGCCAGCCACGCCCACTGGACATTTTCGTCGCCAAACGGGTAGCCACGCGAAGTAACCACCAGTGACCACCCTGCACCCATCAAAACATGGCTGCCATACTCTGGAATTGAACCCGCGTCCTCGAGTTTTTATAGCATGCTATCGAAACACTGAATTCGCTAAGGTGCACATGGCGTATTAAATAGTACTCGAGCTCTTCGAAGCCACCTGACTCGAGTGATCACCCGTAGCAACGCTATATACAGTGTGTCTCTATATTGTGAATCGTCCTTATTTATGCTCTTTTTTTGTCATTTACCCCCCCCCCCCCCGTGAGGGTATCAAACCGAATAGTAACTTCCTGCATTTCCTGTATTCTGTCTCTTTCTGTTCATATTTCACGTAATAGGGAATTCTTATGCAATAAGAGCTTAAAGGCCAGTTCAACTGAATCTTTACATCGTTAAAGGATGAAGACGATGCCTCTATTGTAAGAGCGAATAGGCGGTGAGCCATTGTTATAAGTAATGGTATAAGGTACACTAGAATGGTATACTGGAGACATGTTTGACAAGAGTCATCGTCGACATTGCTGCGGTCATCGTGATGCACTCTCGATATGCTTTCCGTATAAAATTGCTAAAATTAGCTCACCGTCAACCATGCCGTCGCTGTGGCGCTTCTTCTCGTCGTATTTCAGCTCGGGGCTGTCTTCACCGACCGAGTTAATCATGTCCGCGGTGACTTTGCCACGTTTTTCCTTCAGCTGCGGGTGCGAGGGAAAATAGCGACTTGGTCATTCCACGGCCAACTGTGCCATGCCGTGATCTTGTCAAGGTATGTGAAGTGAATAAAAATGTATTTACTTATTCATTACAAGGCGACAGCCTCATATAGATGTCTCATCGAACGCGAAAATGGTCCGTCGGCGGTGTCAACACGAGTGATGAAAAACAAATTGTCATCGATAACATCACTATATGTCGTCATCGTGGCGTAACAAATAGACGAAGTTTGCGAGTTCATCATTACGTCTCTACGACTTTGCATAACGTGCCGTCACGTGGTGACGTCATCACACGGCATCGTCGTTTGGTCAAAGGCACGCCGATCCTGGAGACACAGCAAAACGTCGTGACGTGGAAAAACGTACAATATATTCAAAAGAGGGTAATAAAAAAGCTTGAACACTTGCGAAGGAGGCTTGTGAATGCCACACCACTCACCAAACTTCTCACATACAAAATTTTCATTAGACCAGTATTAGAATACGGAGCTGCAGTGTGGGATCCCTTTACCGAGTCCAATATTTAAAAAGAAATGGTCGAAAGAAAATCTGTCCGATTTGTGTTTAATTGTTCAATTGTTTAATTGTTGTGTTTAATCGAAGCATAGCTCGACAAACTACAGGAGAGGAGAAGAATGGAGAGGCTGAAGCTTTTTTACCTCATTTTCCACAACAAAATTGGAATCAACAAAACAGTGCACATTACACAAGCAAGTGAATGCGATGTGATATCATTCAAAGAAAGTTGTAGATTACGTAAACCACAGAGACACATTCAGGTATTCCTTTTTTTTCCAAAGACCACCCGTGAGTGGAATCGCCTATCACCCGATACTGTGGAGTGTCCAACAGTTGACCTATTTCTATATTTCTTGTATAGTCATGCAGCCCAGAGTTACCATTGTTGGAATGTTTTCTTTTGTTTTTCTCAAGCTGCTACAAGAGTGTTGAATAGTATGCTTTTTTTCTTGCTTTGCATTGCATATTATGCTTTCTGTTTGGCACTTCATTGGATGCGACACTGCCTCTGCGCTTTCTGTTTGACTTTTTATAATTATTACCACTGTCATTATGTTGTGTGATGTTCCATTGTTAGAATGTTTTGTATTTCGCAAGCTGTTACAAAAGTGTTCAATAGTATGCTTTATTGTTGTTTTGCATTGTACGTTATTCTTTCCGTTTGGCTTTTTACAATTATTGCCACTGTCTATATGTTGTGTGATGCTAATTATGTTTTTGCAATAAAAAATTCTCTATGCCCATTCCTGCTGTAGACCTGGTAAACAGGTCAGCAGTATGTAATAAATAACAATAAATGGAATAACGTGCCCCAGTTTTTGACAATAATATATATATATATATATATATATATATATATATATATATATATATATATATATATATATATATATATATATATTGTCGCGCGTTATAAAATACAGGGGGTTTATTTAAAAACATGGACAGTGGGACTTGCAGAGACGCTCTCAGAGAAGGCCGCTAAGATTATCGTCTTCTTCACTCTGCTGCGCTGCGCCTCTCGAGCAAATCCGCGTTCTTCGTTGTCGTCGCTATCTCGCCGCTAAATTCAGCTATGCACGCGGCATTACCCTCCCGCCAGAGTGAGCGTCGTCCCGACGCTCAACAGGTAGAGATGCGGCCATCTAGTGTTTACATCACTGAGAGTGGTAAAGTTTCATGCGGTCCACGTGCACTGTCTCAGGCAGATGCTGGCGACGTTTCGAACAGGAGGAGGCGTCGGGCACGACTTCGTACGTCACGTCGCTAAGACGGCGCAGAACCTTGTAGGGTCCGAAGTATCGGCGTAGAAGTTTCTCTGAGAGGCCTCGTCGTCGTACAGGAAACCAAACCCAGACTCTATCTCCTGGTTGATAAATGACGAATAGATGGCGAAGGTTGTACCGTTGGGCGTAAAGTTGCTGCTGGTTTATTATTCTGACGCGGGCAAGCTGCCTTGCTTCTTCGGCGCGCTCAGTGAAGTCTGCGGCGTCTGTCTCTGAATCATTGCAATCGTAAGGCAGCATGGCGTCAAGCATTGTCGTAACTTCTCTGCCATGAATCAGTGCGAACGGCGTCATTTTTGTTGTTTCCTGGCGCGCCGTATTATACGCGAATGTGATGTACGGCAATATTCGGTCCCAATTCTTGTGTTCTACGTCGACGTACATGCAAAGCATGTCAGCGATTGTCTTGTTAAGTCTTTCTGTAAGCCCATTCGTTTGTGGATGGTAAGTTGTCGTCTTCCTATGCGCTGTGCCACTGAGCGTAAGCACAGTGCGCAAAAGCTCGGCTGTAAACGCGGTACCTTTGTCTGTTATGACGACAGCTGGAGCACCATGTCTCAGAACAATGTTCTCAACGAAGAACTGGGCCGCTTCAGCTGCAGTGCCACTCGCGATTGCCTTGGTCTCCACGTATCGGGTGAGGTAGTCCGTCGAACCCATTTGTTGCCACTGTCCGATGTTGGGAATGGGCCCAGCAGATCCATTCCGATTTGAGAAAACGGGGTTTCTGGCACGGGCACAGGATGTAATAGTCCAGCGGGTTTGACAGGTGGTACCTTGCGCCGCTGACAGTCAATGCATGTTCGGACGTAATGTTTAGCCTCTGCTGCGATTCTTGGCCAGTAATATTTTTCTTTGATGCGTGTCAGTATTCTTGTGAAACCGAGGTGGCCCGCAGTGGCTTCGTCATGGCAGGCTTGTAAAATTTCACTGCGGAGAGCTCCAGGAACTACCAACAGATAGCTTCTACCTGTCGATGAAAAGTTATTTTTGTACAGAATTCCGTCCCGTAAACAGAATGACGATAAGTTCTTCGAGAACACTCTTGGTGCATTGGCGGCTCGTCCGTTCAAGAATTCTATAAGCGAGTTGAGCTCCCGATCATCTTGTTGTTGCCGAGAAATGATAGCTGCATCAACAACTCCTAAAAAACCTGGGAAATCATCATCCTCTATAGCCGGTGATTCAATCGGTGACCTTGACAAACAGTCGGCGTCTAAGTGTTGCCTTCCGGACTTGCAAACTATCGTCATGTCGTACTCTTGGAGCCGTAAGCTCCATCGTGCTAAACGTCCAGATGGGTCTTTCATGTTGGTCAACCAACAAAGAGAGTGATGGTCGCTTACGACTTGGAAAGCGCGGTTATATAAGTACGGGCGGAACTTCGCAACCGCCCAAACGACGGCCAGACACTCCTTCTCCGTTGTTGAGTAGTTGGACTCGGCGCGTGTCAACGTTCTGCTAGCGTAGGCAACCACTCTCTCCACACCATCTTGGCATTAGATCAGAACAGCACCTAGACCCAAATTGCTGGCGTCTGTATGGATGGCTGTTGGTGCATTCTCGTCGAAGTGAGCGAGGACAGGTGGAGTTTGTAGACGCTGTCGCAGCTCGTTGAATGAAGCTTCTTGCTCTTCACCCCATGCAAATGTGATGTCTTCCCTTGTAAGGCGGGTGAGTGGAGAGGCGATGTGTGCAAAGCCTGCTATAAATCGCCGGTAGTAGGCGCAGAGACCCAGAAAACGCCTGACCGCTTTCTTATCAAAAGGCCTTGCGAACTTTGCGACGGCTGCTGTTTTATCTGGGTCAGGCTTCACACCTTCGCGACTGATCACGTGTCCCAGGAACTGGAGTTCTTCGAAGCCGAAGTGGCATTTTTACGGTTTGAGTGTGAGTCCAGTGGACCGTATGGCTTGAAGGACTGACAGTAGCCGCTTTAGATGCTCTTCAAACGTGGCCGAAAAAACGATCACGTCGTCGAGGTACACAAGGCATGTTTTCCATTTCAGGCTGGACAGAATGGTATCCATAAGTCTCTGAAACGTGGTTGGGGCTGAGCATAGACCAAAAGGGAGGACGTTGAATTCAGAAAGCCCGTCTGGCGTCACGAAGGCGGTCTTTTCTCGGTCGCGCTCATCTACTTCTATTTGCCAGTATCCACTTTTAAGGTCCATTGACGAGAAGTAGCGCGCATGCCGTAGCCTGTCCAAAGAGTCATCGATCCGTGGTAATGGATAAACGTCTTTTTTTGTAACATGGTTCAGCTTACGATAATCGATGCAGAAACGCAAGCTGCCATCTTTCTTTTTCACGAGTACCACTGGCGATGCCCAAGGACTCTTTGATGGTTGGATAACGTCATCTTCTAGCATCTTCTTGACTTGCTGCTGGATCACCTCACGTTCTTTCTGAGCGACGCGATATGGGTTCTGTCGGATCGGTCTTGCTGTGTCTTCCGTAATTATGCGATGCTTAGTCAAAGGCGTTCGACCCACTCGTGATGTCGATGAGAAGCAGTCCTTGAACTGGTCGAGCAGCTCCATAAGACGGCATCTTTCAGTCGGTGTTGGACTCGGACTGATATCAACTGGTGGTGTATGTGGAGGTGATTGAGCTGTGGCTTCCTCTTGCATTAGAAGACAGTCGTGAGAGTAGTCGAGCTCTTCGAGGTACGCCACAGCCGTGCCTTTACCGATGTGCCGGCACTCATTCGTGAAGTTAGTCAGAAGCACGTCTGCGCGCCCATCCACTAAGCTGATGATACCGCGAGCGATGGCGATGCCTTGGTGAAAAAGAAGGTCAGTGATGCGTTCGGCTATGGCGTCTTCATTTCAGTGCACGGCGCAACACACGGAAACAAGACTACAAGACAGTGGTGGCACGCAGACGTCGTCGTCGATCACGCGTAACACCCTGGGTTCTTGGTCTGGATCAGTGGTCACAGACTTGTCAGCGGCGAATGTGATCACACCGTCGCGTATGTTGACCACAGCACCGTACTCTCTTAAGAAGTTCATTCCCAGAATCATAGGTTTGCAGCACTCCGGTAGAATCAGAAATGTGGCTACAAAAGCCACATTCTCAATAGTGAGTCTTGCTGTACATTTTCCCATGGGAGTCATTATCTGGCCTCCAGCACTTCGGATATAAGGGCCCGTCCATTCCATCCTGACTTTCTTGAGTTCGTCTGCCAATCGTTCACTCATTATAGAGAAGTCTGCACCCGTATCGACTAAGGCCGTCACTTCAACGCCGCCAATCGTCACAACGAGGTCGGCAGTCACAGTTTTCCCGGCGAAGTCTTCATCGTCGTCTCTCACGTGTTTCAGCAGCAGTGGGGGTTTTTCGGCAATTCGACGGCTTGCAACCTTCCCCCCAGAGGTCGCTGCTTTCAGTTTCCTCGCCGTGGGCTGGGAGACCGACCTCTGACGGCGTCAGCAAAAATACGGCGGCTTGGTGAAGCAAAGCGAGCCTGTGATGGTGAGCGCGTCCGGAAGGTAGAAGAGCATTCCCGCCTGCCAGCCTGGTCGTCGTCGATGGGGGCACGGCTTTCGTCGAACTGTCGGCGCGTAGCTGTAGGTGCACTACCGCGGTATTCAGCTCGGCGATGTAGGCAAAAACGGCAAATGTGCCCTGGCTCTCCACAGTTATAGCAGAGTGGTCGACGATCCGCAGTGCGCCATATGTCGGTCTTCCGCATATAGGGTCGCCTGACAGAATCCTGCTGAGCCCAGGCTGCCACAGGATACGGTTCGAGGTACTGCGGCGCTGGCATGGGCGTGGGTCGACGAACAGCGTCTGCGTAGCTGTATCCGTTCGGCTGGTACGATACTTCTGGAGCCAATAGACGACGCACAGCGTCTGCATAGGTACACGAGTTTGGACGGTGCGGTGGAGAGGAATATTGCTGAGGAGAGGCAAACGCTTGTCGAAGTTCATGGCGAACGATTTCCGCGACGGAGGCTACCGTGGACTCCTGCTGCGGGGGCGTCTGTGACTGCAACGTGTATTTTGCGATCTCCTTCGCGATCTCCTCACGCACGATCTGTCTAATCAGGTGGCGTAGTGAAAACTCGTCGTTTTCGGTAAGTGCGGTGGCGCCTGCAGCTGCGCCAGTGGCCGGGCGGTCAGACTGTCGGTACCGTTGCTGTAGCGCACGCTCTATTGCGGTGGCCTCCCTTGTGAACTCGTCCACTGTTGTCGGCGGATTGCGCACAAGACCAACAAATAGCTGCTCTTTGACGCCCCTCATGAGATGGCTTAGCTTTCGAGCCTCGGGCATGTTGGGGTCCGCGCGGTGGCACAAGCGCACCATATCCTCAGCAAACATGGCGACGCTTTCATGCAGCTGTTGGGTGCGTCCTTCAAGAAGGCGTTGTGCGTTTTCGCGTCGGTCCGCGTTACCGAAGGTGTCAAGAAACCGACGACAAAACTCCTCCCATGTCGTCAAGGTTGCCTCCCGGTTTATAAACCACGTCTTCGCGCCGTCTTCAAGGGCGAAGTATACGTGGAAGAGCTTTCCACCGAGACTCCAGTAGTTCGATTTAGGTACCCGTTCAAACTGCTCAAGCCAGTCTTGCGCATCTTCGTTCGGCCGGCCATGAAATGGTTCAGGAATGCGCATATTCTGGACCGTCACCTGTGCAGGACTCCTTGCCATTTCTTGAGTAGGGGTGGTTGTCGGAAGTGTTGCTCCCTTTAAAAGGCCAAATTCTGGTTCAAGACCTTGAAGGCGACGGCTTGAGCGGTGCACAGGTGTCTCGTAGGGCTGGACTCGGGGCTTCTCACAGGGGTGCTGATCATGAGGTGGTAGTACCCAGCTCCTCCACCAGTGTCGCGCGTTATAAAATACAGGGGGTTTATTTAAAAACACGGACAGTGGGACTTGCAGAGACGCTCTCAGAGAATGCCGCTAAGATTATCGTCTTCTTCACTCTGCTGCGCAGCGCCTCTCGAGCAAATCCGCGTTCTTCGTTGTCGTCGCTATCTCGCCGCTAAATTCAGCTATGCACGTGGCAATATATATATATATATATATATATATATATATATATGTATGTATGTATGTATGTATGTATGTATGTATGTATGTATGTATGTATGTATGTATGTATGTGTGTGTGTGTGTGTGTGTGTGCGTGTGTGTGTGTGTGTGTGAGAGAGAGAGAGAAAGAGAGAGAGAGAGAGAGAGAGACCCCTGATGTTGCATTCCGAGAACTAAATACTTCCCAGGTTCACTCCCGTAAAGCCTGCGACCAAAGGCTAGGCCTGTTTTGGTAATACTTCATCACTTTTTCTTTTTCCATTGCAAAACTTTCTTTTCGGTCTCGAACAATGTGTGTGTGAAACGGGAGGGGAGGGGGGTGACTGCAGGACACTGCGGTGAAACTTGACACCTCTTCCCCCTCATAATGGCTTACCTAGTCGTTACTGGAGAACGAGCGATTGTGTCGTATTCTCCTCCCTTTCTCCGCGTCGTTAATGCGCGCTCTCCGGGAATGATGAACATACAAACGACTCGCCCTGTTCCTGCCACGTTGGGCCCACCCAACAGACTCGTACGCACGAAAACGCGTGCAGCGCATTTGGCGCTTCCAGGAATTGTTCGTTCGACGTCAGTGCGTGAGAAACTCGTCCCGCGTAAAGCCCCGTAACGGTAAGAGCCATGTACGAAGAATAGCGTGTCGTTCACGCACTCACCGCAACCATCAGTTTTCGGAAGCTCTTGGAGGCGTAGCAAAGCAGCGGCTTCTGCATCTCGGGCAGGATGTCGGTCATGTCTTCGATCTGCTGGTGACGCCGTTCGTCGTCGTCGTCCGGGGCGTCCTTGACCTTCTTCTTGTCCTCTTCCTGTAGCTCCTGCAACGAGAGCGCTGCGTATCAAGCGACTTTCTTTTTATTCTTTCTCGCGCTGAAGAGAACTTGCAACTGCGGGCCAAAGGAAAAAAAAGAACAAGTGATGGGTCGCTTACAACCTAATGAACACGTAAGCTGTAGCAGACGATTAGTCAGATATCCTTCCCCGGTTTTGCAACGGCTCCCTTGCGAATCATCTGTTTAGGTAACTGTCACCCAATATGAGAACGCAAATGGGCACGCGAGTGAGTGAGTGAGTGAGTGAGTTAAACACACGTCTCCCCGTAAAGGAACCCGTGAGTGATATGCAAAGCAGCCATGGGTATACGGCCCGTTCCACGCGCTTCCCGCACAGCCGCAACGCACATGCCGGGACTCCAATATACCGAACTCAAGCGGGGGACAAATAAGCCAATTGGCGACGCTCTTTCATCTTCCACAGCGTCGCCAATTGGCTTATTCGTCCCCCACTTGCGTGCGGTAGGGGTTCCGGCACGGGCGTTGCGGCTGTGCGGGAAGCGCGTGGAACGGCCCTAAACGTGAAGATCCGTAAAGAGGTATCACCGTCGACGTCCATGGTTGCGCACACAGCCGCAATGCTAGCCCTCGCCTCCGCCGCACTCACATCTTCATTCATACTGCTACGTTGTGTGTGAGAGAGCGAGAGGAGTACGCGCTTGTATTATACAGAGCAGCGCAGCGCCGCTAGCGGTCTCCGCTCAAAACAGAGCACGCACCGCAGTGGAGCTAGCGCTCTATCGCAGAGTCATCTATTGGACGCTCCGAGTACTAGCGGTGGCTACGACGACGGACAAGGTACAAGCCCGCATCATAAGCTGCTTCGCATCTAAAAGACATGTCAGTTCCGCCCACAGTCATCGCTGTGCCTCCCACAGAGAACTTGCACAAATGCTCCATCCAGTCGCGCTGACTCATTGGCGTGACGTCAGTCACTTCTAGAGTTATTAGATGCGGAAGCATCTTATACTCGCGCCTTGTAGTGCGCCGTCCGCGCCGTCCGCACCGCTTCTCGAACATTCGACAGCTGACGCGCGCGCATGCGCCGTTGCGCCGTCGCCCACCATCTGTGCCGCGCGCGCTTCTCCTTCGAGAACATTCGACAGCTGACAGCGCATGCGCCGTCGCGCCGTCGCCATCTGTGCCGCGCGCGCGCTTCTCCTTCGAGAACATTCAACAGCTGACAGTGCATGCGCCGTCGCGCTGTATATATACTCAAGGTCGGCGCTCACTCGCTCAGTTGCCGCTCGTCGGTTGGTTTGTACGGCGCGTCGACGTCCAAGGTCGCGGTAAAATGAATTCCAACGAATCCACAAACACCATGATCGACGTCCCTTCGACCAGCGCCGCCCTTTCGCATACGTGTGTACGTGTTCACTCATTTAACACCCCCTCCTACAACCACGTTAACCAATTTAGCCATCGACCCAAGTAAGTCGCAATTTAACACCCCATTTCACAACCACGTTAACCAATTTAGCCATCGACCCAAGTAAGTCGCACTTTAACACCCCGTTAACCAATTATATGCTCCGCATCCTCCTCAGTGTTCCCCCGAGGGAAGCTGCGGGCAATTTTTCATAGAGTTGGCTTTCTCACGCAGACGCACGCTCGTCTCGCCTTCCATGTTCAGTCGCCCAATGAAATCGGGGCGAAGCGTTTTCTCTCTGCTTGAGGAGCCGCAGGCGGCAGGCTTCCCCCACAGGGTGACCTTACGGCAAGCATCGTTCAAGCGACGGAGATGGCCGCGGCTCGTTTCATCTTGCGTAATCTCTACTGCAGCCATGTTCGTCGCCAGCGCTGCTCGTACGTTTTCAGTACTCCCACGTAGAACATACCGATACAAGGGGCGATGTTTACGATTTGGACTTCAAAATGAAACACGAGGAACGCAAAATCTCAATGAAGAAAATTATATAAGACAGGGAGACACAATCTCTCCAATGCTATTCAGCGCGTGCTTACAGGGTGTTCTCAGGGACCTAAATAGGGAAGAATTAAGGAAACGAGATAATAGAGAGACCTTATTAACCGGTGATTTACTTATGACCATGCATGGATGAGCAACTAAGGGGAGGAATTACAACATAGAATTACACTCAATTTAACAAGGAAAGCAGGATGGTAGATGTGAAAATTAGTGCGCAGAAAACCAGAATATCGTGCAACAGTCTCGGGAGACAACAGCGCTCTGCGATAGCTAGCGAAGCAGCGGAAGTTGTAAAAGGATGAGTACGTCTATAGACGATGTACACAGTAACCGTGGAGCCGAACCATGAGATTGAGGTAACTAAGGGAATAAGGATCGAATGGAGCACATTCGGCAAGCATTTTCAAATCATGAATGGTAATTTACCATTATGGCTTAAGAGGAACATAACAGCTGCATTTTACCGGCCCTTACCGACGGAACAGAATCCTTAAGGCTTACAAAGAAGGTTCAACTTAAACTGCCGACGACGACGCAACGAGCAATTAAGACGAAAATTATAGTGGTAATCTTAAAGGGATACTGAACGCAATTTTTGCCGTCAATATGTTCAGCCATATCGATAGATTGGATCCTGAAATCGACAGAGACAAGCTTCATTCCAAGCTGAAACTACGGGAAAATAATGAATTTAATGAGTTTTTCACAAACCGTCGCGTCTAGCGGCAGGGCCGTGAACTAGAGGATGTGACGTTGGGTGACGTCAAACTCACCGGAAACTGTCAAGCCAACAATGCCAGCCATCGCCCGCGTCTTTCGACTCACTCATCACCCACTTCGGTTCGCAGAACCACTATGAACTGCAACAGAAGCGAACAATGCTTCCGGCAGGGGCAAAGCGTCAGTGCTTTTGTGGAAGGGAAAGAGGGGAGTGAAAGGACAGCTGGAGAAAAGGAAGAGGAGGACAAGAACACGTGCATCTTGCATGCGCCTCGGTGAGTTCGACGTCACTGCTCGCGCTCGCGAGCATGTCGTCGCGCGTACTCAATCCATCAAAAATACAACCAGCTGTTCGAAAATACGGGAAATAAACTCCGTTTATCGGAACAGTAGCATCTTCCGAGTGGAACTTCTAAGTTTCGTCAGTTTTTTTTCTTCAATTTTTGTTCAGTATCCCTTTAACTTTGACCAGCTGAACTTCCTGAGCACTTGAACGCTTGTATAGGGATGTAGCGCCCTCGTTCGGGCGGGCTCAGTAGAGTTACTGTGAGTTACTAACGGGCTCAGTAGAGTTACTAACGGGCTCAGTAGAGTTACTGTGAATGCTCCCTACGGGAGCAGAGTTGCGCATAGGTCCACCATTATGTTCCATGGCTGTGCAGTGAAGCCACTCGTCGCGCACACAGGAGAAAAATTCGGTGCGATGGTCTGGCGAAGGAGGCGTGCCCCAGACTTATTCGCGCGCGCTGAAACAAGATTGCGCGGTTGCAGTGAGGCGGTATGTTGCTATAGGAAGTGAAAACGCTTGAGGCCCGAGTACTTAGATTGAGGTGCATGTTAATGAACCCCAGGTGGTCGAAATTTCCACAGCCCTCCACTACGGCGTCTTTCATTAAAATATGCTGGTTACAGGAAGTTAAACTCAACAATTAACTGAGAGAGGTGAAAATGAATAAAACACGCAACTCATTCGTGATAACGCCGCAGCGCAGTTTTTACACCAGACGTACAATGCGCAATGTTTCTGCAAAAACAAGTGCGGCGGCTGCATTTCCGATGGAGGCGGAAATGTTGTAGGCCCGTGTGCTCAGATTTGGGTGCACGTTAAAGAACCCCAGGTGGTCTAAATTTCCGGAGCCCTCCACTACGGCGTCTCTCATAATCATAGAGTGGTTTTGGGACGTTAAACCCCACATATCAATCAATCAAAAACAATTTTGTGATCACCTGGTTCCTTTATTGTTGTGAGATAACGGCGCGTGCAGAGCGCGTAAACGTGATAAGATAGCGCACGCCGAAGGCGGGAGCGGGGTACCGAGCGACCATCTTTCGCTAAAAAGGCGGCAAAACGCGTGCAGCGCAGCGCCCCCTGGCCG
This sequence comes from Rhipicephalus annulatus, assembly GCA_013436015.1. Lineage (NCBI taxonomy): Eukaryota > Metazoa > Arthropoda > Arachnida > Ixodida > Ixodidae > Rhipicephalus > Rhipicephalus annulatus. The sequence goes on along the minus strand of WOVY01009825.1, from coordinate 473,263 downwards.
AGGTTTGGAGGCCCATTACATGGCCGGGCTACACCAACGCCACCTAGTCTGGTAGGTGGCGTTGGCTAGACTTCACCTGCGCGCTAGAAGCACGCGCAGGTGCAGTCTATCCCAGCCGTGCCCATTACTGCGTCCCGCCCCCACCCATGGTTGGTGGCAGTAGCAAGCGTAGGACTGGATTGATTGGCGGAACATGGGAGAGACCTTTGCACTGCAGTTGGCGTAGTAATTGATTGATTGATTTGTAGGGTTTAACGTCCCAAAACCACCATATGATTATGAGAGACGCCGTAGTGGAGGGCTCCGGAAATTTTGAACACCTGGGGTTCTTTAACGTGCACCCAAATCTGAGTACACGGGCCTACAACATTTCCGCCTCCATCGGAAATGCAGCCGCCACAGCCGGGATTTGATCCCGCGACCTGCGGGTCAGCAGCCGAGTACCTTAACCACTAGACCACCGTGGCGGGGCGCAGTGGGCGTAGTAAGGGTTGAATTCGAGCCAACGATCTTGCTGATAAGCGCAGTGCAATACAGCCACAACAAACTGTAGCCCAGCAACTTACCATCTGCCATAGCCTATACAGCGGCCGGTCATCATGTATCAATCCTTAGCAGCCGGCTTGCAGGTCATTTTCCCGGTGAGGTTATTTGAGTTCGCTTACTAAACATAGGGCAATAATATGGCAAGGCACATGCGCAAATAACCATAGTGAGGTGCTTCAGAAATTTCGACACCCTGAGATTATTTATGCACGTGCGGCGAAATCTATGAACTTCCGGACATCTGGCAATTCGCTTCCATCGAAATGTGGCCGAGGATACCACTCTCAGCGTTAGGGCTAGTGGTGGAGCACCATAATTAAAACACCACTGCGGTTATACTCGAAGTTAAGCCAAATGCAAAAAAAAAACATGCATGAATAAGCTCACGCCCAGTACCCTTCTAGATCATTTTCCCGTGGGCGAACGTCACCCTCTTGAAAGTTGGGCGCTACTTTGCACTCCCTCATTGACACACACACGCGCACGCGCGTACTCAGGACCACATCATGAGCACCCGAGAACGTGAGTATGTGAATGTGTGTGGATGAGGTAGCGCCATGCTGGACCTATTTTTCAAGACTACATGCCACCAACTAGCCCGACAGCAAGTCCTTGTCAGTACAATACAATACCTTGATGGCGGGTATATCAACGAGATCCTCCTTGACGTACAGCTGCTTCCAGTTGAAGTCGTCGAAGAAGGGGTGCGTCTTGAGGTCCGAGTAGATGCGCGAACCGAGCCTCTCGGCGGGGTTCTTGCGCAGCATCCGGTACGTCATGTCCTTGGCCGGCGTAGTGGCCGAGTGGCCGTGCTGGTCCGTGGCCCTGGGCCACTTGAGCGGCGCCGTGATGATGCGTTCGCGCAGCATCTGCTTGGTCTTGCCCCGGAACGGAACCTTGCCCGTCATCATCTTGTACATGACGATGCCCGACGACCACCAATCCACGGAGCGACCTGTAAGATCCATTCGCAGATATACATGGTCGTAAGCATGCGAAAGGTTCTCCTTCAAGGGTGAGGGGGGGGGGGGAGTTTTGTCGCAACGCACCCCTCCTATATCGTGTCAATGTATGCGACTGTCTTTGCGCCCCTCTCTCTATAATGTCAATGTATGGGGCTAGTTTTACGCCCCACCCTTACCCTCTACCCCCATGGTGCCCACGCTTATATGTACAGTATGACCCACTGTTAAAGGGAACACTCGATTGCACACCATCAATATTCCTGGGTCTTTAAGAGCAAGTGGATTACGTAACATTCCTCATGAAAATCAATAGTCTGCAAGAGAAGTCGGAACTTTCAACCACCAGTAGTCTTATGCATATGAAGCAGCTATGATTCCGTAGAATAGCGAAATCTAAACATGCTGCTCCAGCAGTGGACCCGTCTGTACATTGTGACATGGTGATCTCGAACCACTCGCCTAAAAGAGCGCTTTCACGTTCCATTGTGCATCTAGCCACACTCAATGGGAATACAAATGAGTTCGATAGATCACGTATACAGGAGCCGGTTTAGTGACATGGCTCTAAATATCTCCATTTGGAAGTGCTAATTACCCAGGACAAAATAAAGAAAAATAAATATGCAGCAATCTATAATATCAAACTATAACATTTATACGGGACGGTGCACGTAATGTATCACAGATATCTAACATACGAGTTCTCTGACAAATTAAGAACGGTCGGTATACAACGCTATACCGCTTTTTGCATACGCTGAAAAGCGCAGGTGCAGTCAGTTAACAATCTGCAACAACGGTAAAAAAAAGCAATAAAAGGTAACAAATAACACAACCGCATCATTGGAATCAATGAAAACGTCTTCATGGGTGCGCATGCACCGTTGGGGTAGCCGCAGAAATGCGATATATATATATATATATATATATATATATATATATATATATATATATATATATATATATATATATATATATATATATATATATATATAACGTGACGTCCAATCGTGGTGTACGTCACGCTGAAGCCGGATGTCATGTGACGTAATGATGAGGACTCATGGTGACGTTATTTTGGGAGGTCATGTTACATAATGCCACGTGACTTATACTACACCGAATACACAAGCACGTTCGCTTCAGCATCGCGTTAGTTGACAGATCTTTATTTATTTATTTATTTTTTGCATCACTCGAGTTGACACCAACGCCACCGACAAGATCTCGCGAGTTATCGTCGCATCTCGCAACTTCTCGGTTCACGGGGTGTATGGGGCATCCACCTTAGTGAATTAAAATGAAAGATTAGATCGTCTCCATCTTACCGTACGGTCGTCGCTTGAGTATCTCCGGAGCCATGTAAGGTATGGTGCCGGCCGACTCGCCGTCGTTGAATTCGAAAGCCGTTCTCTTGAAATATTGCCTCAGCACGTGCTCGTAAACTGCGGGTTTTGCGGGAGGTAAGCGTGTTACACATCGCACTTCAACTACGAACGTCTGAAGTTGGTACTGCTATCGCAATCGCAAGGAACGCGTGTTCGATACCCTATCGCGTAATGAAAAATGCAAAGTCCACGCAGTATCAACCCGAGTTCTCCGAGTGTGTGTACATGCGAGCGCTTCACTTCACTGAAACAGAGGCAAGAGGGAGTGTGTCGTCGTTATAACGGCGGAAAGCGTACATTATGCGAAAAAATTATTCTCATAACAGCAGGGAGCCTACATTCACCGAAGTCAGTCCTCAACAGTACACAGCCATTGCAGTCATTACAGCGGTGTAGGGCCTTCATTCACAGAACGGTGCTGTCGACATAACCGGGGACCACCTACTTTAGCCGAAGACAGTGTTGTCATAAAAGCAGCTAGAGATTTATTTGTTCGTAGTATGCATTCCCATCAACCTACCTCTTGTTGGATCCACATCGCAATCTGCCAGCTTCCTATCTAGCGCCATATCTCTCATTACCCAAATAGTCTCGCTTGCGAAATCAGCGTACACGGGTACAACATTCAAGGGTGCGTGTTTTTTAAGAACGCGTCAATGTCACTCACAGTGGCCGTGGCAGATCTTGGTCGTGTCGAAGTCGATTACCTTCACCCTGCCGCCAGGCATTATGAGCATGCTGCCAGACAGCGCACCAAGGATCCAGCATGGAAAGTGGGAAAACAGAGAATATTAAGCAAACTTCTCGCAAATCGGAGATCAAAGCAGATATAAAAACCAAGAAAGTACACCTCCTAAAACGTATAATTGCTATCCATCACGAGGAAGGTAAATAATAGTTGCATCTTGCCGGTGCTTACCTACGGAGCAGGAACCTGGAGGCTTACAATGAGGGTTAAGCTATAAGATCGGGAAAAAACATGACAACAGCTTGCGACAAGATGGCTATTCTCCAAATAGTCTGCACTGCAATGCGGCAGCATCGGTTGACCCATCGCACGACTCCATTTTGAGCAGAGAGCTCTCAGCTCAACATGAAGTACTATGAAAGCGACCAGCTAGCCATCTGTCCCAAGCGGTTGATTTGTGTGTTTACAACAAGTGGCTAACGATTTTGAGTACTTGTTACTCTACTTTGGGGAGCATATCATTGAGCATATATCCATCCCGTGGGCCTCATACTTCACGAATATGTTTAGAAAAAAAAGTTCAACGATTTCGAGTACTTTGTACTCAACTATGGGAGAGCAGAGAGCCGTCCCGATTCGCAATTGAATAGGGCGGGGGGGGGGGGGGGTATATACAGTGGTTAACGATTTAGAGTACTTGATACACTATTATGGGAGGGCATAAAGCCGTCCCGTAGTCATGGAGCGTCAAGCAACCGACGACACCATCACCACGACTATTGAACTGTGACAGTAATAATCCAGGAAAAGCACAGGTGGTACAGTGTTAGAGACCACATGCATTAGAACACCCCAAGTCATGGTCAGGACGAAAAGCCTCCACACTAGATCTCGTTACATCATGTTAGTTTGGTTGCCTATACGAGCAGTTTCACTTGCAACTTACAAAACAAAGATAGTGCAGAGGACAAATTAGCTCTCTGCATTATCCTTTAAGCATATGACTCCTTTAGGGTGCTTATGGTACGTATAGTGTACTAGAACAATGTTATCCTAGTGGACTACAGTATAGCGTAAATTTTTCTGAAGCCTGCAATTTTCCATATCGGTCTTACGCGTTGTCTCACAGAGTCTTTATTCCACTGCCACGAAATTAACCGTATCCTCCATAGAAAGCGTTTTCTCCTTACATTTGTTTCATGTGTACAACACAATCGTATGGTTCAGACATGTTGAGATATTCCAAGCGTACGTGAAGACGCGTATGCAGGGCTATACACGGCCATTTCTTCAGCATGTAATACGGACGGCTGTAAACATAAAGGATATTCATGACGAATTCGACATTACGGAAAACTGACACCCCATTTTGGTGAGCGCTAGGCCTTACCATCTTTCCTCTGCAAGATATTATGAAAAACTCTTCCGAAAGAAGTGCATCTCGTGTTACCTTCCTCAGAAGTCCTTTGGCGCTAACCTGATTCTATGTGATCGTGAACCTTGGTCACATTTTTTTAAATATTACGCATTCAAGTAAATACCTTAATAACGAAAAGATGGTGGGTGTTGAACTCGGAGGTTAGGGCACTCGCCTTCGGAGCGCCGGAGCCTTAGTTCGGTATCCATCACGACCAGGGAATATTCTCTTATGCAGTTATTTATTTATTTACAGTGATAATTCTGTTAAAAATTGTGAAAGCTCGCGAAGCGAAAAGGTTTCATTGATGGTAATTTATCAGAAAATTGGCGTTGTAGCGAATGAATAATGGTTATTCGATCGAAAATTAATCGACTATCACAAGTTTTGCGTAAAAGAGGCCGAAATAATGGGTACAGGGGGGTACGTAGCGGTGGGATAATTTTTCTTTGGGGGGGGGGGGGCAGGGTTGTGGGTTGTAATCACGCCGAACCACCCAACGACCCTGCGTTATGCATTCGCCTAAAACAATCTCTACGACCTACTTTTAGATGCGAAGCAGCTTATGGTCGGGTATTGCTTTAGCGCCGCTCAGTTTGAGCGAGAAGGAAAGATGCTATGCAGTAAAGAAGGGGAACGTTTTCGTCACGCCCAAACTGAGCTGCACTAACGCAATATCATTTTATCATGCACCAACTCGCCAAGTCAGCCGTACTTATGATCGGGGTTTGTCCCTTCTCCATCATCGTGGCCACGCTAGTACTCGGAGCACCCACTAGGTGACTCTGCGGTTCAGTACTCGCTCCATTTGTCCAAAGGCCTCTCTTACGGGACGGCTTTAAGCTCTCCCATAGTAGACTACCCTGTACTCTAAATCGTTACCCCCCTTTTTCTAATTTCCCCCCCCCCCTCTCAACTCTGGCGCGTGTTTGGTATGACTGGAGAGTTACAGCTACCCCCCCCCCCCCTATTTTCGCGTTTACGAATTTCTCACATCGCAAGCTTCAATCTCCCATTCCTGACTTTTTTTTTTAAAATTACTTGGTACAGGTTATTTCAATTAAACGATATAGATGATTGTTGGTGTTTTACGTCCCGAAACCGAGATGTGGTAACGAGGGATACTGTTTTGAAGGACTCCGAAAATTTCGATCATCTGTTTTTTTTAACATGCGTCTAAATCTAAGTACACGGCCCCCTCGCATTTCGCCTCCATCGAAGTGCGACCGTCAGGGCCGGAATTCGATCCCATGACCTTCGAGCCAGCAGTCTAGATTGAGCCAGCATTCTACCACCTCTAGACTACGGTGGTAGAATGTTGCACTATACGACCATGGCGGGTCATGCTACATAGAAGAAGAAAAGGAAGAAGAAACGTCACTTTTTTTTTCTTTTTTAGGGGTGAAGCTCCTTAGGGCGTGGGCTGTGCGTCCCCTGTAGCCTGTATGTAGCTAACTCTAGTTTAGTTCTTGCAGTGTTCACTAGATGGCGGTACCGTCTCCTGTATGTAGCCACCTCTCGTTTAGTTCTTGTAGTGTTTACTAGATGGTGGTACTTGTAGCTGATGATGAAAAGATGCAAGATGTTATAAACTAGAAAGCGGTACTTGTAGTTGATGAAAGACGCGAGATCTTATAAAATAGGAATGATGTCACATATGGCGCGTGTCATTGGTTGAAGGCAATCGTTCGATTTAGTGCGGCGACGTACGCTAGGGGGAGCGAAGTAATAAAATCGAGTGGGCAAAATGTACAGAGGATTCATGGTTTACCAGGTTTACCTCCGGAGCTTCGCCCACTCATCATCATTCACTTCGTGGATATGGCGGAATTTTTTCTTTAGGGGCGAGGCTCCTTAGGCCATGGGTCACTCCCTCTTCCGTATGCAGCCACTTATAGTTTATGACTTGCTCAATAGATGGCGTTGTGCGCATATGTCCTTGGGAATAGTATTACTAGATGGCGTTAGGGGTTTTTAGAGCATATCGACGGAGTGAATGATGATGTGTGGGGCGAAACGTCCTTCCGTCGTTCCGTGTGTCCAACCGTCCATGCGTCCGTCCGTTTGCCCGTGTGTCCGTGCTTCTGTCCGTCCGTTCATGATTCCGTCCATCCATCCATCCGTGCTTCCGTCCATCCGTGCGTCCGTCCATCCGTTTGTGCCTCTGTCCGTTCGTCCAGAAGCATGGACGTATGGACACACGAACGGACGCTTCGCCCCACGCATCAACATTCAATCCGTCAATACGCCGCGATTTTTTTACCAATAAAAAAAACAAATGGCAAAGTGAACATTGCGAAGAATGGACACAAGCGAAATAGGGAGTGACATCGCTCGTGTTGCGCGTGCTGCCTCTCTTGTGTTCATTCTTCGCGCTGTTCCTTCAAGGCGGAGCCAAATGCGGCGCTCACTTGGAAACCTTGATGTCCCTGTGTAGGCATCCGTGCAGGTGCATGTGCTCGACGGCCAGTATTAGCTGAGCCATGATTATCTGAACGGCATCGATCTTGAGGTACTCGGCCTTGGTCACCACACGCTGTAGGTCCAGACCGGGGATGAACTCCATTACGGTCACGTACGCCTCCTGTGTGACATCTTTCCCCCTCAAAATTTCTCTTGGCTCTGCCCTGCTCATTTTTCTTTGCTAATTGGCATTGCCTGCTATATGTTTATGGTGCGGGCTGAAGATTTGTTTTTTTCATACCTCACAATAAAGAATGTGTACGCCGACCAAACGCTGTCATTACAAATTGTCACGTGATGGTCAATTCAGTGTGGGTTCGGAGTCTATATAACTCTGTTGCGTGCTATTGTACCTGACCAAAGAACTTGTTGTCCCCTACACCTGCGTGTATATCGCCATCTGACGCAAACTGTGATGTAGTGCCTAAAAGTGTGTCAAATTTACACGAATTTTACACAGCCGTAATTCTGGATAAGAACCCGGATAATGTGGTCGTACGGTAACGGCTCACCTTGACGCAGTAGCAAGAGTAGTACTTGACGAGGAACGGGTTGCGAATCACCGAGGCGACCACCTTGTCCATGGCGGCCTGCTTGTGTCGGGAGAAGCGGTCCATGTTGACCAGCTTCAGCGAGGCCTCGAAGCCCGCGGGCTTGTAGCGTGCCAAATACACAGCTCTGCGTCGGGAAGCATGGAAAAGCAGCGACCCAGTTAACTGTATGTCATGACTTCTATAAACCGTTGCATCGGGCGACGAGGTCCGGTCTGGCAACCAACACATTCCTCCTCTCTGACATGCGGGCGACGGCTTGGAGTGTGTGTATTGACGCTAGTATGTGTGGCGTTATCGAGGAATGTGCGTGTATTAGGCCAACCGGTGGGTTTCGTTTTTCTTAATTGGTACGACGACCGAGAATTGGTCATCAGGGAACCTCTGCGCTGTTTTTGAGGTGCAGTAACAACTACAGAAAAAGGAAACTGCTGTCGCAAGAAATGTGCCATGTGCATTCCAGACGCGGAGTTTTCGTGGCTGTGGACTCAAGTTGCATCGTTTTCCTGTTGTCGAGAAGCAGCGGCTTTTATGGCTTGTAAACTTAAAACAGGAAAAACTTTGTACCTTCCGCGGGTATTCGGGTATGCTCAGAGCAATTCTTCTCAGGCGAACGAACGAACCACAACACTTCGACACTGATGCTCAACCTCGGCTATGAACGGAAGCTTACGCAGCCTACAGCTATTCCGATGACAATATTTCCCCGATAAACAGCCCCGCGTAACATTTATGTCTATCGCAGGTCAAAGTACCACGGCACCGAGAGTCACTCAAATATCGCTATTAAAAAATAAATAAATAGGGGACGTGCAGACACGTCATCATCGTTTGATGTAAGAGCTGTATTCAAGTGCCCACCTGTAAAAATACGAGCGAGTAAGATACGGCCACTCATGTACCAGCGTTTGACGTCACCGTTGCGTACGACGTAACGGACTATAGAATCTAACGTCGCGATACGTGCGTGTGTAACTCACCCAAACCCACCGGCGCCGAGCATCCTGACGTTCTCGAAGTCCCGTATCTTCGGTATATAAGTGGCAAACGGGAGCGACTTGGGCAGGTTGAGCTGCACGAGATAAGAAAACGCCACGCATGCATACACCGTTAGAGCCACGTTACAGGACTCGCCGCGGTCTCGGGAAGAGTAACTATCTCTCTACTTACGCATCACTAGTAACTAGTTGTGACCTTAGCTACCTTTTTGTTCGAGTAACGAACGTGTAAACTCCACGTTAATTCTTGCGCGCAGAAGGCAGCGTTAACTCGCTGAAGTCATAGAACCATATGCATTAGTTACGTCCAACAAATAATAACGTTTTGTCGGTGAAAGAAGAAGCAAAAAATAAAAACAAAAATAAAAAACAGGCATTTTACGCTGATAGGAATAAGCGTGCGCAAGGACACCTTTCCCCGCACCTGTTAGGGGAAGCCCCGAAAAAAAAATCAAGGGTCGCAATGGATACAAAAATGCAAAACAGACGATTACGTATCTCGATTACGACGATAGTCTGTCTTTGGTCCCAGGGCTTCCAGGGGTAATGCGGGCGTAAATAGTGCGTTGAAACAGCGAGGACTTTCGGCCGCCATTATTTTCAAAAGTTCATTTGATTGATATGTGGGTTTTAACGTCCCAAAACCACCATACTGATTATGAGAGACGCCGTAGGTGAGGACTCCAGAAATTTCGACCCTTGAGGGTCTTTAACGTGCATCAATATTTGAGCACACGGGCCAACAGCATTTTCGCCTCCATCAAAAATGCAACCGCCGCAACCGGGATTCGATCCCGCGACCTGCGTGCGGGTAAGCGGCCGAGTAACTTAGCCACTATACCACCGTGGCGGGCCTATTTTCAAGCGTCAAACACTGAACTGTAAAGAATGGCAAGAGAGGTTAGACTAATGTATTGAGGAGACTTGGTTCCCTTCTTTATTTTATTACAGAGACTTGGGCCCCACCATTGCGTACAAGTATGCTGACATACGTATTTGCCACAGACATCCTAAAATAAGCATTTAGTGCTCGGCACAAATTAATTACATTCTTATAGTTGCTCAAGATATGCTACTTGATCATCGGTGAATGTAACTGTCGCAAATAAGGCATTTTTATTTTTATTTATTTATTTATTTATTTACAAGTACTGCTGTCCCATGCCTGGGACATTGCAGGAGCGGGTACAGAAAAATCAACAAAAGCACAGAAACAAACACTAGTGCGCACAAATTTATGTGACTAACACATGCAATTTTTCCCGAACTCTACAGTGTTCAGTCTACGCAATGCACCATCAAGCTTGTTCCAAACTTCCACCACACGCGGAAAAAAAGAGAATTTGAAACAATCCAAACGAGACCTGAAGGGTACAAGGTTCAAAGCATCTGTACTACGTGTTGTACGCGCTGGTATATCAGCGAAAGATAAGGGCGCGTGAACGCGGGTCATTTTGTGTACAATCTTGTGCAACAAGATAATACTCTCACGTGTACGGCGGTGTTCCAGTGAATGAAGAGACAACAAATGAGCATGTGAAGACGGGGAGAAGTCCCGATCATAACGGTTAAAAAAGAACCGTATAGCCTTATTCTGCACAGATTCTAACCTGTTTTTATCTTGCTCAAGATGAGGCGACCAAACCACAGAGGCGTACTCGAGTATCGGTCTCACTAGTGTCTTGTAGGCAGTTAACTTACAATCTTTTGTCGAGTTTTTCAATCTTCGCTTTAAGTAACCAAGTTTCCTTAGAGGTTGACAAGTTATCTGATCAACATGTTTGCCCCATTTAAGGTCATGTGTAAAGGTGATGCCTAGGTATTTGAATTCACTCACATGTGCTAGGGTGGACCCATTGTGGTTATAACTGAAACTGAGAGGCTGTTTTTTATTTGAGAAAGTCATAGCTACAGTTTTCTTGTAATTTATGGGCATTTGCCACGTTGAGCTCCAATCGCAGAATAACGAGAATACGTTGTTGAGGACTGACTGGTCTTGAAAGGTAGTAATGCAGTTATACAGTACACAACCATCAGCATAGAGACGTATGTTTACAGGGGTTCCAGAGATGGCATTAACAACATCATTAATAAATATAATAAACAAGAGAGGCCCTAGCACAGAGCCTTGCGGCACACCGGATGTGATTTCAACAGGGGATGACTGCACCTGGTTGAAAGTAACGAACTGAGATCGAGAACGCAAGTAATCCGCAATCCAACCGAGTAATTTAGAATCTTTAAGAAAGGAACTAAGATTTAGAAGGAGTTTTTTATGGCATACGTTGTCGAAAGCTTTCGAGTAGTCTATGAAAATTGCGTCTGTCTGACCCCTTTTGTTAAGTGATGTGGCAATGTCATGGGTGAATTCTAGGAGATGCGTTGTTGCAGAAAATCCAGCTCGGAAGCCATGCTGACACCGGGACAGAAGGTTGTTTGCGTCCAAATACTCAACAATATGTTTATGAATGATATGTTCCAGTAATTTACAGCTTGTTGAAATTAGGGAAATTGGCCTATAATTTGGAATGAGCTGCTTATTTACCGCGCAAGAGGAAAATGCGTTGGCAGCATATGTTGCACTCTGTAATACTTCAAGGCGAAAGCCTCCAGCGTAACACGTCAAAGTATACAGCCGGAGATCAGACTTTTTGCAAGGCGTAAAAAGCCACAGTGTGAAATACGTCCAAAATCCCGTTGGTGGCGTCAGCCGACCGCATTCCTTATTACCCCCCACCCCAACACATACACACCACAAACGCATTTTTATAGAAGCTTTTCGCACCTGACGCGGTGTATACGTCCAGCATCTTCTCTCAAGCGATGACGCCATGATGTCTTATTATATGGCGCTATTGTGACGTCACTATGAACTATATCACAGATGACGTCACCTGTGGTATCGCCAATTGCACTGACAGCCGCATACCGATCATGACATACCGGCGCGCCGCGATAACGCAAGGCCAGCATGCTGGAAATACGAGTCAAGTGTGGCAAAAAGACGTTCCGAGTATGCCTTTTCTGCGCCATAGTCGACAGTGTTGTAGCCTACAGCCGTCCAGCTTTTGTTCACCCTCGCAACCACTGGTGTCATTTTAAGTAGGACTCGCAACGCCTAGTGAATATGTCACTCGAGAAATACTGACTGCTGTGCGAGTTGGTAACTCACGTTAGCACGGTGGTGTGCAGAAAAGATTATAGAAAAAACGATAACACTATTCATTCGGGCTCTTTTCCGGGTACCGACTTTTCAAATTTGCGCCGTGTTTTGTATCCCTTCATTCGTGTTATAGTTTTTTTTTTCTTTCCTTTTTTTCTTGCTCACCGCCACGCTAAATATGTCAGTGGAGTTCTACTTCAAGGGACCCATATATTCTGGAGAGACCGAGAACGCAGGCGCGCACCTTTTCCATGCGCTGGTTGATGTTGTCGGCGATGTAGACCCAGTCGGTGACGGGCACTTCGCACAGGCGTTCCAGCGATGCAGCGAGCTCGCTTACGATGATGATGAGCTTGCGCATGTTCTCTCCCTGCGTCCGCGCCACGTCGGGGTCCCGTTTGATGCACTGCGCATGCGCCAGCACGCGCGCGTCAGAGACGCGAGATAACGTTCCGATTCGTCCGGCGTTCACACGCCGACTATTATCACGGTGTATAGTAGCGCGAAGACACATAGTAGCACACACACACCACAGGCGCTAACGACTTTAATGGAAAGTTGGTGACACAGAATACACAAGCGAGCTTCAAACGCGCATGCGCCAAAGCGACATCCAGCAGGCTATACAGGGGGCGCTCCGTGTGCACGCTTTGCTGATTGGTGGCTACAATCAAGGGGCGAGTGAAATTCAATCCTTCAACACAAAGTGATAGTACTTAACTTTATGCCTAGGTCGCGTGAGCCGCCGCCCGATCTAGAGGGCACAGCCGGATACATACGTCGATCCATCCATGCATCCATCCATCCATGCATCCATCCATCCATCCATCCATTGTGTATTCGCGTTACATTGTGGTATAGAGTGCTATAAAAATATATTATTTGTGGTTATTATCAACTATAACCGTGGTTATTAGCAAGTACCAACTGGCCCACGAACAAGCCCTCCTGCAGAATATTCAAACTGCGCGTTTGTAAACGTTGCGAGTACAGTGCATGCAAAAACAGGAAGCACACAGATACGTGATAAAGGGACACTTAATAAAGCACGATTTTTTCCCATATTCGTAATTTAATCTTGCGCAATTTTGAAGTCAACACGCTTGCCGCCACGACGCTCGGTGAGCGAGAAAGCGCGCACGAAGAATATTCGGCTGGCGACGCCACCTTGAAGTTTCCACAGCAAACGTTGTGACGTCATGGATTTTTAGGGTTTTCAAACAGGTCCTACGCAGTTTCTTATCAGTAAAACGAAAGTACCGAGGGGGCCGTAGACATAACACACTAAGTTTTAGGAAATTTCGTTGTGCAAGTGTCGAAAACACACACACACACACGCACACACACACACACACACACACACACACACACACACACACACATTTTAAATCCGCGACGACACGTGAGGCCATTTCAACGGCAAATTTAAAAGTGAGACTTGGACATTGATTTCCTCGTCTAATTTCCTCGTCCTCGACATTGATTTCCTCGGTAACTAAATTAACGACAATAAGAGTTCTAGGTGTGCAAATCACCAATACAAAGTGATTCACAGTTTCGCTTTATAAATTCGAAACACTAAAGCACAGGACACGTTATTTTTAGCAAGCATGAAATGAATGCGAAGAAATTTAAGTGCGCAGAGAGACGGCTTGTTAGTTGGCTTCTCTCGTAGCCTTCATGGCGATCGGCGCTGACAAACACTACCAAGTTTATACGCACAGGCATACCCGATAAAGTATACTGGGGATGACGCGCCGCTGTGGCTCATTTGGTCGAGCATCGGACGTCCTCACTCGAAGGTTGCAGCCGTATCGGTCCTTGCGGACGGCAAGTTGTGTTTTCGTCCACACTAATTTCTTCTTATTTGTATCGTATTTTTTTTTAGAAATAACGTCCTCCGTATTTTCTTCTCTTCGTCTGTTGGTTGCCATTAATCTTTTGTCTAAGCAAGGAAAAAGAAGCCCTTAAATGCTCATTCTTTCGTTCGTTCTACATTGTCCCCGAGTCGTAAACGTGGACGAAGGGAGCAGTCGGCGCTCTCAAGGTGAAACTCTTTACTTGATCCAACTCGTGACTCCGAAACGGAAAATTAAATTACAGCCAGCATGCATTGTACGCTGTATATTGTTTCATCGGTAACCTTATCTGCGTCGGTAATCTTATCTGCGACGAGGCGCGTCGTCATTTATACATGTGGCAGCGAACATTATTTGCGTGCCCAAGCCTACCAGATAATCCTGCATGCTATCTGGAATCTGGAATGCTATCAGACATTCTGGCATGGTTAGCGTAATGCATGATCAACACGTTCAATAGGCCGACAATGTAAAACATAAACAGAAAGAAAGAAAGAAAGAAAAAAAAAGAGAAAGAAGGAAAGACAGAAAAAGAAAGAAAGAAAGAAAGAAAGGAAGAAAGAAAGAAAGAAAGAAGAAAGAAAGAAAGAAAGAAAGAAAGAAAGAAGAAAGAAAGAAAGAAAGAAAGAAGAGAAAGAAAGAAAGAAAGAAAGAAGAGACGAGCTGGTTGGCAATATACGGAGGCTCTCGACTGTGCATGAAAAGAGCAGGTGTGTGTTACCATGGTGTGCAGGCCGATGAAGTTCTGCACCATGGCCCGGACGTCCTGGTACGTGATGATCTGCTTGTTGATCTTGAGCACGCACTCCTGCGCGTGAAGCACCAGCTGCTCCTCGCAGAAGTGCGTCAGCGGGTCTCGCAGCAGGGACACCTTGCTCTCGCGCTTGACCAGCTGCTCCAGCAGGGTTGTGCACGTCTTGGGGATCTGCGAGGAGATCGAGTAAATCAATCTATTAATCAATCAATATATAAACACGTTAGTTCTTGCACAGAACATCGTTTTATTGCGATAGCAATTATACATACACGCTTGGCTGGTTTTCGCCGTCGCCGTCATGTGCCGCGTATCTGTACTGGGCCGGGTGTCCCGGCTAACTTGGACCAAGACTTAAAAAAAATGCGCACTATGGAAGTTCTATCGATTGTATATTAGTGGCACTCGTGTTACAACCCGTATTTTTTTCAGAACTAAACGTTAATTAATTATTAACATTATTTAGCAACTTCTTTTATTCTTACTCGACATCGTAAAGTATATATTTCCTTTATATTGTACTTTGCCTCAAATAATCCCAGACTCAGGAGTTTATTTTTCAGAAATCTGCCTGTTCCTTCTTTTTTTTTTCGAGGAAAAAAAGAAGAGTGAAACACGCCAAGTATGAAATATACGCGCTCGCCGTTGTTCCGACCATTCTTCAGTCGATACACGGCTGCGTTCGTTTACCGCAATGTATACAGGGCTTCGCGTTTGAATATGGACGTGCCAGCAGCGTATATTGATGCACGTCAATAAAACAGCGCGAGTTTCGACACAATGCACCAACGCAGCCATTTGTCCCTCAACTACCATCGCCCCTCCAAAACACAGATCACTGTGTTGCGGGCAGCTTCCACGTGGGGACTGAGATGTCAAGCTCCTCAGCCGCCTCGCGGGCTTGGTGGACAGCCAAATAAAAGTTTATCCAATCCAATCCAATACCATCCCCCCCCCCCCTAGCGTCGTTCACACTGTCGAGTTTATTATTACTACGGCGCCTAGAATGTACCAGGAAGGAAAGAAGGAAACCAGGAGGAGAAGAACGGCAGGGTGGTTAACCAGCGTATAGGCAGCCGGTTTGCTACCCTGCGCAAGGGAGGGGGATGGTGGAGATGAAATATCCAAGGCCCTGTCCACATTTTTTACGGAGAGGAGGATTTTCTCCTTTCTGGGCTGTTGCACGACAGTACCAGAGTCGACGTCACAGCCTCCGCAATGCATTTTCGGGGTGGGGGGGGGGGGGGTCAGGCGTGCTAACAACAGCCCAGAGAGGACTATGGCAGCGACCAGGGAGCCTTGAGTGAAAATGTCTACATTGTCACCATGATTGTTACGAGCATGGGCGCAGAGTGCAGTTTCGTTAAAGATTCTGATCTGGGTGGCGAGGTATTTTAAAGCGACACCGTCTAAAGTAAATAATAATAATAATAATAATAATAATAATAATAATAATAATAATAATAATAATAATAATAATAATAATAATAATAATAATAATAATAATAATAATAATAATGTCATTATTATTGTTATTATCTGGGGTCTTGCGTCCCATAACCATATAAGAAACACCTTAATGTAGGCCTCGGGTAATTTTGACCATCTGGTGTTCCTTAACGCCCATCTACATGGCACACTACACGGGCCTCTACTAGATAATTGTGCCTCCACCGCCTGATTGAAGATTAGGAAGGAATGACTGACTTATCCTACCAAATAATTTCCATATTAACGTCACTAAATCGGGTCTGGTCTACGTTATTTTTTTTTCTAACTCGGCTTAATGTTGGGATTTTACCCCCGAAATGTGACACAGAGACGCCTGACACGTGCCCCGCCGCGGTGGTCTAGAGGCTAAGGTACTCTGCGGCTGACCCGCAGGTCGCGGGATCGAATCCCGGCTGCGGCAGCTGCATTTCCGATGGAGGCGAAACTGCTGTAGGCCCGTGTGCTCGGATTTGGGTGCACGTTAAAGAACCCCAGGTGAACGAAATTTCCGGAGTCCTCCACTACGGCGTCTCTAATAATCATATCGTGATTTTGGGACACCACATATCAATCAATCAATCAATCAATCAATCAATCAATCGATCAATCAATGTGGTGACGCTATAGCAGCGCTCGAGGCTCACCCTCGGAAACAGCGCCGTGAGTGTCTTTGACGACTGCTTGGCTTTTTCGACGACTGCAAAAAAGAAACAACAAGAAAGCGGCGTTAGACGCATTTGCAAGCACGAAACTGCTGGTGATAAGCTAATCTACATTACATAAATAAATCTGTCGCTTGTTTTGATCATGTCGTGCACGGCTTCCTGTTAGACGGAACGCGAGTGCAAAAGGTGAAAGGCGATTAAGAGAAAAGAATGTAGTCACCCATGCAACAAATGGTTAGGGGATAATGTTCGGGTCACACGGTAAAGGTCACTAATAATTAAAAAAATTGTTCGGGTGTTACGTGCCAAAACCACGGTATGATTAGGTGCACTGCGTACGATAATCATTTTCGGGATTTCACGTCCCCAAATCACGATGGCATTATCAGTGGCGACGCCGTGATGGAGCAGTCCGAAAAATTTCGTCCACCTAAATCTACATCACACGGGTCTCAAGCATTTTCGCCTCTGTCAAAAACGCGGCCGTCGCAACCGGGATTCGATCCTGCGACCTTCGGGCCAGTGCACCATAACCACTATAGACTACCGCGGTGGGTAAGGGCACGACAGCGCGGGACTCCGTGCTAATTAGGTCCACCGAGTCGCGCACCTATTTATATAGTATTTACATAAGCAAGCGTTTTCGCATGCATCTGCGCTGGCCGGGAAGGGAGCTCACGCTAAAGCAGCTTCGCCACGATGAGCCAGCAAAGTGATTAGGACGGTGCGCAAGCGCAATAACAAACGACACCGCATCAAAATCCCGAAAACGTGCAACACTGAACCCTTTCCAGCTTCGCCAAGAAGCGAAATATTCAACGCATTAATTCATTTTGTGGCTATCGTGCATATATGATAGTATATAAAACTCACGGACTGACGCGTGACATTAGAACTTTTAGCATAATGCCCGATATGCGCAATCGTCCGAGATAACCGTGCTATGTAGGTATACAATCATGCATGGCTGCTTAAGGTACTGTTTGTCCTGATGTACGTATTCGAAACAAATTTACGCCGATATGGCATGAACAGAAGGATGTCAAACTAAAAGTACGTATACATTACTTAGCCCTGAATCGGCGCGTTTCAATCTATGTAATCACTACCTTTAAACGTAAAAGTAATCACTGCATTGCAAGTATGGCTATACGGCGTGCGAAGAAAGCAGACTTATGGCCGAGGGGAGCATCTCAAACCCGTACCCTCCCCCCCCCCCCCTCCCGCTCCGAAATTTCTTTTCGCCACGGCATACAGCGCGAAAAATGACCACTTCAAGGAGTGCTCCCCCTCCCGAAATTAAGAACCAGTGCGTTATGAACCCCGCGCTGTCTTGGATCCAGCGACAAGAAAAATACTCACGCGACTTCTCTGAATGCGACGACATCTGAGAAGGCGCTGAAGACTTCGCCTCGGGGTCTCGCTCGAAGGAAAATGGTTCTCAAGAAAAGAATACCGACACAGCGAGATCGACAACTAGGAGGCGATGCGTTGCCCGAAAGGAGCTCACGCACCCGTGTAAACGTTCGGTTGCTAGCTTGAACATTTCTCTTTGGCTCACACCCACTACATGTAGGGAGTTGGCGATGAAACCTGCAGTGAGGACACGGAATAATTTGGCCGCCTATTCACCTTTTCATAAACGCCTCCCTGGGCGCCGCCATAGCTCTCCTTGGGCTGTGCAAATTGGCGCGTCCCCTCGAAAATGCACTGACAACGCTGCGCCCTTAGCCTTTGTACTCCCGCGCACAGCCCATCATGGCAGTGTTTTTTTTTTTTTTCCTTCCTGTGAAAAGGTGTATAGGCGGTTAAATTAGGAATTTGCTGCCTTAGGAAGTCATCCTATAAGGGAGCAGTGGTGATTTTCGACTGTCCTCCAGCCATTCGACGAAAAAGAGGAATTTGCAGTCATACGTGTCTTATCTACAGTGTCCGGCCGTATCGAGAAACCACCGCACGCACCAGCGTCAACGTCTTTTATTTCGGCACCCACGAAACTTGGCTCGCTATTGAAAAGAGTGAACGACACAAGTCCCGCAAGTCATGAGTGCAAAAAAAACGAAAAAAAAAACGCGTCAAATGTTTTGTCCCGTGCAAGGTTAGTGTGATGTTCTACGAGGTTCCCAGATCCTGCGGCGGCATCTACATTGGGCAGACTATATAGTCGCTGTGCGACCGATTGCTCGGGTAAACACGTTAACAACGTTATAACTAAAACAGGCAGAAATTTGACAATAGATTGTGCCGAATGTGGACTTCAGTTAGACGTGCATATTGCGCCCGTCCCGAGATAGCCGCGCCCGCGAAATATATATGAAGCCTTAAGACGCCATCCATGTTGCAAGTCATTCATGTATCAGCTCCCGATGTATCACAACAACAGATATTAACTATATCTGCAGTTGAGAGTTTCACACTTCTACGACTAGTCGCGATATGTGCGTATGTGCTGGGAAAATCTTCTCCCTGACCCGAGTTTTCGCCTTTCAAGAACGCGCACATATTTATGCTGCAAAAATAAACGCAGTTGTTGGCATCGTTTAGCCCTAATCCTGATTGGTCGTTCTCGCCTTTGCTGTTTCCAAGCTGTTTTTTTTTTCCACTATGTGTTTGGCCAGCTGTCCCCACGTGGGTGCAGCCCGCGGTGTTCACCCTAAGAACATAGTTTCCTAAATATACACTAGAGGGATCGTTGCACCAGTGTGTCCGCTTTAGTTAATTTTTGAAAACTATATGCCTGAGAGGTGACACTTCTAGGACATAAAAATGAAGGGAACGAAAGCATAAAAGATAGACAGACAAAGATAGAAAGAGAAAGAAATAAACAGATAGAGATGAACAAGCGCACTGTGTGGCCAAAGAGGGGCGGACAAAAAACAAACAAACATCTCACGGTCTGCGTAGTGGTGAATCCCACATCTTGCAGTCTTACGTCGTCGTGGCGCGAAATTTAAAACAAATGTCGTCATTTCCATTATTTTTTGTTCGCAACTGCTAGAAATGGGCAGAACGATTTTCCCGCAGTATGTGCAGTGATGAAGCCTACTTCATTCATTGTCTTACGTTGTTTTGGCACGAAATTTCTATAATTTTCTGCGTTACACCTCTTACTTTTCGTTCGAAAGTGTAAAAAAATAAATAGAAGGTACAGAAAAGATTTTATTATGACGTGTTAGAGAAAATAAAATAATTGTAGCGCAACTAATACGAGCAAAAAAAAAAAAAGAAGACACGAGACGGGGAGTGAAGCTCACATCTTACAGTGCATTACACCGTCGTGACGCGAAATTTAAAACGCATTACGTCATTTATCTTAACATTATTATTTTTTACTCCTAAGTGCTATAAACAGGCAAAAAACTATTTTTCACGGCCTGTGTAGTGATGAAGTTAACCTCCTGGATGTATTGCGTTGCGGAGAGGCGAATACGCTTACACCAGGAGTGCAGGTATCAGGGCAGCGATATACGACAGTACAGTAGGAGCTGTTGCACTCTAAACCTAGAACTGTTTTGCTGCTAAGAAAAGCGCAAATGCTATGCGCTAAAAATTGTGTCACCGCGTTTTTTTCTTTAATGAGCCATATTACGTATTACCAAAATGCATCCTATCTCCTAATGTCACCGTGTTGGCTCCACGAAAACACAGCACACTGAGAGCAGTAATTGGTTTCACCAGGACAGACTGCGGGAAACTATTTTTTGCCAGTTTTTTGGTACCTTCGGACGAAAGATGAGGAAAACAGCATGATAAATATCAAGTTTCCCGCCTACGCGCCCGCTCTCCTCATATTTTTGCTCAGCAAGATTTTACGAGGTTGGTTAAGCCACGACAAAGGGTGCTTGAAAATATTTTTGCTCGTTTGGAGTTGTGGACGTTGCCAGAAACTGGCAAGATTTACTCAGGATCCGTGTCGT
Organism: Rhipicephalus annulatus; assembly: GCA_013436015.1. Taxonomy (NCBI): domain Eukaryota; kingdom Metazoa; phylum Arthropoda; class Arachnida; order Ixodida; family Ixodidae; genus Rhipicephalus; species Rhipicephalus annulatus. Next base: position 452,398 of record WOVY01009825.1, on the reverse strand, counting down.
AGCGAAGCACTCCTCTTGCAATTTCTCGCATCATGGTGAAGCCAACACAATGTGATGCAATCCGGTGTTACTTTAATAAGGGCGCATTTACAACTTTTCTTCTTTTCTTCAAGTATTTCTGAGCAGAGTGAGACACTACTTTCCTTGCTTTACTTCGCGCCTCACGTAATATATTCACGAGCAAGTTTGAGGGTAAAGTGAGGTTTTTGTTGAGACAGTCAACGTGAACGAAGGAGTGTACGGCAGATAAATTTTATTTTCAGCTGTTGCAAGCAGCATTGGCTCGGGCATCTGGAACTGTTACTGCACAGTTCATATGCAATGACTGTGCATATGCACAGTCATTGCACGGTCGATTACGCTGTGTACACAGTCCTACCCTGCATCCGCACAACTGCTCTCACATTACATGCATGCAGGTGTGATGGCGACAATACGTATGACGGAAGGCGAGGAAGGCTAGCCAGTTCTCCGACTGGCTGGCTACTCTATGCGTTAATAGAGAGTAATAGCTCAGCACCCGAGCGGGCTAGCATACCCAGGGGAGGAGCGGAAGGGTCAGCAGAGCACAAGACAAAAGGAAAAGTAATGGCCAAGCGAATGCTCAGCTTGTTTTGGAGACAGCCGAGCGCATTGCTGCACCACCTGTTGAACACGGTTGAAGCTACTGTCGATGGAGCACAAGTTTTGCCCAGAGAACACTCACAAACTAGTCCGCTGTGCACACTCCGCAGAGGGGACAAAATTAGTGGGCGAGCGGCTCTCTCCGTAAAATCGCTGGCTCGCTCAGCGTGCCATGCATGTGCAGTTTGAGTCTCCACTCCTTTGTTCGGCCCGCTGAGCTGCTCAGCCATTACTTTCTAATGAACACGCCTTATGTCCCAAGAATGTGTGCATCAGACGTTATGATAATGCAGTCTTCTTGCCGATTTTCACTGGTACAGTATTGCGAGGCCTCGGCCATGTTTTCTCAGAGGTTTCCTACTAGGTCAGCACTTCCATTCATGCATCATGCCACAGCTTTAGCATGCGATAGTTTATGACCAGATAACGATGGCACATTGGTAATTCAATGACTAGATGGCACGGTTAACGATCCAACACACAGATTGCTAATGAATGAACCCATAACTGGGTCCACAAAAACATTCCAGTCTCTCGCAACGAAGTGTCCAGAAAATGCCAAAGGTTTTGTATTTTTTATTGGGTGCCACTTTCATGCCAGTTCTTTCACAAGAGCATTTATGACAACAATTGAAAAATGAATGCGATTTGGTCAACACTATTATTGTTGAGTGCTACAAAACAAAAACAACTGAACAAGAAACTTGCAACAGAAATATCCCCTTATTCATCACTGCATCAGCAATTTACACAATGCACAGATATTAAACCTCCCAAGACCCAACATTTACAGATTGCGCATGTTACATACAATGCGTCGACACCGGCTTGTACTTTCGTTAGGCTAGCTGGTGTTAGTGCTAGCTTGTTTCGTTTCATTTTCTTCGTGACAACATATAATCACTGGCTAATGTAATAAGCATATCTTCATATGTACACACACTGTAATAACTGGCAGAGAAATTTCAGTGCCTGCAGAGCCGGAGCTGGCAAAAGGATATGAATCTGCATCAAGAAAGCACACTTGCCTTCTAATTTACCAACATCAGTTAAGCAAACAGAAATGCCTATACCAGTCAATTAACATTTACACCTGGAACACTGCAGCAACACACCCCTACTGAAATCAGGATAGCAATTTGGGCAAGCTGGTTTGCGCAAATGCACACCAAGGTGTCCAACCTCCGTGTTCAGAAATGCACCTAGACTTGAACTCGACTTGGCACCACCTTTAACGCAGCACAAACCTGTTTGCGCCTTCAATGCAGCAGAAGGCGCTCGCAAGTCAAGGAGAGTTTCTGAATATGAGGATTAGTGTATGAGATTAGGTGCATAGTTGCACAGAAACTGTAAAATGGGACAGTTTGTACCTTTCTGCAGCAACCACTCAACCAACTCTAACCCCTTGGTGCTTTTTGCTGCATTCATGCCAATGCCTGCTTCATCATGCCATAAAATTTCTTAACGAGCAACTCGTGTGGACACAGCTAGTGGTGGTAAATGTGATGGCGCAACCAGCACCACCAAACGATAAAGTAAACAGGGAAAACATCACATATTCCCAAACCAGTACTTGATTACTCTTGAATATTAGTCGCACAAGTTTACAAACCTACAATGTTGCACAAACTCGAGTGTGCCATCCGACTTTTTTTCGAACTGTGAGAATTTCGATTTGAAATGAAGATCTGTAGCCAAATACTCTATTGAAATGCACTTGCATTATGCCCAACGCATTTACTCACGTTACCAGCACAATTTCTAGAAGATTAATTAATATTAATTATTGAGCCACTGAGGGGTGGATGACCCTGTATGAATGAAGCTGACTTGAGGGCAAGGCCTGCCATAAACTAAAGCCGGGAGGCAGTTCTACCAAAAGGGTGTTTATAGAGATCGCGCCAGTCAACTGTTTTACAAACGTCTTACAAACAAACTATAAAAAAACCTGCAGAATCAATGATCTTTATTCAGCCTAAAGAAAACATGCGACACTCTTTCATGCTTTACCTAGTACAGGTAAAAAAAGATATACACAATAAAAGGTTTAATTACTCCGAGACCGGGCACATTTGTGTAATTGGCTTAAAGATGGAACTGTGAGCAGTCTTGAAGAGCATAAAGAAATGCTGCAAATAATTTAAATTACGACATTACTGTGCTTGATTTAGTCGAAGCTAGTGGTCAATGTAAGCGAATAGAAACTATTGAAATAGAACCAAAAATGTGGCTCTCGAAGAGGTCAGCAGCCTGATGTGCAGACCGATTCTTCCTGCAGATCACTGTACACATTTGACCATGGCACAGGGTACTGCATACAACTTTAAGGATCTCCATCATGAACACAACAGTGTGCTTCAAAAGGTGCCTTCATTCAGGTCAATGCGCCAAACAGTTTCCGCAAGATCTGCAGCATAAAGCAATTGCATCTACAGTGTACTGCTCCATTACCAGCTTCAGTTGCCAATTACACTTCCCAAATTAGCTCAGCGAATGGGCTGAACTAAACAAGATCGACGCTACTGGCACGCTTCGATAAAATTCTGTGGGCGTAAAAACGAAAACGTCACGGGGTAAATGAGCACTTTTAAAACAGTTTTCATAATGTCAGCGGTAAAATCGGTGTAGTCCGGGGGGGGGGGTTTGTTTGCACCAGGATAAATAAAAAAGTCTTGCATGGTCACAAGTAAAGCTGAGGATATGAGGCAAAGCACTTGCGTAGAACAGAATATTTTTGCATAGTTGTACTTATCGGTCAGCGATGTTCCACATGTAAGGCAATCGAAATTTTTTAGCTGTTAAGCAGAAGGAATAATAAATAAAAAGGTTTTTGAGACATTACGAAAGCTCACAGCATCAATCAATGGTACACTCGGCGCGGCATTTACCTTCAGTGCGTGGCTTTGTGCTACATCACATGTTTAAATAGGGCAGTTCGCGAGGGCAGTAAACGGACTTTTTACGAAGCCGAATGCCCCAGTGGTATACGCTGAATTCAAGGACTGGCAAGTGTCCCGGCCTGCAGCTGTCCCTGCGGCAAGGGTCTGCAAACTTTGCAGACCCCGCTCTGCCCCGCTTTAGCCCGGCATTCACGCACGGGCATTCTACGTTCACGGTTCATGTCTCGGACTTCTCAGCGCATGTTTGCAAAGAGACTGAGTGCTGACCGCGCTTCGCGCTGTGAACGAGCTTTGCTGAACACGTTCCAGAACCGTAACGTCTCGTCGCCCGCGCCCGTAACGACGCTCTCGCCGTCGGGAGAGACGGCGAGGTAGAGCACTCGGTACGAGTGGCCAGTCAGCTTGGCGACTTGCGCCAGAGACGGGTACTTCCAGACGAGGATCTGGTTCTGGGAATAGCCGTGAGTGCTGACGAGCTCTGATGCGTGCTTGGACCATGCCAAGTTGCACACCTGCAAAAATAAAAATAGTTTCTCCTTTCAAGTACTACGTATGCAAGTAATATGTACCTCTTATTATGTATGCAAATCCCGAAATACACAATACAGTTAAACCTGCTTATAACGAATCTCCATATAAATAATTCCTGGATATAACGAAGTTTTTCTATTCCCCGCCGTTGCTCCTTAGGAGCACATGTATTTGCGACCTCTATGTAACAAAGTAACTTCGGGAGACAATTTTGATATAACGAATTTTCCCCACGGACAATCTTGGAATTCTGCTCCGCTTTTCGGCATTTTCGTACGAGCATGCATCTTCCGCCGCTGCACCGGCGCCGTCAAAGCGGTGGCGGCGGGCACGCGGGGGGCCGCGTTCGCCTGAGGCGGGCCTGCACCTTATGAGCAAGCGTTGCCCCCTTTCTCGCCGCCGCGGTCGCATGCGAGGGTGTGCCCCCCCCCCCCCTAGCTCCAAACCAAAATAATAAAAAAATTACTTTTGCGCGTTGGCAGTGCCACGCTTTTAGTTAGCCTCACATACGTGAGGCCACGCTGCATATGGAGGGCGCTTTACCGAATGGTTTCCACGGTAACCGTGTCTGTGTCCATGTCGTTCGTTCTTCGTTTTCGGCGGCAGGGGCGCGTGCATAGTTCCACTGCACACGCATGGTTTGTCCCCCGACTATGTTCAGCTTTGCTTTTTTTTTTATTGTGATCGCAATTATTTATGTGGGCAGTTTTAGCAGGGTTTTTGCCACTGCCGCCTTCATTCACCTTATATGTATAGTATATGCATATGTACCTATACATATGGAAACTCGAGAAAAAAAGCCGTCCGCGCTCGGCGCTCAGCTCGTCACGATGTGTCGACGGGAGCTTATCTCTCACGCGTACTTTGCCCCACGAATGCGGACTGGGGAGACGGGGGTTTGATGCTTTCGCGCGCGCTTATCCTTCGGTGGGGAGCATCGCGCGCCTTCGACTGACCAGAATGATTGCATTTGCTCTTTTCACACAGTCCCTTCACGTTAAAACCGCACTGATACTCACCAAGATAGCAAGCACCAGCGATCGCGACCACCCTTAAAATCCAAGTTCATTATTGCTACTCGAGCCATTCCCTCCCTTCCCCACGTTGTTTCATGCTAGTTTAAGACGGGTGGTTTACTTTCTGTTTGAGCTTTCGATGGCAGTTCTAACATGCGGAAGATGTTATGGACTTTTCAGGCGATAGGGATGGGCCGACTCATGCGATCTCTGCTTCAGTAGCGCTTGAGCACTGTTACCCGCTTGTGAGAGTTACAATACGTGGGGGCATGTTGTCAATTTGGACTTCTTGCAGAACATGGCGGCGACAGCAAGAACCCGCCGAGAGTGCCATATAATTGCTATCGCAATAATAACGCAGTTTTTTACTGTAAAATGAGTGTTCGGGGTTAGCTCTGGCTTCAGTGCCCCTTCTGTTTAATTTGCGTGTTTATTTTCCGAATTTTACTACCAAACCTGCATATAACGAAAACCCCTTTGTAACGATTTTTCCTGGGAATTTACCAATTTCATTATATCTAGGTTTAACTGTATAAGGAAATAAGGGAGTGTAGCATGAAATACGAAATCTACCTAGATTCACAAATTATATTTTGGGAACTCTACTGTACTTGGCTTTGTCACGCCAGACTGCAAAACAGTTATAAAAAATATCGAGTTGCTCTAAAGTGATTCAGAGTTTCACTTTCGTGTCCCTCCGAAATATCCGAATCACCTGTGATCCGGTGTCCACGCACTGCATGGGCTGCCCCGTGAGCGTGTTCCAGAAACGGATGCAGCGGTCGGCGGTGCCTCCGCCGCTGGCGAGCAGGCCGTGCTGGTGCGGGGACCAGGCGATGGCCTTGACGGCCGCCACGTGCTCCGTGTAGCTCTGCACGGGGGCGCTGCTGCTCAGGTTCCAAACCAGCAGCTTGTTGTCATTGCCACCCGACGCCAGGTGCTGATTGTCAGGAGACCACTTGAGCCCACACACTTCCTGCCTGTGGCCCTGAACGCGCCAGACATGATGACCACATCAAAGGAGTACCGACACCAAAACTTTCAGGTGTCTTTCTTTCGCATTAAATAAAAGATCAAGTTCTCAGGAGCCTAGAAAACAAACTCGTAGTACAAGTGCACCCCCCTAAAAAAAAACGAACTTTTGACGGGTTGTTGAAAGCTAGTACAGATTCCTATTGTACCCCGACGTCTCGTCATGAGCTCACAGAAGATGTCGCAGCATTTCCAAGGCTGCTAAGCCGTGTGGTTACCTTGGCCACACACAAGAGGCTATTTTGAATGTTTTCGGCGAGCTGCAAAGCGGGTATCTCGAATGTTCTGGTACCTGATGTCACCACAAGTACCCATAATGGTGCATAAAGTTACCAGAATAGAATCGGCCCGATGTCACCCTCGTGTGGATGTCTGTAGTAGACATGCCATACAAACATTGCCTTCATTGTCGGAATAAAATGGTATCTAGTCGGCACTTACTGAGCTTCACGCTTACTAAAAGCAGCCCCTGTAGATGGAAGATTTATAAGACTGAAAAAATTCATCTTCGAAAATTGGTGTCAGTACCCCTGTAATGGTGCATGTGACAAGTCAGCCCGGAAGTCACATCTTCGAAGTTATTTTCGTGGTCGCGGGCCCTTCTGCACAGATGTCAAACTTCGACTCTGCCATTAGGTGTATTTTTTTACATTTTAAAACACACAAAAGCAGCGACTACTACACTGCAATTCACTTATCATATTTAAAATTGTGCGAGTCATCTTCGATGCTGGTCAACCCGCTAAAATTGCAAAAAAAAGGAAAATAAGAAGCAGGGCGGGGGGAGAGCTGGAGCACATTTCATTAAAAAAAAGAACTGTTTATCATGTCTCCAAAGAAATTGAAGTTGACAGTGGATTCACAGCACTGCTTTAAAACCGAGCAGAAATGTTACACGAGGTCATTTTCCGAAAGACTTTACAACTGAAACTAGTTTTCGATTCTCGGTTGAACCACCAAATTCGGATCGGATTTGAAATTAAGCCAAATGAGCTGACCTACACTTAAGTAAATACAGTATAACGAGGTCCAAGTGCCATGAAAATCTCATCGTTATAACTGCTAATTATTATAAGTGGGTTTATAGAAGAAAAAAAGATAAAAGAGAGATGAAAATCTTTCATTTGCATGCAAGTAAGGTAGTGCAACTACACACTACTTGTTTGCAGAAAAGGCATAGTCTGTCAGTTCTGATCGCTTCACGCGACGCTGGCACGCATAATTCAGAAGAGCATTTATGTGCTCCACATAGCTGAGTCGGAGGTCCCTTCGCGATAACACGGTCCTGGAAGAACTGTGCCACCTGCTGGGTCTCCTGCGATGACAGTGCATTGGCAGGCTGCTTAACCGTGTTATCAGAGTCGTCGCTCTAACCACTATCCACTGTGTGGTGTGGAGACCGTCTCACTTGCAGCAGGCACTGCAGCCGGATTCAATCACTAAATACAGTACCGTGGCACTACAGCATCATAATAAGCGGTTTATTTTACCTGAAAAAGCATACAAAAGTGGATGATGCCATCGTTGTTCATTGTTATATCCCATAAATTGGAATAAATGATACAGTTGTCAGTGGACTTGACTGTACACACCCACACGGACCTTTAAATGGAAGTCTGAAGTATTTGAATGTCTGCTACCAGCAGATCGCAAACAGGACACTACACCAGCTCCACCGCATTAGCTGCTTGCATTTTAAGCACTCGGAGTTTTTTTGTTCTTGTTTCTTTCTTTTCAGCGCATCTGCTGTGAAACGTATACGAAAAGTTGCCACTGTTTTAGCCTTTGTCAAACAGCACGACATATATGTCCTACTGTATTAATAAAAATAAAGGCAAGAAATAGAGGGAGAAAGAGAAAGAAAAAGAAACGGACACAAAAAAGAGAGCCAACATAGCCTTGTACAGTCGAACCCCTATATAAGAGACACTGATTTAAAGGGCCCCTTAAATGGTTTTTTCACATTCTATTCTTGATAAGACCACTACTGGAGCAAATCATAGGCACCAGAGTTCAATCAAAACACCCATTATCAACAGAGCTACAAGTACTAACAAAGTATCCTCCTCCTCCGCTTCGCTTTTCCCCCTTAACTCTTCCTTCGAGCGCTCGGGGCTAAACTCTGCCTTCACGGTGCCTGTGTCACGATGTGACGCGAGACCGCATACGCGTAAATCCCCGCCGTTGATCTGAAACCGGCAGTCTGTGCTTGCTGCGCGGTCCACAGCCAATAATATCAGCTGGAAATAATGACGTCAGTGGGGCAGAGCGTGTCGCTTGGTTATGAGCGGTTGAAAACGCGTTTGGCTGAGTCGCAGCCATCTGCAGTGATCTGGAGTCATTCGCAGCTTTAAAGCGTTGTAATAAATTATGCAGTTCATGCAGAAAGCTCAAATTGGCCTCTAAATTGCCCTTTGGACTTGGTCTACCGGGCCAAAGTGTTTGTAAAAAATCGTCAAAACTGTTTCAGGGTCCCTTTAAGAAACAAATGGGTATAACAGACACCAGGGTGCCAACGGTAAAATACAGGTTGAAAAAAAAGTGCATGCAATGTACCCTGAAATGTACCCTTATGGACTGTACTCATGGTATGGCCTTCAATAATACAATATAGCGATGGATGGGAATAGGAAGAGAGCTTGAGGAGCAAAAAGAGGAGGGCAACACCGCCTGCAGCACTGCTCTCTCAGTCTTCACACGACTAGCGCGCAGTCACCCCAATTTTTTTTTTTTTTTTGTTACGCTCACTGCTGACGAAGCACTTGATGGCTCGATGACTAATCTTCCGAACAGTGCCTTCTCGATTCTTTCTTTTTTCTTTTTTCCAGTGCCAGCCAGATGCACTTGATCCGGCCATTCGCAAGCCTCTCATCTAGCCCTTTCCTGCTCTCGCCAGTCGCCTAGCCTTGGCGTGTACTTGGGGAGAGAACCAATTATGTTGTGCTTCGCGGTTATACAAATATTCGCAGTTTTACATCCCAACACCACGGTACGATTATGAGAGAGAGACACTGTAGTGGAGGGCTCTGGGAATTTCGACCATCTGGCGTTCTTTACCTGCGCCGACACCGCACAGCACACGGGCCTCAACCATTTCCCCTCCACCGAGAAGCACCGCCGTGTCCGAACCCGCCACTGTCAGCTCAGAAGCCGAGCACCTTAACCACTGCTCCACTGCGGTGGATCTTTATTCAGTGCTTCACAGACAGAAACCATATGCAGTAACTTTTTGTTCAGCTGCATACAGATCTGCGGGGCGGTGCCTATCATTCTTCATGTTCACAATAGTGGCAATAACGCTAAGAGATACAGAGTTTTGAGAGTGCGTGTGATTGTTCCTGGCGCTATGCAGGCAACCAACGAAAAAGTGTCGCTGCGGCGCTGCTGCATCTGCAGACTTTAAGGGCGGACCTGCCTTTGGGAAACAACTTTCTTGTTCCTGGTTGGATTTGATGAAAATTGGCACAGGCACTACAAATGGCCTTGCAGTGCTTCCATAAAAACTTTGAGGTGATATTAAAAAAACTGGATGAGAGACAAATTATTTTTTCATTGAACCTCGTGGAGGATTTATAAAATGACAGAGAGTGACTACTGTATGCACAGACAAATGTATGCTGAAGGGGGCTGCCTTTTCAAAATAGTTTTTTTAAACACTAAATCTAGGGTCATTCCATGCCAAATCATCCAGCCTTTTTCAGACCATCACGAATATGACAGGAAAAATTTCCACATGTTTCTCGAAGTTCGAAACCCACCCTCCCTAATCATTTAATTCCGTTGCCCAAAAATTTGCTCTCTTTTTATAAGGGTCTCCAGTTATATGCCTATTAAGCTAGAGGGCGTCAAACAACAACTTTTTTTTTTCAAAAGACCTTTTTCAAATGCACTCAATATTAGGGTATGCATAACATGGCGGATGCGGCCAATCGAAGGCCTCGCAACATCTCTCGAATATTTGCTTTTCACGTGGTTATTTCTAAATGGAGGAGCGAGCAAAAGCAGGGAATTTGAACATGGGAAACATGCTCTTTCCAATGAGCCCTAGAAGTCGACTCCCAGCCGCGACATCGCCAAGCTATAACTTTTTGAAAATCACTGCTTTCTTGCCATTTCCAGAATTATTTTTGCTACCTACCTATATAGGCAAAACAAATTTTGAAAAGCACCTCAGCTTCAGATTTTCAGTGTACATATTTTGGAATCGGATAGAAAAAGGGTTCCAGAAACTGAAAACTGGAATTTCAAAAAACGAAAACATTTTTTCTCCATTCTTTTACGAAGAAGCCGCGACACCCATAAAAAAAGCAGCGAGGGAGGCGGCAGCGGCCTTGCTTTGAGCAGCAAAGAAAGGGCATGAAGAAACAGATCTGACAGACACACGATGTTGAAGAGAGAAACGCATCTGTCGCATCTGCGTGGTAAAGCCCTCGAACGCACGTGCGACGCAAGCAGCCCTACCCTATATGTGGCATCGCATCCAGACCACTCCCTGAACTTAGGCGGACCGACGGCTCCCGTTGAAAAACACGCATTTGCACTGGCTTTGAAAGACTTACAGGAGGTGTTGAGCATAGAGTCTCTGGAAACACTCACTACCTGACCATGACTGTCACTTGACGCCAGTGATACTGGTGCTCCACAAGCAAGAAAGAAGTGCATATGCAGTACATATGCATTGTCCATAACGTTAAAGGCACACTAAAGTCAACTATTAAGTCAATAACTATTAAGTCAATTCTTGAAATGGCGGTCCAGAAACCTCGTAGTGTTACTTTTGTGCCACGAAAGGGCATATTTTGAAATAAAATCACACTTTAGTGGTCCGCATCGAGTTAGTGCGATTCAACTTACCCGCCTCTAAAAGCGGACCAACCGATCCTTCTCACGTCACTGTTTCCGTGCACAACGTTGCCCGGTTTTACTGCGCTAGTAGTAGCATACCGAAAGCAGTGGGAGCCATATCAGCAAAAACAGCCATTGATAAATTTTTCTCCATAGGCTCCGAGATCGCAGATGCTTTTGTTTCAACTGCACCTCACTAGATGGCATCACCTGTCCCGTGTAACCACGCAAAAATTGAATTTTTGAACCACTCGCACCATTCCCCATAGTAACGTCCGGTGGTTCTTTTTTATATGAATCAAACAGAATTGAACAAGCAGCATTTTATTGCTTCTATTGATGCACGGAAAGTTCTTTATTTAATGAAGTTAGATTAAATAATAGATTACTAGCAATTATTGTAGGCGGTCCTTCAAATGTCATCGGTATCATTCTGAAAATGTCCTACTGCGGTGCTTGTGTTCTTGTGCATTTACCTTAATTTCTCCGTAAGTAGGGCACTGTTGATAATATTGTCGTTTTAGGTGTTGTGATACATTGAGCTTTCACTCTGACGTAAATTGTTATTTGACTTTAGTGTCCCTTTAAGCTAAGGGGGAATCGCTTTACAGTCGACTCCCGTTAATACGAAGTTCACGGGAACCGCAAAAAACTTCGAATTAAACGAACTTCGAATTAAGCAAAAAGCACAAAAAAGGGCACTTTTATTAGTTCAAAAGCGCGACAGTTTTGAGAAAAAATAGTCTGTCATCTTCTTCTGCTTGCCGAATCTGGCTGCGGCTAGCAAGTTTTGTAAGGCATACACGTGTTGAAGTGCTTCTTCGGCGTTGTGTTCTCCAACAAAAAACCGCTGCGCAAGAGCAAGACCCGCAGCTACATCGGCAGCCCTCGGTGGTGGCTCATTTCCGATGTCGTCGTCATCATCGTCATTTTCAGAAATGCAGTCATGGGGCCGAACCATCTGCACGATTTCGCTGTCCGTTAGTGGACCGCATGTTTCGACGTTGCTGTCCACAGCGACATACTCGTGAAAACAGACGTCACCGATAGCGGCGCGAAAGCTACCTTCGTCGAGCTCATTTGTTTGCACTTTAACTTGCGCACAAGGAGAAGCATCCTCCGAGTTTTCCATGAAACCACAGGCCCGGAAACAATTGGCGATGGTTTCTTCTTTCACGCGGGTCCAAGCTCGTGCTAGCATGTTGATGGCACTAAGCAAACTCACCTCGTATTGCGACGAGTTGTCCATGCATAAAAGCATGCGCTCGACGAGATGCTGCCTATACAATACCTTCACATTTTTTATTATGCCCTGGTCCATGGGCTGCAACACGGACGTCGTGTTTGCAGGCAGGTACACAAGACGGATGGCACTCAAGGCAGGTACGTTCATGTGGGCACTACATTGGTCCACAAGGAACAACACCTTACGGCTTGATTGCGCGAACTTGCGGTCGAGTTTGGTGATCCAGTCCTTAAATATATCGGATGTCATCCACGCCTTTCTGTTCGAGGCATAATCCACAGGAAGCGTCTTCGCGCCTTTAAAGCACCTAGGCTTGGCAGCCTTCCCGATCACAAGCAGGCGACACCGTTCTGTGCCAGCCATGTTCGCCGCGACTAGCACTGACACTCTCTCTTTGCTTCTTTTGCCTCCAGAACAGTCGTCGTCTTTAAATGTCAGGGTCTTGTCCGGTAGCAGCCGATAAAAAAGCGCAGTCTCGTCTGCATTAAAAATGTCTGCCGGCTGGTATTCTTCGAGGTACTCGCGAAGCTTGCCCGCTTTCCATGTCAGGCACGTTTCCTCATCGACTGACGCCTTTTCCCCACACACGCTTTTAAAAATCAAGTCGTGGCGATGTTTGAAACGCGTAAGCCACCCATCCGAAGCAGCGAAGTCGTTGATGCCCAACATTTCAGCAAGCGATGACGCTTTTGCCGTGACGACTTCACCACTGAGAGGAAGTTTGTTGTTTCGTGCCTCTCTGATCCAAATCAGTAGTGCTTCCTCCAACTCGGGGTAGGCGCCGGTGCGCATCCGCTTCCGCGATGTCTTGAATTTTTCACTTTCAAACGCATCCAATATTGAGCGCTTATTCTTTATGAAAGTCGACAGCGTGTTAGGCTTAATGCCGTACTTTCTTGCATTGTCTTGTTTGGCGGTGCCTCCCTGGTCAACTTCCTTCAAGACTTCGACTTTCGTCGCTAGGTCTAGCGTTCGGCAAGGGCCACGAGTTGCCATTATCAAACGTACGTCACCACCACAACACTCAAAATCAGAAGCGCGGAAACACGTGTGGAATCAACCCAGCGCGCGGGTGACGCGGTGACACACCCGAGTCTCGACAAAAGTCAACTAAAGAGTCAGTCGATGCCGCCGATGCGATTCGCCAGCGTTAAAAAGATTGACGCTTCAAGATCTGTGGCGCTGCGGACAGTAGTGATGGCGAAGACACCAGCGCGGTCCGGCAGATGTTTTGGCATATGAAAAGTTCCCCATTTTACTGTAAAATTACGGTCGCGACGAGACTGTCGATTGAAAAAACTTCTAATTAACCAATATTATGGGTTTTTAACTTCAAATTATCGAGCATTTTTTTCTATGCGATTGCATGCAAAACTGATGGGACCACTTGCTCATTTCTAATTAACCAAAACTTCCAATTAAGCGACTTCGAATTACCGGGAGTCGACTGTATAACGTTTCGCAAGAAAATGTACAGTGCCTTAATCTTACAGCGGGGCATATGAATCCAACTTTTTTTTTGGCAATAAAACAGTTCTCGACTTTCAAATCGACTTTCTTTGAAACAAGAAGTGATCAACAACTCACGAAAGATGTGTTTAACAGAACGACATTTGTTGTCTCATTGCGCTCACCAAAGGGGTTCATAGCCAAGACTAAACACCAAGCAGCTCACCTGCAGTCGCCGCTCAGGTGCACCCCCCGAAGGTGTCCGGGCATCCCGCTGAAGAATCAAGCGGTCTCGCGAGCCTGAAGACAGTACATCTCCATTCCACGCCAGTGCACCCACACGTGCAGAGTGGCCCTGAGGAGCATTGTTAAGCAATGCTACTGTCACGAATCTTCAACAATAGAACAGTGCAGCTACAGAACTACGCATTCAAATGGCCAAACATCAATGTAATCAATATAGACATTACGTATTGCCAAATACATACGACTCGTGTTAATTCAACTTGGTTAATTCAATGTTCTGGTCGATTCGACGTCGGCAGAAACTCCTGGCGGGCGCTCGTACGCTCCTTTGGGATAAAAGTTTTGTTATTTCAATACCGATACTAACCATTGCCGAAAAACTTGAACTTCGTTAGTCATCTCACCTGTGCCCGACCATTAATGCAGTGATCGTTCCAAAAGCAAGCAGCTTTGGATTTCACAAATTTAGCAAATAGGAGAAATATGCTGAACACCGTCATCACAAACGTTACAAGTTTCATCCTTTTTTTAATCGCCATAATTACCTGAAGACTATGTTTTTCTTGCGCACAAACTAAATGGTTACTCAACAAGCTTCAACATCCTTATTACACAGTCTGCTTTGAAAACACTATAGAGAGATGGTGTGCTAGGTTTGGAGTAATGATAAAAATGGGGAAAATGCAGCCAGTTGAGTCAGCCATGCTTTAACATTTTATTTTGCCCTTGATCCAGCTCGCACCAGAACATTTGATAAATATCGTCAGTAGTGTTAAGCACCCATTAACGAAAATTTACTGTACTAAAGAACTATAGCCAGCTGAAGGGGGCCTTCCTCCTGTAGCGGACATATATAGGATGATGATGAATTACTAAGCTGGTGCGAATGTTCGAGCACTTCGAATATTCACAACATTGCAGCATTGAAATTAACTTGCATTCGAACTTAAGATATTGTAAATTTTGAAGTATTTGAAATAGACGAACAGGTGTACATCAGTGCACCTGTAATCCACAGGTTTATGTGGTTTCACTGCAGCAGCGGAGTGTTAGAAAAAATTTTCACTGCACAAAGCGCCACTTCAGAGTTAAATGATCATGTCTTCCTCACATAGGTTCATTATTTTTTTTTTAGTTTAAAACCTGATATATGGCCTATATGCTCTAAGCATAGTCAATTTCAAAATGTAACTATTTTTAAGGTTATCACTAGTGCTCTATGGTAAAGTCAGATACTGATAGTACTATTCAAAAGCTGTTGGCACTTTGAACCAATTAGCATGGAATTCGCATAAGCATTGTTTCAGTTTAAAGAAGAAAAATGGGACACGTTTAATTGGTCCATAACAAATAGGTGAATGTCATTTACATATGATATATACTATACAAATTCGATTCCCAATTATTTGACAAAATCACTATTCGCTTTAAACCTAAAATTTTCTATTCACAGAAGCTTATGAATTAGTATTACCTCCCACATTACAGCCCGATTTACCTGAAGAAGTGCAGTCTGTTTAGATGCAGCCACGTCCCAGACCTGGACGAGGCCCTTGTGGGTGCCAACAGCCACCAAATGGCCACGCTCTGCCCACGCAACCGAGGTCACCGAGTCACCTTCAGCAGACAGGTCGCACAGGCGTGTCACCTGGATCCACAGCGAAAAGCAGGGTACTGTTTCCAATGGTGTCAGAGCTGTGTGCAGCACACCAAGACCGAATCGATTGTGCTTCAAGAGCATTGTGGTCTAGTCATTGCAATAAAAGCTCAATAATTCAGATGTCCCAGGACTGAAATAAAACGATCATTTACCACATGTTGAATTACTGAGAGTAATCTAGAAAACAATGAACAAATGTCTATTACCCCAATAAACTTGTTTTCTCACATCAATGTGCAAATTATGTTCACATTTTTTATAAGAGCAGTGTAAAAGCCTCAGTGTTCGCCTTCTGCAACTTAGCAACGCAACAGTGGTGGAAGACCATCATGTCTCGACCAATGTGCAACATTCTATGCCCCCTTTTTTTATAAAGTACCAACACCACCACACTCAAAATCATTTTTTTTCGCCCGTAAAATGGCCGGCAACTGATCATTTGCTTGTTCTAATGCAGCAAGAGAGTTTTATACCAACATGCAAATCACTGCTGAAAGTTCTTCACTTTCCAGCCTTCGCCATATTTGAGTTTTGTGACAAAGTGCATGTCCGCATAAAATACACCGTGATTAGGTGTTATACAAATGGTTTCCCTAGCCACCGTTGAATATACGAACACATGATTGACCGCTGCAAGCGGACGGTGCAACGCAGATTGTCTGTGGAAGGAAGGAAGGCTTGTTCACACTTGGCCTCGAAGAAAGTGAATGCGGCAAAACTCACGGGAATTTCCCTTACTTTTCAGCTTATATGGCTAAAAAACCACGCAGTGAGACTCACGCGAAAAGATTGGTCAGAGGCCAATTTTTCCGCCACACCATAGCAGATCCCCTTTTCGCTTCAGGACTGTGGCTGCACCGGCTGCACTATCTCTCAAACCACGTGATGTAAACAACCAGCCACAAATTCAAAATGGCGGCTAGGCCATCGGCAGTGGTAGAGGTATGGTGGCTAGAATTGGGAGGTGACGCCAGCGCCCGCATATTCGCCGAGCGCGCGCGATCCTCGTTTTCAAGCGCCGCCGCGACGGCCACCACGGCGCTCCTGTCGGCATAGTGATGCGGGCGAAGCGCGCGCTCCGCGCTCTCTCGTCGACTCGCCGCTGGGTTCGCTGGTTCGCCTCTGGAAGCGTGTCTGGGTGTGTGCAGTTTTCCGCGTTGATGTCTCGCTTATGGCAAAATGTATTTAGTTGCTGACATGACAGTGTGAGTGCCGACCTTAGGATGAACTCCAGCACTACGAAAGCGAGGCAACGCCACTGCTTTGCTCCTGGCTGCACGAGCGGCTATGTGTCATCGAGGGAGCAAGGTCAGCGTGCTTCTCTTTTCTCTGTTCCCAAAGACCCTGCCCTCTTCGAAGCCTGGCAACGAGCCGTACCCCGTGCCGACAAGTCGTTGGACGTGAAGTCGGCGCTATGTGAGCTTCATTTCGACGAGCAGTTTATTGAGCGTTTTTACACGCATGTGATAAACGGCGAAACTGTTCAGATTCCCCGAGGGAAACCGGTGCTGAAATCTGACGCGGTGCCAACCATATTCCCAAATGTTCCTGCGTATCTTTCAAAGAAAGTGCCGAAGAAAAGGACGTCAAGAACATCCACTTGCGGCCTACCATCGAAAATTCGGCGTCAGGAACCAAGCACGTCTGCTTGCGAGGAGACAGCTGGCTCGTACAGCACAGAAAGCGACAGTAACCAAATACCTGTTCCGAATGTGCCCGCAATTCCCGACGTCCGCAAGTGTGGTCTTCCCAGCGCTTACTGGGCTCGACATCTAATTGCTGGAGCCGACAACGCCACGGTGTTTACAGTTTGCGCAATAGATGGTGACAAGTTGACTATTGACAAGTATGTGCTAATGACATCAGATGAAAACAAACTTCAAGCGACAGCTTTTGTGCAAGCCACACTTTGAGCTTCCAAGCTCAAAGTGTCGGTCAACACTTTGAGCTTCCAGAATTTGGCAAAACCACCGAAAGGAAGCAATGTGTCCTCAGGACTGCTGAGAAGTCTGCTGGGAGCTGACAACGGAAAGGACCTCACTCCTCGGAGGAAATTAGACGAGCTTCTTGACGTAGGAAACCTTGCCGAAGCACATGAAGTGCTCAATGAATACGGCCACGGCACCGAGCATGCAGACATGGTCGTGCAAAGCAGCGATGCCAGACTCATATTCTACATGGCTGGATATGTGGCAAGAAAAAGCGTTGCAAGCACCAAATGTGCAGAGTGCAGCCAGCAGCTCCTACAAGGCGAGAACGATCCATCTCCAGCTGCAGCATCCCTCACGGCTGCTGTTGACCGAGGAGGCCTGCTGTACCCATCAGTCAAGCTCAATGAACTCGTGACCACTCTCGAGAACACTTTTACCCACTGCTTCAGTGTTACAGAAGTCAAACCTGACAGCATCATGGACTTGGTTTCCTTCTTGCAGTTAAGAAAGCTTACACTTGTTGGCTGCCCTGACCACAGTATGTCCCTCACAAACAAAATTATCAAGTTTTATGTTCTTACTAGGCTCCACTTTCATGTCAAAGCCCAGAACAGCAAACGAAACGCTAAGCAGGAAAGAATGAAATTGCTGAAGCTTAGACGCGTGCTCTGAGTTTGATATTGTAACTTTAAGCTCTATTGATTTTTTTTTGCCGAGTGGAAAGTGATTGTATGCCTCTTATTACTTAGTGCCAAGCGATGCGCTGTCTGTGTGCAATGTTTCAATGTTTTTAACTACTCCCGAGCGTATGTAAATGTGCGTATTTTTTCATTTTATTTTATTTTACCCTGTATTCCATGATGTGCAATAGATCTTCCTAATAATATGATGTGCAATAAATATTTGTTTTATTTTCCTCGCCCAGAACTTTGGTAATATTTTTTTTTAAAAAAACGCCGTCGCCTTGCACTCCAAAACACTGCAGGGATATGCGAACGAAAGCTTTAATTTGCGCAGATTCAACGTCACAGAAGTCTTACAGCGGCAGCCAATTTCTTTTAATGCTTGAAATGGCGTTCTATCAGCCATCGTCACAGTGAGTTATCTGAATCGCCAATTTATCTGAATCATGCTTCAGCAACAGCATCTTTGAAAGGTCCGCGCGCTCAAGGCGCGCGCGCGTAACTAGCATCACCATTCCGCCGACAGCGCCACCGCCGCGCTGCTCGAAACGAAGGAGCGGCTCCGAGCTCCCGTTGGCGTCACCTCCCAATTCTAGCCACCATAGTAGAGGTGACTTCTGTTGGCGCAATTGCGAACCAGCCGCGCAGCACAACAAAGCTCAAAGCTTCGACAAGGCTAACACCGAGAGCCTGGTTTGGATTACAATCGCTGCAAACACCAAAAGTAGGAGAAGGTACAGCAGCAGAGAGTCGGCATGACCTAACGCGTCTCGCTTTTGCGCTGCCGGCATAAGATGTGCCCTCAGTGGCCGCACATCTAAAATTGCCACTGTAATCAAATCAAATTAAACTTTATTCCATCTCAGCAAGAAGAAAGAAGGTTGCGGGAATCGGCAGCCTTACTGCAACTTTACTAAGCTTGGCTTCCTGCGTTACATTTTCACAGTGTGCAGCACTGACCGTAGGTAGATGGCAATTCCAACACAAGCCAAGGCACTTTGCATAAGCATGGGAATAAGAGAAAGAGTAATACAATAGCATAGACATACATGTAGTAAGCTGAGCCTTTTTGCAATGCCAATGAATCAAAAAAATATACACAGAATTAATTTAGAAATAATAATATTTGGCAATTAACAATTGCAACCAAATATGAGAAAGAAACACAATGACTTTCACAAATTCGAACTCCGTGTAAACAGGTAACACAGGCACTGAGGCAGTGCGATGAAAAGCAGTAGTAAATAATATGCTTTTTGTTTGCAGGCTGATACCCAAAACGATTTCAGGTGTGAATAACTTTGTCCTACCTGCGACGTACAAGCACTCCAGAGGTAGACACACGCTCCTAACCCGACGCTGAGCACATTGGTTGACGACCAGTCCACCAAGTTCAGATAGAAGTCGTCCTGGAGTTCGGGTGCATCCAGTACCTGCAAGTACAGCATAGAAAGCACACGAAAGAACACAGCTGAAGTTAGGTTGTTTCATATGCACCAGGCTGCAAGCTGAGGCGATGGCTCATATGCAATCATCCCAAAGGAATAATAACTATTGAGGTTTTATGTGCCAAAACCAGTACAGTCGAACCCACTTATAACGATACCAGTTTCAACAATAATGTTGTTTATAACAACGAGGACCTGCTGCACTTTCAGCTTTTGTATGTTTTCTATGATGACAATAACCTGATACGGGACAAGGAAATATGGCTGTTAAATGTCCTTGCCCAAAGATAAGTGAACATAAAATCATTGAACAGAAGAAAGTGAAAAATTTAGGAATCAGAGTTTTCAAACAGTGAAAGCATCAGAATTAAAAAAAAAAAAAACGGCACCTTTCTCATCCTTGTTGCTAATGACTTTTGGCATATTCCATCTGGGGCAGTATTTTGTAAGCGTCCTAGCAAAGAACAGGCAGGGATCGAAAAAAAGGACAAGAGAAAGCTACACAGGATTGATTGAGGCCGTTCTGACGATCAAGATCCGAGAACAGCCACAAAATTTGCATAGAACTGGCAGGAGGCATTAGAACAGACTCAGACAACATTCTATCAATAGAATCAATACACAAAACAGTCTACAGGCAACATGGATTAGATCGAAATGCAAGCACTTCAGCCCAGAAAATCGAATAAGCCAGTTTTGCACCTCACTTACCACAATCCCACACCGAAAATCACCACTAAACAACTCATCAAATTGCACCACCTAGCATCTACTCAAAACATTAAAGGAGCACTGACATCAAATTTCAAGATCGAGATGTGCCCATCATTCGATCACTTGGTATGCATAGGTCTTCGTGGCCAAACTTGAGTGGCGTCCATCGCGTCGAAGTTATTTTATTTCGACGTCAAACAGCATATAAAAGCTAAGGAGAAAAAACTAAAAATAGACTGCCCTGCGACATCAACACTAGTGCTACGTGTTCGGTAGGATACATTCTACAAGCACCATCCCGAGTGACGATACGCTAGTAACGATTACGTTGACGATCTCCGAGTATGTTTGGAGCAGACTCCCAGCCATGCTCTCACTAGTGGCTCTCCTTGCTGTGTTGAAGCGTGCGTGCGATTCATCGTGTCGCATCGACTGATTTGCATTGTGCTCCACTGCGTGTGAGTACGATCATTCAGAGCGACAATACGTGCCAAAATGTCGGGGAACCGCCTAGTAAGAATCTGCACGTCGAGGCGCAGCAAAAGCGGAAAGTGCATGGCGTTTCATGCCCTTCCAAGCCACGAACCTCAATGAAGCCAGTGGGTTGACTTCGTACACGCCGTTGGACAGAGGGACTCGACGCCTGTGAAGAACAGCCGCATTTGCTCCCTTCACTTTGCGGCGAGCTGCTGCAGGGTAAATCTTGTGTTGGCGAATCAGTTGGGTTTCACCTGCAGTACAAGGCCTCTTCTCGAGACCGGGGCTAAGCGTACCATGTGCCCTGCTGCAGCTGAAAGCAGTGATTCACTCGCCAAACGTCTGTGACATGAGGTGCGTAGTTGGGTGTTTCTGAGCTCTGACAGTACGGCCGGGACTGATAAATACATTGCATTTATTGCGGAGCTTGTCAAGCAAGGATCGTCGCAAATCGCGGCAATACCCAATTTTAGGTCGTTGTCATCATCACTTGCCGATGTTGACCGCAATGACGGCGAGGACGACGATCTTGGCGACAGAGGCATGTCAACGCCTTCAGATACACAGCTGGACTAACTGTACGTGCGCTCCTACCAGACGAAACGCCAGTGTGACGTCACCATTTTTTTGTGTAAGTGGCATCAGCTGCGCAGTGGCCTGAACGTGGCCGCGACGTGCCAGCACTACAATATGGCGGGCTTTCCACCCATTTTGAACAGCATTCGATAGCGAATATATTAATCAATATTACGGACACTCATTCGTCACTCAGATGCATTTTAGGTCGCGAATCACTACTAGTGGTCGATGGCTCCTCGTTGACGCAAAAATCTTGACATGAGTAAATTTGGTGTCAGTGCTCCTTTAACACAAATTGCTAAGGTCATCATACTCTGCAATTTCAAGCTTCGAAAAACGATGCCAATACTGATGTTGAGCTGCACTAATTCTATATTTCTTCATGTGTTAAAAGCACTTCTGAATTCCCTCAGCTCGCCTATTAACTGCTTGCTCCCTCTCAACCTCTCGCTCGATCCCTCCCATATTCCAGATCGAACCCTGACGAAATAGTCCCCCTTGTATTATTGTTTGCTGAAAACAGTCTGCGATCTCCCTATTCCACTTTTTTTTTTTCGTGTAACCAGTCTATAGTAGGGGTTAGAGCAGCAAAACTTTTCGTGGCACTTGAATATTGTTATAAGTCGATTCAACTGTATATGACTACGAGGCATACCGTGGTGGAGGGTTCCGAAAATTTCCGACATTTCGAGCTCTTTGACCAAAACCTAATCACACAGGCCTCTGGCTTTTCCTCTCTATCAAAATTCGGCCATCGCTACCGGGATCTAATCCCATGATCTGCAGGTCAGCAGTCAAGCAATTTACTAACCAGTACAGTCGAACCCTGCTACAACAAAACTGACTGGGTGCGAAAAAAATTTCATTGAAGCGAAAATTTCGTTGAAGTGAAATAAAAATAAAAAATAAAAATAAAGCTGATCTGAGTTAGCAAAACAAAGGAACGTTTATTCTCAAAATTCTAAAAATTTCGGCTGCTTCCTATTCTTTCTCAGCAGCGTCACAACGTCATTCTCACCCATGTATAGCGAGGCCGTGGTGAAAAGCACGCTGAAACACGCCTAAAACCACCTTCATGAACGAACCAAACAGTTGCATTAACACCAGCAGCTGTCTGCCGTCAAAAGTATCCGACAACACCGAGATGAAGGCAGGGTATCGTGGAGCGGCAACTTTTGCATTATTCTATGCCGTTCTTATCATCCATCACTCGCAGCTAGCTGATTTTGTTGATAATGCGGACGAACAGCCGCTCTGATTAGGTACCACATTGGCCAAGAGGAAACATAATGATAAGCATCGAAAAAGGCATCGTTCCGCGGTTGCACCCAGCAGCTGCGTGAAAAAAACCATGAAATGAGCGACTGAAATTCAGCTTCGGATCGTCTGTGGCCCAAAATAACCCAGTGGCAAAAGCAGGGCAGTCTCATTACCATTGCTATCGAGTGATGGTGGCACCTATGCTTGTTGAACAACGGCGGTATAGCGGCGGTTTCTGGTGGTGCCAACGCGTATTTTAGACTTCGTTGACGCATTTTCAGGCTCTGAAAATGCATCAAAATGTTAAAGATTAGGTTTACCGCATAGCAATAATTATCTGAGCCTGGAATTGTCGTAAAAGTTCGTTGAAGCGGAAATATAGAAGAAAAAGTGTTCGTTGTGGCGACAATATTTATGCATCGACTCCTATAGACTGCTGATGGGGAATCAAATTTTTCATTGTAGCGGAAATTTCGTTGAGGTGGTATTCATTGTAGAGGAGTTCGACTGTACACCCATACGGTGGGTCTGATTGTTCAAAAGGAAGTACCAGCAGTTAACAGTATAATCAAAAGCAAACATTTATTATAACCCTATTGGCTCTGATGAGCAAATAGTTCACACTTCAGAAGGACAAGGAGGATGCGATAGCAACTCACACTCAACGTTTTACTTATATTCAAAGGCAGCTGTCCTCACACAAAAAAGCATACAGCAAGGACATGGCGGCACAGATTAGTAAAGCAGACAAGAAAAAGGGCACCTGGTACTAAGCCTGATGATTGAAGGTACACATATCTAAGCCAGTCAGCACACATTTATTGTTGGTTATTCAAAGCAAGACAGTAGAACTGCTTGTCAATTTGCTTATATAGAAGGCTTGGCGTGCACGGACCCTAACAAAATAATGGAGATATTTCTATTCCTTTCCTTTTCACACTTCATCAGTGCTCTCAGAGAACAACAGTGCTATAACTAAGAAAGGGAAATTGCTACAACTGCAATCTACAACTGCAATCAGCTAATCACGAGTGGCAGTAATCATGAAAAGACAGATATCAGGAGAAGACAGATAATCACGGGAAGACATAATCACGAACGACAATACTAGTTTTTGGAAGATTGCGAGTCAAACAGGCTGTGGTAAGCCCTTCAACCATTCACTTTTCAAATGAGCTAATATTCAAATAATGATCGATGTTCCAAGTAATGACTACAATCTGCTGAATTTTGGGATGTTAAATTCAACATATCTCAAAGTGCTGTGAACATCTGTTCTATACGCAATTGCACTTTCATTCTACCAAGGCACAGGTTTCCCAAAAGCTTCACCCTAAAACTGTGAAAATTGTCCCTTCTAGATGAACGTTATCTGTTCCTTTCGTGCAAGTCCTTCAATTCAGCAGCATGCTAGATAGTCCTTTTAACTAACGAAGAAAATGACACAAAGGACACACCTTAAATGGTATTTTGGAGATCTTGCGTGCCTGCTTGCGAGGTGAGCTAAGCAGCTTGTGACTCTTGGCACTGACCGGAGAAAGGCTGTAGGGTGACCAGGGCTCGGACGGTCGTCCTGCCCCATAGCGAAAAAGATTGCCCGATGAGGGCGACTGCCCCTGCGACACACGGCGCTCCTCCGTCGGTTCCTGCGATTGACCAATAGAACGAACGTTTCAGCAAGTTACGCTAATACTATACTACATACGATACTGCTCTGTTTCACACTTGCCTGCCACATTTCAGAAAACGTTTCAGCAGAGGGAGTTGCTCGATTTGCATGGTAACACAATGATGATGATGATAGCGGCCTATTTGAGTTTTGCATAGTAAGATCGCTACCTGCCAATTAAAAAGTAGTCATTTTGCCAAATGTTTTAGACATTACAAAGATTTAAAGCCACCTCGTTCGGAATTCAGCCATCACAAATGATTTGCACAGGCAGTGAATCAGGAAAAACTTGTTTACATTATGCACCACAGCCAGACTGGAGGAGTGGCACGCACACACTCTATTACGGCCTGCTCTTCGTGTCTAGTTCCCACCTTTCACCAACGGTAGTTCATGGCGCAGCGGCCCAACCCTCACCTGACCGGCTGTGCCCTTGCTAAAGCCTCTTGCCCTATAAGTAACAATATCTCCTCCATGCGCACGCTTCCTCCTCGATTCAAATCCAAACCCAAACGGCATGCTTGGTCAGCTCGCTTGAGTAGAAGCGAGGGGATAAGTGAGAAAAAGGAGGAGGGAGAGGGTAGTAGGTTGGCTCAAGTGCCCCCACTAGACGATCGCTGCAACAAGCTGTGAATAATCTGCCCTATTGTTCCCTCTTTGGGTGCACAGGCTGTAAGAGAGTGCGTGCGTGCCCCTCCTCTAGTACGGCCATGTATGCACTAGCCTGGTTACACAGTCAACCACAAGATGGCATCACCTGTTCAAGCTGCTCAGGTTTGTGGCTGCCGCGATCAGGTAAAATGTTAGCACAACGATATTTGTGGACAAAAAAAAAATCTACATTCTATTGGGTTAATGAATAGTGACGTTCAATGCCACCTCAATAAGATTGGCAGAGTTCAAGACACCTCAAGTACAAGCCACTTTTCACATTATCGCTGCTGATCATATACCAGAAGAATTTCCGCACAGTAAAGTTTGACCATGTGCACGCACTTTTCATCTTGCACAGTAAATCAGCACTTCTAAAAGATCCTAACGCGAGACAAAAGCTGAAGACTCAGGCGCCATATGTGTAACCCAAGGAGCGTCGTACATTTCCGAAAAAAAAAAAAGGCTTTTGCAGATGACCGAATTATTTTATTGAGGTTTTTGAATGTATGGAATTAGTGACGTTGAGATTATTAACTATTAAAATTAAGATTAAAATTATTAAAAAATTTCTGAAGCAATACTTTTTGGTATCAGTATCACTTAGAACTGCATTTTGTTCTCAATAATGTTCCACAACGTGGTATTCCTTGAAACACGGGTTCGTGCACAGCACTTTATTGCAGTCTGCACACATAAAAGAGTGTCCATTCACTTGAATTGACAAGTTGTGTTGGCACACACATGAGACATCTTTTCTAAGTGCAACTGCCTTGGGCAGAGTAAACTGTAATTAATAAAAACTAAAATACCCAAAAGACTGCCAGTGATAAACAAGCTTAGAGAAGCGCAAACAAATTAAAAAATAAAGTCTTGCCTGTCTCTGCTGTGATCATGAGGCGAAAAAAAGAAAAGGCGTAGCCCGTTGGCAGCGATGCCAACAGCGCGATGCACAGATGCTAGAAATCAGCGCACTTTATCTCTGCAAGAAACTAGCAGAATCACTTTCAATGCTTTTTGTAAGTCCTAGGATGTTGCAGCACCTCCGAGTAAGCATGCATCGTCATAGGAGTGGGAAATTTCAAACAGAGGTTCGAAAATATACTCGTACGACAAAGACACTGTGGTACAGACAACTGCCACCATACATTTACAGCAAACACTCAGAGGGCTAGTGAAACCAAATAATGCCGTTTGCATGAAAGTAGCTTGATGCTATAAAACAAACCCATATATTTGAAAACCTGCAGGTGTCTTGATTCGTAACTCCACATCATAAGGCAAGAACAGTGCCTGCCACCCCCCTCCCATCACTTCCTCATAGAAAACTATGTTTCAGATCCCTGACATTAACAAGTCGTTAGAAGATTGATTGGCTAGCATGGCATATTCGGCTAAGTCGCGATGGCCATCGTTCACTTAAAGGTACATGCAAGAGAAGAATGTACTTAAGTTTACTGTTTCCAGATGCCAAATAGCACAAGCAAGCAAATCCTCCTAAAACTGCCAAAATAGCCCGAATCCTATATTAAAACACATTCTGTGAATACTGCACAAGTAAGTGTGCTTTTAATAAGGCCTTGCGAGACTGGGTGTCTGTCAACAAACATCAATCTGGACAATGAATAAATAGAGGCAGAGAGGCTGGGCACAAGCTACACAAATACTAAGACGTCATATATTTAGGAGGCAGAAAGCATGGCGTTCCCCACAGACCTACAAGACATTCACGGTCACATTCTACCTCTGCAAATAATGCCCATTACTCAAATTACCACATTTTTCCTATTTCCTTTGGCAGCTCAATGGTCTTTGTCACACACGCTGCTGCTGCCAAACATATCAACCCTTTTGCACTTCACTCACCTTGGCATCTTCGATGCCGGCTCCCAGTAGCTCATTCTTGATGAGGCAAGCATAGGCCAGGCTGTCCTTGGAGCCATCAGCGGTGTCCTTGGCCTTTGGCAGGACACTTCGCTGGGCATTGTCGGGGATTCTTGCTAGCCCCAACTGCCAGTTGGCTCCGGCCCGGCTTGGAATGAAACGGTCGCCCAACTGCACACACGGTGAAACCAGCTTTCCACAAGAGGACATCACGCAAACCTACATTACTACATGTATCTGAATGCACAACTTCAGAACGTCCACATGGCTATAATTGAGTCGCACAATTCTTAGACACTGTTAATAAAGCTGCTCTTTCTGTACTGCCTAACGTTTAAGCCAAGTCCTGAATTATGGACCAAATGCAGGAAAGTGAAATGAATAAAAAACAGTCACATGTGCCCTGTCAAAAAATCTTATAGAAAATCTAATAACTTATTAGGTTGTATGTAGTCTAATACATTTATTAGTGTTTATGAGCTAATATGCTATTAATGTTTCTATTATAATTTTCGCTAGGGTGCCCCCCTCCTCCTCTGGCAAAATAATGCTGTCCCGGTGCCACCCCAGTCGCATGTTAGTAACACAGCAGTAAAAAGCAACAAACGAATCTACATTCTTCGGTGCTCTGTAAGAAGTAATGTATTGCTGAACGTTCACGGTAGCTAACGCTGTATTACGACTAGCAAGAGGTATCAAAAAGCTAAATCAAAAAGCTGCATTAATTGCCATTCAAACAAAATCACGTCACGGGCGTTGCTCCTAACGCTCCCTTACCATGTCCCACACTGCAGTCGTAGGAAAACGAGACACAAGAGTACCAAGCACTGTTTCAACTAACGCGGTCACGAGTTACCCGTCGATACTGGTGAAACAGCTTTTCTCGAAAAGCAGTACAAACATATGGCTGTGTCAACAGGAACAGCTGATTGCAAGGCGGAGATGAGAGTGCGAAAGAAAGCACACACCGCAATAATTCTTTAACGAGACCAAGTCGGTCTCGAACTACACGAAACTTGAAACATTTACATTGGAAAAGTTTTAAACGCTGCGTCACAGGTTGTCGGTAGGCGTTACCGGGTGCTGAAGTGGTAACCAACACGTCTGAACATATCCGTGTACTCCACTCCTAGAATGAAAACCTCAGGAACGACGCACTTCGTAAACCACACGTCTCAAGAATAGAGGCCAACATCGAGCTACCTGCAGAGGTTGTGAGAGGAGAGGCGAAAGTGCACAGGAAAAAAACTTTCTAGACTATTTGCTGTTTCTGAGTAATTTCTAGCGTTTCCCGATTTACTTTTCTGTGCTACCATCCTTCACAGGAGAGCATTCACAAGACAATGACACGTTACCTTTCGCACCTGCCGTTAGTAAAACAATAGGAAGGAGTCAAATGCGATTATTCAAACGCGTTGCGCACTCACTGGACTCGACGGCGATGTGTGACCGTTGCTACGTTGACCCTGAAGGCGTCGTTGGTAGTCGGGATCCATTGCTCAAGATCGCGCAGTCGCAACCTTTGAGGTGTTCATAACCACCGCACGATTCTTATAGCAGGCGTCCCGACGAACAGCGAACCGTTACAGTTCGCAACCGTTCCGACAGTGTTCAGTTTCACAGCAAGCTTGCCAACGGCCGCAGGATCGACACACGCCCCTTCCAGCGCAGATTATGCAAAGCCACTGGCAGGAGACAAAAACGTAGCTTCCAGTATTCCTCTAAAACTCTGGCGACGGTGCGTCGAAGCAGCACAGGTAAATAATAAAATAAAAAGAAATCCTGGAGACGCTGTGCACGCCGTATAGGGGCCTCTGGGTTCAAACCGACGGACGCTGTGAAGCAAGTTGGGCTTGGCTGGGATGCTTTGGCAACGTGAGTGATTTGTCCAGCAGGAATAGCTTACAAGAAGCGCTGTGCGCTTCCTTTTAAGTTATTCGCCACACAGACAAAATTCCACTCACGGAACGGTGAACATGGCGGATGCCTTGCTCGCCAATAAAGGGCGAAGAGCTTTCGATTTCGGCCACGCCACTACCAGTGAACGGACAAAAGCGCGGTTATGAAGCCAGTATGCAGCCAAGTCACGCCAAGTCAGGTGCGGAATACAAAAACGCGGGGAAATTAAAATGTGTAAAACACGTGCAAAATATTTAGATCCTATTGTTTGACCCCAAGGTATCGACAAACTTCCTGCTTATTATCTTCGACGTCGTGTGAAATTATACGTGGCTTTGTAGGAGGACGAAAATGGAAAATACTTATTTATTAGATTCAGTTTGCGGTCACCGAAGGCTGCCAAGCCATCTTTACAACGTGGTCTTCCACCCTGGCAGATTGACTGCAGCATTTCAACGTTGAATCCGTGATAAGCAAAATGGCTCGTAAACATTTAGTTGTTCAGCAATAAACCTTGGTAGTGCCATAAGCACCAAAATAGAAGCGCGGCACGGCTATTCTCGAGCCAGAAGCATGTGATTTCAATTTCCTGGGCTAAATTAAATGGATCTTAGATAAGCACAGCGGCAACTGAACAATGAACCTAACGTCAAGGTAACGCTGCAGCTAAGTTAAACTCTCGACAAGCCGTTATTTTGCGTGATAGTTGCAATACTTAGCTGAACACGACAGAATCAGGGGCGTACGTAGAAAAAAGTTTTGAATGAAGAGGGGGGGGGGGGATTCTGCCATTTGTAATGTATGTTCGTACGCGCGTTTTTATGTGTACTTGTATAGATACACATGATGAACTGAACATTTTCGGGAAAGGCATTATGCCCCTCTCCCCTCCCGCACGAATCAATACCGTGATGATTTTGTATTACTCGCGTGTTAATGAAAGCTTACATTTCCTTTAATTTTTGCTGTAGGAATCTCTCCTAATGCAAACATTGCGCCCAATAAGTGAACTGTAAGTGCGTGCGTCAGCATATATTGTTTGCGCCCAGCACCTCCACCAGTGTCGCAACGTGCAAAGAACGGGACACAAGGCTTCCTTTCGACGTTAACAGCAAGGCTCTATTCACACACAAAAACAAAGCTTGCTTGCTTGTTCCTTTCTTTTGTGGCTCTCACCCACTAAGGAGGATTGGCCAAGAAGCCGGTGGTTAATTCAAGTCAATACCTTTAGATTTTCTAGACTAGGAGAATATGATTACGGTGTATTGACTGTGAAATTAATTTGGCGCAATGTAAAAAAAGAAAAAAGGGGGGAGGTAAATAACAGAATTTGTTGAATATCTGAGGTGGAATCGTTATATGAAATTCTCCTGAGAGTTGAATCATTGCAGTGTATCAGCTAAATAATAATCTTCTTGTGTTATATATGAATTCGCCGAGAACCCCGCAGATGTTCCTGTCGCTGTGTCCCAATAAAGTGGCCCCAAAAGACAAAATATCGGGAGTATTAAGTGATATAAAAGTATAAGTGATATTAAGTGATAAGAAAAACAAAGCGCAAGAGCAGACGCGCAACGTCGTCTTCCTCGAAAAAACGCCAGAGACTGCCGCTCGTGATGCTGGCTTCTTCCTCCTTTTGTGTTTACAGCTAATAACCGTGACAATACTTTTTAACCTTTCTTGGCATTGGGAAATATATGTCACACGCATTGTTTTATTTCGCGAATGGCATCATTTCATGCCTGTGGCATTTTCCCTCGTGTCTCCCATTCGATGTGTATGTGCAGTCGGCATAAAAAGTTTACGGACCACGCGAGTGCGCGGCCAAGAGCCTCTTCGCGACGCTCCCGCAACTCAAGCGGCTACCCGACAGCAGCGCTATGCCCAAAACACATCGACTCGCTCGCTGGATTCCGAGCCGACCGGTTGTGCCCTCGCGATCTCCGACGACAGTGCAGCTCTGGCCGACTGGGTTGGTCCTACGCCACCTCATGACGCCGGTCCCCTACGACGACGACAGCGTAGCTCTGGCCGACTGGATTAGCCCTAAGCCATCTCCCGTCGCCGACAAGAGCTCTCGCCAGTGGTGCCCCGTCCTCGGACTCCTGCAACCGTGTCCATCTTTCCTGTCTTCTTCTTAATTCCGTCGTTCGCTGTCCCTGCGCCTCTCTCCTTCCTTTATCTGTATCTCTCTACCTTTTATTTCCATCCTTTTATTTATTTCTCTACTCCCATTTCTTATGAACTATTGTTGAGGTGTCACACTCTGATGCAGACAGGTACGGCGCTCACTGTTCTCTTCTTTTTATTTATAATCACACCCCCCCCCCCCAAAAAAAAAAAACACCCATTCGTTAGTGGATAGCCGGGCTCGGGGGCGTAGGCAGAAATACTTTTCGGGGGGGGGGGGGGGGAGCACTCATGGAAGTGGTCATTTTTGGCTCTGTATGCCATGGCGAAAAAAAATTGGAAAGGGGGGAGGCACGGGCTCGGTGTGTGTCGGTGTAACTGTTATCAATCGCAATCTATCTCACACAGTGATATATTTACCCAACGGCACACCGTTCCAATCCCGCTGTGGTAGCTTGCCTTGATTGTGCTATCAAAGTACAAGTCTGACGCATATCATATCGCAGACAAGCGCATTGCATGACAACAACGAACCAACAATGTGCAGCGCGGCTGCAGCAAATTGATATGCGAGTTTTAGTACACTCTGTCCGGCCCAGCCTTGCGGTCGACGGGCGACGCGCATTGAGGCAAGTTTGATAGTTAAAGGAGGCACTATATGGCACGGCCTGACTAAACTAGAGTCACAGGACGATCTTTCAGTTATTCTAGGCACCCTATACCTTACTCACCTTAGACCTTTATAGGATCATTCTAAAACTTTTCGCAGTTGCGGTGCCCCCTGGCCAAGTTAAGCCTCGTAAAATAAATGAAAAACCATATTGTCACTTTTGCAAAGTACAATAAATGTGCATAACTCACGTGTTCATGAAGTATTCAGGCTTCCTCTAACAATCCAGTCAATTACAACGTCCTGATCATGCGTAGTAGCCGTTGCAGCCCGACAGGGCCAGGGGCAGCGCCAGCGAAAACCGGAGCCCACCCCCCCCCCCCAACCCCCATGAGGGAATATAGTCATAACATAATGCCCAAATGCCCCTCCTCCCTGTCCCTCCCCTTCCCCCAGGTGGCTTCGACCGTCACCCCCGGAAGCTTTTCGAAAAGATTTTCCGGGGGTGACGCTTCGACGCGGCGCCGCGCCCTCGCCCCTTAAGTGGCAGCGAGCAGCGATCTAGCGCAAAGCCACTGCCACTTAAGTACCTAGATTTTTCCCTCGGGAAAAATCTAGGTACTTAAGTGGCAACTATAGACTATTTTGCCTAAGATAGGTACCTAAGTTATATTGGCGCCGCCATGTTGGGCTGTTAAGGGTAGATGCGGGTCGAAAAACGTGTTTTTTTTTTTCTCGAAATTACCGATTTTTTTTTATTTTCGCCTGTTTGGTAAGATTAGTACCTCTACTGTTATGGAAAAAAATACAGATCAAGACTTAACTGGAAATGCTTTAAAATTGTATCTTAAGAGCACAAGGAGCCTGTTAAAAGGTCTAAAGTGTGCAGTCTTTGAGCACCTTGCCGCCGATAATGCGCCGCCGCTCGCCATTGTTGATCGCATGAGTCGAAGATTCTAACCTCACTCTTCAAATAGCAACACTTTCTCTCGCTGATGCAGCGCAAAATAATAATAAAGAGAAGCATGCTTCTGCACGTTTTTCGAGCGCTGCGACAGGCTTATCCCGTGCTACGGATCGAGGACCACCATTGGCCGCTGCACGCCTGTATGTGCTGTGAAACCTATTTGCGGGGTCCATGTCTTGTCGAACAGCACAGCTGAACTATGCTTTTCTCATGCAATTATCTCCGTTATGAATGAAAAAAGGAATTGCTCGCAAGTGAAAGCCGTTGTGCGACGTGCTCTGTAGGAATAGGCTACGAGCAGCTGGTCAGATTGGCGGCAGTTAATTTGTTGCTTTGCAAAAGCCGTGCGTCAAAAGTTATTCACACCCGTCAGCCGGAAAGTTCGTAATGCGGCAATGGATGACGTCAGCGCTAATCTTGCGAGGTCGAAAGAGCTCGAAGTGAGAGAACTTAGCAGGGAGGACATTGCCATTATGTACGTTGGTACGTGGCACAAACATGGCCGCAAAATGGCATGACACTGGACTTAGTTTGGATATCGCAGTCCTGTCGAACTTTTTCCTGGCTTGAAGTTGGCACAAGGCTCTGGCAGATGGAGCGGAATATTGGCAAGCGTTTCATGGCCCTGTCTGTGAGTGCAATGTCTGTGAGGAGTCGGCTCGAAGAAGACGAGAGGGACAAACTCATGGTGCTGGCGTATTTTAGTCGCAGTGGCCACTACAAGAAGGATTGTTCCTTTTGGTGTGCAAATACCCGCAGGTCGCGGGTTCGATTCCCGGCTGTGGCGGCTGCATTTCCGATGGAGGCGGAAATGTTGTAGGCCCGTGTGCTCAGATTTGGGTGCATGTTAAAGAACCTCAGGTGGTCAAAATTTCCGGAGCCCTCCACTACGGCGTCTCTCATAATCAAATAGTGGTTTTGGGACGTTAAACCCCACAAATCAATCAATCAATCAATCAATCTTTTGGTGTGCAAATTTATTCAGATATAATCATATCTTTCATAAATAAAAACTCAATTTTAACTTTAAAACTCTTTTCAAAACACAAATTTTGCCATTTTTTTCCAATGTGCCCCTCCTTTTTCGAGCACTTCTAGTGCTCGGATCTGCATGAAATTTTTCTCAGATTTTTTTCCAAAGTATGACAAATGCAATTATCTACTTTAAAATTCAATATTTTATTGTTTAAATCAAAAATTGTATGTAAACCTGTAGGGTAGGTGAAAATGCGGACTTTTTATGTCTATTACTTTTTCACGTGTATTACATATTTTGTATGTGCTTCATAATTGGTTATTTGAATTCTACACTTTATTTCAAACATTATGAACTATTAGGGGTAAAAAATACGGAAGTTCAGGAATGAAAAGAGGGGGGCCAAAGGGTTAAGGTTTTCACTTTGTCATGTTGCAGAGCTAAAAGTGTGCAACTTGCGAGAAAACTAATTACATACTTGAAATCACCATGAAACGTTCCATAAACAGCTCACAGTTCACTGCTCTAGGGTGAATATTAAAAAAAGTGTCTTCGAGTAGCATCTCCCCTTAAGTCTATGTTTTCTTGTTTGTGTAATGATGTGAATTAATAAGGTAATGAAACATCGTATGCATCAACTCAACTATTTTCATGTAGATTTGTCTGCCGTAACACTGTTCGTTCAGTTGTTAAATATGCAAAACACAAAGGTTGAATGCCCAACATGGCGGCACTGAAACTCCTCCGTAAAATGGCCTCGCTCCGCTAGCCCTCTTGTACGGCTAAGCGGGGAGCGCATATATGTACTCGCGTACCCTGTTCGCTGGGCGGAGCGCAGAAACGCCAAACTAAAATACTCCGTAGTATCCTTTTCGCAAGTTGCCGTTATCTCAGCAAATGGCACAAATAACCTACCTTCGCACCGGTATATCGTTATCACGATGTGTGTTGATTTTCAGCCCTTCAGGAACAAGTATATCGTTGTCCAAAATTTTTGCTGCACCCTTCAAGTGGCGTCAACGAATCGCA
Organism: Rhipicephalus annulatus; assembly: GCA_013436015.1. NCBI lineage: Eukaryota > Metazoa > Arthropoda > Arachnida > Ixodida > Ixodidae > Rhipicephalus > Rhipicephalus annulatus. The sequence goes on along the minus strand of WOVY01009825.1, from coordinate 417,942 downwards.
CGTGTAACGCAGTTGGAATTAATCGGAATCTGTTTCTGGGAACTTGCCGAAGCGTCTACGAGAGACGCCGTACTGAAGTACACCGGACAATGTCAACCAGCCGGGGTTATAAAATTACTTAGTACGCAGACGTCAAACATTTCGCCCCCATCGAAAGGGGACCGATACGCGATTTTCTTGTCATGTATACCTGGATGGGCGGTGACCTGACGCAAGAAGGACTCCGCTTGAATGATCTCACGCTTGCGCTGGTACAAATGTGTTCTAATGAAAGTCATTTGATTAAAATTTGCTGTGCAATTAGACAATTTGCAATCTAGCGCAAAGTCACTGCCTTACTGTTGTTTGACAGTGTTGACATGTTCTCTGAGACGATCATTAAGTTCTATAACGTCCAGTTTGCCCACCTTAGCTCAGAGCAGCGCCCTGCTCAGAGGGACGTAAACGACTCGATGCATGGCGATAGTTATACCGCGATAACAGAACGACGACAAAGAGGCAACAAGGACACGACAAGAAGGAACCCATTTGTCGTCGTTATGTTCTCGCGCTATAACTATCGTCATGTCACACCAACTAGCCCAAACTGCCACACTTCTAAGTTACATGACTCGATGCAAGTGCACCCGCCACGGTGGTCTAGTGGCTAAGGTACCCGGCTGTTGACCCGCAGGTCGCGAGATCGAATCTCGGCTGTGGCAGCTGCGTTTCCGATTGAGGCGGAAATGTTGTAGGCCCGTGTGCTCAGATTTGGGTGCACGGTAAAGAATTCCAGGTGGTCGAAATTTCCGGAGCCCTCCACTACGGCGTCTCTCATAATCATATGGTGGTTTTGGGACGTTAAACCCTGCAAATCAATATATCAATCGATGCAAGTGCATGGTTACGGGCGTCTGGTGTTTCTTTTCGGGTACTTTCTTAAGGTTCATCTCGGTTGACCGTCCTGCTCAAGGAATTGAGTTTTTCGGAGACCGAGAGGAGCCCTGAGACTCTCGCCCTGCCTGTCGCCTTCCTTTTTCGTGAGACACTCTTTGTACAGTCGACCACAAAAGTTTACGGGCCACGCGAGCGAAAAAGCCTCTTCGCGAAACTTGCACTACGTCAGCGGCGGTCGACAGCACCGCATGCAGCGCCCGAGCAGCATCCCTCCCTTAACATATGGCCTGTCTCTTTTCTAACGGAGCACAAATAAGTTTCACTCGACGCGACGCAGTTTTTGGCATCGGCGCCTACGTTTTTCTGCCTCGAGAAGCCTATGAGCTTAACATTGTCATCAGTCGCAATTGTTATCACAAAGCGATACCAAGCCAACGTAACGCAGTTTAATGCACGCCGACATCATAGCTTTGATCATGCTTTAAAATATATATGTGTGACGGTCATAAGCGCTCTGCGCGAAAACCGTGAAGTATGAATGCGCTACGCAGCAGTAGATAATTGAAAGGCCAGTGAACAACAAGCAGACCCGTTTCCGGCCTAACACTGTGGTCGACGGTAGATGGCGCACCGCTAGGTGACTCACTCTTTAAAAGAAAAAAAATCTAGTTTTTGGTTCATTAAGTATTATGGCTTGGTGGCTCTTGCCACCGCGCGATCTAAAGCGTACAGCCATATCCATCCATCCATCTGGACAGTCAGTCAGTCAGTCAGTCAGTCAGTCAGTCAGTCAGTCAGTCAGTCAGTCAGTCAGTCAGTCAGTCAGTCAGTCAGTCAGTCAGTCAGTCAGTCAGTCAGTCAGTCAGTCAGTCAGTCAATGAACTTTATTTACAAATTGTCCTGAGGAGCCGATTCCCCTCAAGAGGGAGGGTCGGCTGCGGGCCGCACCCACGTGGGGACAGGAAGAGCGAGCCCCTCCGCCAAATTTGGACAAGCAGTTTGGCCACTCGTTTCCACTAGGTTCAATGAGTTTGGCTCGCGTGGTCTTCAAACTTTTGTGGTTGACTGTAAATGCGGCATGACGGCCAGCTTCGATCTGTCGATCTCAGTTGTTTTGCCGGGAATTTCGCCTTTTCAAACCTCGACAAGCAATGTCCTCTTCCAGCGCAGCCAGGAAGCCTATCGGGAAACCTGCCCGCACCAGCCGTTGAAGACTTTAAAAAACCATTTAAATCACGTGCTTGCACGACCTTTGTCGTAAACTGCGGACGGAAGAATCGGCAATTACTCTCTTCACAAGCCTTGAGATGGCGAACGAGAATGGCAAGAGGCTTTTGGCAGAGTGAGGTGCGTATATCCAGCATACATGTTGGTTTTTGAACAAGAGGAGCAAGCTGAGAAACCATCCTCCGGCAGTTCGGTGTGCCATACTCAGGCGACACCTTCGACAGCCTGTAACGTCTATAGGTGTCATTCTTATCATGTTTCTCACGTGCCTTCTGTTGTGTTTTTCTGCCTAAATATTTCACGTTGGCGTGATAATACTCTGCTGGAAGTCACCGCCTGTGTTGTGTGGACTCATCTATATGTCCCGTTTGTGCGCTGTTTGGAATAACTATTCACAGTGTTGTTATCAGCATGTTTTATATACGTCTCGAACGCGTGACTTATGGGTAATTCAACGTGCACTTCCATTCTGGCCATTCCCGTAAAGAAATGAAACCAAATAAACCATTTGCGTTGGCAATAACACACTGTTCTGTTCTGTTCTGCTCTAACTATGTTTTGCTGTGGAGAGGTTGAGGTGCATATTGCCTCGGCTACTCCATATCACTAAGTTCTGCAGCGAAAAAAAAACAATAGTACAGAACGGTACCCAAAAATGAACAATCAAAAAATATAATAGCACACTAAAACTAGTTCTAAGATCATGGCAATACACAGTTTGCTTACAGCAGTTCACACTGTCATAAACAGTTTACACGCACACCTTCTTTTTTTTACTGTCAGTATATGCACTAACACATTTCACATATCACATATCCCTGGCTGTCTATCACAGGCACTTATCCAGTCTGGTCTCCACCAAAAAGTGTGTCAGCAAGATGTTCGCCTTTTTCTGAAGATGCAGCTCAAGCCATGGTCCAAGTAATTTATTTAATGTGAGGGGCCGTCTGTCGAAACTTGCTAACTGTTTCATCACAAGTTCATAACGATTCATCTATCTGACTGGGCTAGCCGGACATAAAATGACAAAGCATGTGTTGTGTTCTCTGTTTGCATCACGCCCTGGTGAGCTTCATCGCATATTTCTACTTGAAAAAAAATTGGCGAATGTTGTATCGAATTGCCGCACATCAAGTTCAGCGTCGCTTTATTGACCATTGTGAATCGTAGAAATCGCAATATTCATTCAGCAAGTGGTTATGATGCAGTATCAAGTTACGACAAGCACCGGTGCGATCTATAGTAAAAGCACCGACGCCGTGAACGTTTTAACGGGTGCCTCTAACGTAGATACGTACACGTCACTTTTCACTTTGTCTTGACACGATGATCCTGGAGAAGAAGAGCGTGCGACTTCTGTCTTAAATTTCGCCCCACCCTCCTTCCCTTTCCAAATTTTACAAATCCGAAATACTACCACTTCTGCATCGCTATCATTATGTGCACGTAATTATGTTTCATTCTACACGCTACAGGCCGGTCATGTGTCTATGGCCTGCCAACTACCTACGGTGCTGTTAGCGCCGTATAATAGACACGATCCAGCCGTCGTGAATGGCTATCACTAAAGTGCCTAGAGTTTTCCCTAGGGACTTTAGCTATCATCTAGGAACTTTAGCTATAGACTCAAGCTATCCAGGAACATTAGCTATCACATTACGAAAACTGGCGCCGTAAAACCATATGCGCACGGCGCCGACTCAGAACCACCTGGACACCATGCGATTGAACCAGCGGTCCCAAATGCTCGTGTAGCTAGGGAAGAAGAGGCCACCGTTGGGTCGTCTCGGCGCCGGAGTAGTTGCCGCGCCGCTTCGGGTCGCCGTTTTCGACGCTGCCACCGCATCACTGCCGCCATCTTGAGCCGCGACCACGCACGACCCCTCGCGGCAGTACTGCGCACAAGAAAAAAAAACGAACAAAATTATACTCTGCGCAATTTGTGTGTCTGGCGATGTTGACCTACATTCGCAAAAGGAACAAGCAGAAAGCAATGTGAGATTTACGCCACACACACACACACTTCCTATGTTTCGATCTCTTGTCTCACTCCTTCGCTCGAATACTCAGGGTTAGGCGAACCATGGTATTCACGGGCGTCGACAGGGGGTTGCAATCAGGGAACCTACTCCCCTCAAGGCACACCACTACAAGACACCCACCAAAGCTACAACACTCCACCAAAGAAGGTTTTAAAGAAATTAAGCCTCCTTGACTCCACTCCTTCCCTTGCAGATATGAAACACAAGCTTGCACCCCCTATAGGACAAAATCCTGCCGGCGCTCATGACGGTATTTACATAATTTTAAGCGAATACGGTCAGAACTGAGTTTAAAGGAATACCGTCTTTTCAAACTAAGCGTCATTTCTCAACGTGAGCCACCTTTTATTTCTATAGTCCCGCACTGGCCAAGTTCGATTGATGCCGCTCACGGAAGGAATCATAGCCGGCTGTGCTTCGCTGTGTACGCAAGCACGCAGGCGCACATGTTCATGTGTAATATGTTATAAACCCTTCCCATAGCATGACGCTTATAAAGCTATAGTGTGTGTTCAAAACAATAGTTTGTCAGGTAAAAAACAATTTAGGGAGGTTATAAATATGCGCACCAAAACCAGATTATCATTACAAGGCACACCACGATAAAGCAGCTTGTTATCTTCACACTCTGTTCTCATTTAGGCCATCTGTAGTCGTTCAATGTGCGCTCAAATTTAGGCACACGAGCGCTCTTCCTGAATTTCACCCTAGACCATAGGCGCGCGCTGGCTTATCCATTAATGGAACGAGAGGTAAGTTTCACTGCCCCCCCCCCCCACACACACATTTCTATTGGTAGAGCCTCAAAGAAAACAAATAAGTTCGTGACGGCTGCGAAAACTAATATTAAGTGATGACTTGCTCTTCACATGTAGACCATGTCTTTGGTTGTCGGTTTTCTGGGCGCAAAGCAGGGAAAAAAACATCTTGGAATGCAACATCGAGGGTCCTCGGTTGCACTTATTAAAAAAATACTGCATGGCTTAACCTCACACTTTCGGCAATAACGGGACAGGTCTCAATGAGTAAAGCTATGGGGACAGGCTGGAGGCCACCTTACATATTTAAGGGGGGTGCTACCCCCCCCCCCCCTTACATGATAGGCGCCTGCGCCAGGTGCGCAGGCCTTCGACGAAATGCGGACGCAACGACCGAGATGAACGGCACATATGGACTCAGCATAAAGCCATCGCCACGACTATAGATATGCTGCTGCTGGTATAGCTATAGTGTAATGGTTCTTTCCTTTAGATTAGCGACTAAGAGAAGGAACAAAATGATAACTACCTTTCCAGAGGCACAGGTAGTGCCGTCCAATGCTGGGTGCGCCGCACTTGCCCACTGCCCTTGTTGGCACCACAGTTCCCGGCACACGTCCTAAATACATAAGGAAATACAGGCAGATAAAGCGTGTGTGAGAAAGTTAAGCTCTGTGTAGCCTTCGCTACATAATTGATAAACGACCGCGTGCCAGGTAACGCACGATATTATATATGCACAGTATACTGTTCGCGCCCGCGCCAGCTTTTCCTCTAATGTTTATCACCATTATGAAGCGTCAATTAGCGGCTGTATTTCATCCTGGTCTTACTGTAGGCTGCTGGAATAATTAGCATGCATGAGTAATGATCATGCACGAGGAATGCAGCAGTCCTAAACGAGCTTCACCTTTTTCTTCCCAACGTTCTTCTTGTGTGTATCCCAACACGTAGTTAGTAAGGCAGTTTGGCTTACACACAACAACCCCACACACCGTACCCATAACATTTTTTAGTTCAATACGGCGGAGCTATACTGCGACATATTTCTTATCTCACCGTGGACGTCCTGCCTGTCTTCGCTCCGGGAAAATAAGGCTATACACGTCCAGATTGTCCAACTTATATATCTGTGGCAGCAAGGAAGGAAAGCTATTGGTACAAAGGACCACTTGCGTTGAAAGGGCTTTTGGACGAAGCGTATGCGCTGTAACGCTTTCCGAGGGCGAGCTTGCATTGGTCGTCCGCCGGAAACAGCTCGCCAGGAAGCGGGTCTTCGCTCAGCTCTTCCACCGGCTCACTGTCCTCGGTCGCAAGGCATGAAGACCCCCGGCTCCTGCAGGACACGCGCGACCAGCCGGCCAGTGGCCGTGCAATCAAACCACTGAATTCATTACAGCTGGCGCATGAGTATAAGGACACATTCTTCCACGATTGAGCGTATGCGGTCAATACGATAATTTGAGTGTCACAAAAGTTCGTCGAAAGCAAAAATGACGCCAGAAACCGACGTTTCGACGAGGGGGACCTCTATCTTCGCGGTCGAGCGCACAAGTACCCTTTACGAAACGCCGGCTGTGAAACTTACAATCCTTGTGCAACCGCATCTCAACCCTCCAGCCATCCATTTACACATGAACTTTCTTTATTCTGGAAATAAATTCAGTTAATTGCTGACTGCAAAGAACTCAACTGCTGCAGACAAAGCAAACGGTTCCTATATTTTACTGATCTTCTTTAAAGCCTAATTCCTTTTTCCCAGCGTAGTTTAACCAGGGTAAAACGCCTGGTTAACCGTCCTCTCTTTTCTGCTCGTCCTCTTTTCTTATCTTCTTCTCCGGCCACCGCCAAGACAACCGCGCGCAACTTAATCCTCTATATTCGTGGCACTCCACACTATAGTTCCAGGGTACTGCATATATGCTCTCTACGGCATATGCTCTCTACGGGAACTTCCGCCAGCTCGAATTCTCTGTCGACCAATGTTGCCAAAAGGACAGTGAGCGGCGCGTTCCATTCAAACACGCACATTTTTCTTCGATGTGCGCGCCAAGGGACCCTCTGGACGTGCACAGAGGCGCGCCTTTATTCACGTTTCCTATAGACTGACGAACCTCACCAGGTTTTTTTTTTCCAGTCGCTAGAAATATATCTCAGATCTTTAAGTGGCCTTTAAACACTGACACCTAGCTATACAAGGAACAACCACGTTATTATTTCCTGGCGTTTTCCGACTTTTCGGTACAATTAGTAAAGCCAGCAGTCTATCCGCGTGAGGTCGATCATTAGAAATAATTCGTTGATTGGTCCATATGCGAGAGATCAATAGTACCCTACCCTGTTTTGCCGCCATGTCGAACATCCGTTCAGCCTTGCTTCCCAAGACGTGCGCGATCAACTGATTTCAATTCGTTTCGTCTATACTGTGCGAGCGGACATATCATCGTGTAGCTGAAAGGCCAGAAATGCTGATAGGCTCAACGCTTAATACTGACGTTGTCCACGCGTTTTATGAAGAAATTAATGGCGAGAAGGAGATATCACTGGTAAGAAGGGCATAGTGAAGGCGAGAAAGAAACTATACGCTTACGTTTCGAACTTTCAGCGGTTTAGGAGCCCTCATATAGATAGCTTGCACGTGACGTCACGGTCACGACTTCGAATCACATCGCGTTTACAGCCTGCTTCATTTTGATAACGTTGCAGCCAGAATACTATAGGCCTCCGAGCGTCAATAACAAGAGAAATCGCAAGCGATACAGTGATAACAACAACACGCGACATCAGAAACCTTGCATGTGCCACGATTTTCACCTATACGGCAGTTTCAGTGACGTCAGCGCAATCCATCTGTACGCATTCTTTCCTTCAGTGAGAGAGCGCCGCTTTTCGATGCAGAAATAATTGATTGATTTGTGGGGTTTAACGTCCCAAAACCACCATTTGATTATGAGAGACGCCGTAGTGGAGGGCTCCGGAAATTTAGACCACCTGGGGTTCTTTAACGTGCACCCAAATCTGAGCACACGGGCCTACAACATTTCCGCCTCCAACCTGCGGGTCAGCAGCCGAGTACCTTAGCCACTAGACCACCGCGGCGGGGCGATGCAGAAATAAGGGAAGGTGTACAGGGTATACCTATACACGTGACCTTATACAGTGCTGTACGACAGCTTCCTCGAAGACCACTCACGCGAGAAAGTCCTCCAGGTACTGTCTTGAGCAGGCGGACCAGCTGGTCTTCCCTGGGCCCGTGCCAGGAGACATGATAAATCGGTCCGGGTCGCAGCGGTTTTTAGTGCCGTCGTGCTCCATTCCAAGGTTGTGCCCGATCTCGTGCGCCGCCTCCAGCGCAGCCTGAAAGCTCTCGGCTTGGATGATCGTGCAGCTGAAGCGGCATTCGCACATGCCTCCCACAAACGCCAAGCCAACAACATTGTCGTTGTTGCCCTGCAATGAATACGTTCTGGGTGAGGTTGATGCTACAATAACGTGAAAAAAGAAAGGGTGGCACTGGCTTCTGCCTATGTTCTTTTCTAGACCAGGAAACTCGATGACAAGTTAACTAATACAAAGGACGTGGCCTAGTCTATAGATAAGGTCACTGCATGGTCGCAATCTGCAGACTCACGTTCTATCGCGTACAATTTGCTGTCATGCCTGCCGCGCTTTCCATCGTTAAGTGAGTACGAACAGTATCGGATCACCGCCCTTACCGGCCTTTGGCCCAAAATGCGCTTAAATAATATTTCTCTTTTCGAAAACGGATGGCTTGCGCTAGCGCATTTAAGGGTACGATGAAGTCCGTGTGCTGTATACGTGTCCGCATGTTTATTTTTCTTGTTTTTTTTTTCTACCATCTGCAATGATTAGTAAATAGGGGGCTTCTCTGGTCACCATACTTGCTTTCTCCCTTTCTGCGCGTTTCTTTTCGTTAAAACACAACTAACATAAAAAAATGAGTGCTAAGCACCAGCCATGTCCACAGAGTACGCGGCTCTTTGTACAGTGCGAACGCAGCCCACAGGGCTATAGACTACGTTCACACAGTCGCAGTTTATGGGTAGCTAGCGCACTTAAACTTACATCGCTATAATTAGGCGGCATTCTACGACTTCGATGTTCTTTTTAGAACGTGATACGACTCAGACGCAGTACGCCTGGGCTACCGGCGGGGCCCACAGAATACGCACACTGTGCAGGTCCAGTCCGGACAGCAGTATCGCATGGTCCCACCGTCCGCTTCCTTGCGCGGCCCTTCGCTGGTTCATTCTGCACTGCCATGTGCAGAAGTTGTCCAGGTAGTCGCCGATCTCACCGCCAGCCGTGGCAGGTCCATTCTGCGAGGAGAGCGTAAAAGTTCGCAGCTGTTTGCGTAACGCGATCGAGAAGCTCGATTTGACCGTTTCGGACAGACGCAAATGTCTCGCGGCTCGCCCAACAACTTTTGCACACTTTCTTCCTCCATGAATCAGATTCGTTTCAGCCAGGATAACGTGAAGCCTGTGGCATCACAGTGATGTCGCCAGCAGAGCAGTTCAGATTCCAAAAGCAATATTATAAAACAAAGTAAGTCTAACCTTAACATTATTCCGCGGCTTCTAGACGCGTGACCAGAAATGAAAGCGTCATGCAGTGATTAAATTTGATAACAGTTAAATCCGAGTAATCTCTGTTAAAGCACCTGTCGAATAACACTAATATTCAAGGAAAGCTTTCCTGGAGGATACGCAGTAACAATAGAGTCGCTAGCAATTGACGTGCTTCCCGGATATTTCGAGGGATTCCAGCAACATTATGTAGGTATATATGAGGCAGGGGCGTCTACAGCCATGAAAGGATTTTTTGTAGCGCAAGGTGAAATAAGGAAACAAGAAGGAATAGAGTGGCAGAACAGAACTCATGACATCTCAGGACGTTAAAACATGAGGCGTTGAGCCATGAATAGAGTTATCTCCCACTGAAATCGATTTCGTCGTGAACGTCACATTGGCGGCGCGTGAAGTGTATCTCTTTTCACGTGCTTTTCGAGCATTATGCCGACAACGCATGAACCAGTTGAAGGTCGCGCTCGTCCTGGTAGACTACGTCCTGCGTTGTTCGAACCGTTTCCATAAACGCATGACCAAGTTTTGTAATAACAATCGTTAGGTTTAACGTCCCAAAACCACGCTATGATTATGAGAGACGCCGTAGCTGAGGGCTCCGGAAATTTCGATCACATGGGCTTTTCTTAACGCGCACCTAAACCTAAAGACACGGCCCTTAAGCACTTCCGCATCCACCGGAAATGCAGCCGCCGGAGCCGCGATTTGATCCCGCAACCTGCGGATCAGCATCCGAGTGCCTTTGCCACTTAGACCACCGGGGCGGGCGCATCGCCACGTTTACAATCAAATACTCATCCACGCCCTCTGCATTCTGCTTCTCACCTCAATACACAACCCTGCGAATCGAAATGCTCGATAAACACTTGATTAGCTACCACGAAACAGAATGCTTTCGGCGCATCATCTTACCCCAGCGTTGAGGACCTCAAGGTGGACAATATTCAGCTTGATCGGCGTTCCCAATGACCTGTACTCCAGGATGAGTTGGACCTGCCACAGAAAGGGGACCACAAACATTCATCTGTGCGGTGTTGCGACCCTTAGGCGTTGAATACCGCAAACAAGGCAGAAATTAAAAGAAAAGACGAAGGCACATAGGGCGCGAACTATACCAACGAAAACCAGATCGCTAAGTGACGGCGTACCTGTTGGAACATGCTCTCTGTGCGTCTTCGTCTCTTTTTTTAATTCCCTATCTTGTTTGCTAATTCCACACTAAGGGTGATTAACTAACATGCCCAACTCAATTTCCCCAAGTATGGACGGCAGGAGGCTCAGTTTACCTAGATCACCGAGTGACCACGTACCTGTTCGAGCATGGCTAAGAGGAGCTTGTGCAGCTCGCTCTGGTCTGGACTGCTCTTACTCAACGCGGCGTCCACGAACACCGCCAGCTCAATGGCACGTCCACCGGACGAAGTAGATCTGCACAAATAGTTTCGATCATCATGGGTACCGCCACCGGAATCACCATTAAAAAGGAATGTTTCTTAAGCATAACATTAGGTCAATGTATCGAAGAGGGTCACTTCTCATCTTAATAGGAGATAAGACACTCCTGTACTCAATCAAATTGCCAGTTGCACTTTAAGTATAAGCCAGCGTGATTCGACAAGTCTGCAACCATCTCCAAACATATGGTTTAAGTAACAAACCTTATCAGTGATGTAGAAACCATCTTGACAGGAGAGCTGAAGGACACACGAGAAGAAACAGACGAGAACAAAGTTGCGCCTGTTCTCGTCTGTTCTTTCTCGTGTGTCCTGTTTAGTTTTCCTCTCACGATGGTTTCTATGTCAAAACACCAACTTGCCCAACAGCCAACTCTTTCATCCGCGATACTTTTCCTGGTTCTTGTTAGTGCGACTTCAAGTGGCAAAACAGCGCCACTACGAAGAACTAAAGTGGCGATAACTCTCTCCAAAGCAGCGATATTTCCTACTTAACTCCGCTGTCGATGGTTCTCATTTATTTCGCTAAATAAAGTTAACTGCACTGTATTACAAGCAGAGCTATGCGAACAGGTGCAACGACTCCAATGAATATCAGTACGATACTGCAGCGCCAGTTATCTCGAAGCCACGTACTGAAGTCATCAAGACAGTCAGTGCAAAGCTCCGTGTCTCTGGCAGATACTTCTACAAAAGGAGCGCGACCCGTGTTCTTTGGGTGTAAGCGAAGGTAGAGTGGAGGTCATTAACATGTCGACACGTGACGCGAAGATGGGCACAAGCGGGTTGGCAATGTGATATGCATCACGGAGTGGAAAGAACGCTTTGTAAGGGAAGCCGCATGCGACGACCAACGACTTACCTGCGTCTCCTGGTGGACAGCTTGCTCCAGGAGGTCAGCAGCTTGGACGTTGAGGGTACGCGGCGCACCACGTGTCTTTCTTCATCTTCACCGTCGACGCCCGCCGTACCACTGCGGTTCCGATTGGGTGCCACTGTAATCGCCTCGCCCTGATAAGTGATGATGATGGCGTGCACTTCTGGGTCACCGGGACAGGCGATCACCACCGCCCTGCCCGTACCGCTGACGCCTTGCTCGTAGACGTTGCCTTCGAAGGTGCAGTTGGACGGCGGCGATATTGCACCGCCGGCGACGGACTCGTATGCGGCCGGCTTGCGCCGAAGCGGCACGTACAACCTGCGCTCCCCAGTGCGCAGCGACAAAATTTCGGGCCTGTAGACCACCCTGGCACTCTCGTCGGGGAGCCGTGGTTCCTGATCAAAGGCAGAAATTAGAGGGGGGGGGGGGGAGGAGAGGCCTGCACTGGGTTTGTCGATTAAAAGATATATGCACCGAGGAAAGCTTGGCCAGTGGCCTACAGTTAAGATAACTGCAGACACCGACGGTCATACCGCGTCGTGTTGCCTCTTTTCTTTGTCCTTTGTATATTCTGTGGTCACTTAATTATCATGTATAACCAACTGGCCTATGCCCACACTCGTCTACGTCACCTAACTTACTGCAGTGCGCAAGTCACGAAAAAGAACTTGGTCTGTCCAATACGTGTGACACAAATTTACACGTCTGATCACTGGCGTGGCGTTGAGGGAGAAAGATGCTCTGGGTTAAAATATCTGGGTATGAGGTTGTGCCATGTCTCCAATTCTACACGTCAGTGAAGTTTTCCGCGTGAACGTTCAAAGTACAACCTCAAATTATGAACAAAGACTACTTGATAAGCCATCTAGTATTGTAGGAAGAACACCCCAATGCCACGACCACGCGTTTGATCACAACAGATCGCTCTACAGTGAGCTTTCGGAAAGAAGGTCAAGTCGTGATCAGTTAAGGCGGTTCACCTGTTTGATCACTCTAACTTCAAACAATGTGGGGAGCTTGCACTCACCTGGACGGCGGACGCTGCATCCAGCAGAAGTAGTTGCAGTGCCGCGCTGATGGCAAACAAAGCTCTCATTACGCTCGATGGCGAACGTTGGACTAACCGGGCCATTTATTTTTCTCTCGAATAGTGCTTGCTGAAACAGCTATAGCTCTATAGGTATTCACTTATGGCGCTCCCGACGAAACGAGAGCAAATGAGCGTAGTTCGTTAAACGGCAGTAGAAGTCACGTACACAGACCTTGGCCCTGGCTATAGTGTCGGGGGCTGGCTGCATACGCGCATAATATATATACGCTTGCCTCGATCATGCTGTCTCGCGGGAACAGGCGTGTGGGTGGTGCATGGAGGTGAACAATGCGTGACACCGTGCACACAGAGACGGGCACGAGGAGTCGTCACCTGCTGTCGATACAATGCCAGTACCGGAAGGTGTTGCCACACCGGTGGCATCGCCATTGACTCGGTGTCGAAACCCGGCTCATTGCACGCCTTCGGGGGTCCTGCGTGCCCTGACGAATGCAACTTTTAGTTGTTTTTTTTCTCTTTCGAGCGTATCAGTCATATCTTTGCAATTGACAAATAGCTTATTGGCAGCTGCGGACATTTGCATATAGCCCGTGGAAATACGTCGAGCATCGTGGCTTTATGAGTCACGACCAGCTTGCTTTCACACAACACGTGAAATGTCGTTTGGTTGCACTTCGTCGAGACCGTATACTTCGTCCGGAGGATGAAGTTATGGTGTATCTGACAATGTTAATTGATGTTTCATGAAAAACAGAGGATTAAATACCGGCTTATGTGCATCTTTACGCATAACGCTGTCCATTTGCGCTTATGGCGTAGTTAGCTTACGACTTTGAATATCTCTCTCCTTAAGCGACAAACGTTTGTTCTTGTTGACATTGCCGTATGCTAGATTGTGTCTTCGCACACCGAACTTTGCACTACCGAATTTCATTTTATAAATCGCGTAATTTGCTCTGGGCATGTCAACACGACTTGTGTTGCGCGGTTCTACGCTCATATACCCGGCTCTAGCTCGCACAAACGGCGACGCTTGAATGTCTTGATTTGAGGAATTTCTGTTATGACAAGAGAAAGACGGGGACCTATGGCTGCTGTCCGCGCTTTATGAAGGACTTATCGTGTAGTTTTGAAGCATATTCCTTTAGTTCTCCGACGCTCATGAGCGAAAATTCGGTGGTCCACAACGCCAATAGTTACGACTGTGGAATTCGGCGTGCATTTAACTGCATGTTCTACTATGTAGTGAGTTTAGTTTTATTTGACTTCAACCGCGATTTACGCGGACGCCTCAGAAGAAAAACAAAGCATCAGTGTGTAATCCCAAACCTGATTTTGTGAAGCACGTAGATAGGGCGAGTCTCCATTACTCCTCACTTTGGGTTTTCAGAAGTCCTGCCACGAGGCAAAGATGTCGGCTCTTGTCTTCTGTATGTGACGCCCTTACACAACCAAGGTAATCGATATCGCCCTCTCAAAGACGCACCACACAAACTATTATGACGAATGTTCCGAGCGCAGACACTATTTGTCAGGTAAAACAAAAAAAACTTTATTATTGAGTGGAGACCTGAGCCCCGGTCATCAAACTGGACGGGTACCAACATTGACGCACACTTCGTACCATTCAGACAAATATACTGCCGCACTGGTCATGGAAGGCGTGAATCCACGAACAGCCCTTGAGAAGTCAACGGGAAGCCTTGGACAAGGGCCAGCGAGCTGCAGTAGTCAGCGGAGCCCTGGACAGAACCCCGCCTTAAGCCTAAGGAAGGTTTGGCTAAATAAACGTTTATTAAGGCAAAAAGCCGCAGATGCCTGACCAAACTCCAAGGTTTACTTTCAGCGTAGACGGTGTTGACGCGAGTACTGCGAAAAATCATCACGTGATGGCGTCACCGTAGAACGTCTTCGTGACGTCACAAGTCACCAACATTTCTGACGTCATCATGACGTCATGTCCAATCAGATGAAAACATCCAATGAGCTGGATGACATCCAATGTCATTCACCTGAATGCGATGGAAAACACCCAATGATCATTATGAAAAAGATGGCTTTAACTTTCGAATCATCCTAGGCGAATGCATAAAGGGCCCTGCGAGTTTCATATCTCGCTCGATCTCTTAGCTGCCATTCCAAGCATAACGCTACGCATTCGCTGCGAGCGCGTTGTCGAAGCTCCGCGCAAGCCAGTCTGGACACGCGTCATTACGCACTTCTGTATCCGCACGTTGCTCCACGTTGCACGACCAAGTTACGTCGGGCAGTAATGTTCGCACCTGACGGGACCGTGGCGGAGGCATCGGGCCATCTAGGATTTCCTTCGCAGTTATGCCACGCGTGGGCGTCACACAATCACTCGTCGTGCGGCTGGAAGAATTAATAAGCGCGCCAACGCCGAACAAATCAACGCCCAGTTGACGCGCCATCCGGCGAGATAACGGGGCTCACCAGGGGACGTGGAACACAGTGCAGTGTCGGAAATACGACGCGGGCAGCACGCAGCATTGTTTACGGTTCACCTGGGTGGAACACGTGCGCTGTGCCTGAGAGAGCGTGCAACAACAATAGAAAATATGAAGAACAAAGGCTCTGTGACTATAGTTTCAACGGCTCAACCGTATATCAATGCCATACCTACAGCAAAGATTCCACTGTACCACGCAAGTGCTAGTAAAGGTACGAGTAATCCGTTACTACCCATACGGCACGTCAATCACCGCCCGACATTGGTTGTACACCGATGCCGTGTTGTTTTTGCCAGATGCACGAGGCATAAATGGTATGGCATTGTAATTCATCCGGAGAATAACATGCGACGTCTGAAGTACGCTTTTACCGATGTAGTGCATGGCTCAGTAGTTACGAGATTCTGATGCTGCATATACGAGGTTGAAGCTCTACTATACATACCAGTGGTGGATCCAAGGGGGGGAGGGGTGTGTGAGTCTTATGTCAGCACCCCTACCACCTCCCTTTAGTACTTGCGGTCCACCTCATATTACCGATTAAGACAATTGAGAAATACCACTTTGAGCACAAATTAACAGTATTTATACTAGGATGGAATACTTGTAATGTTAGTAACTACTAAATACAAAAATGTCACAACACGTCACCTCTCTGGATTTGCTTCGATCAAGCGACCACCCCCTCTTCATTGAGTAGCTGTATCCGCCCCTGTTTGAAGATGAGGGGGGGGGGCTATAAAAACAATCTCGTAATCTGAATTATTAGGCAAGTTTTAGGAAGCTATAGGCATGCATTCAAAGGCAGTCAAGCGTACAAGTTGTTCATCGTTACACCTTACTGCCGATTTAGAAATTTACATTCAATCTGTAGAGATCGTCTAATATGTAGACTTCAAAACTTGCTACGTCGCAGCTGTGACGTTGTTCACTTCCTACATATCCAATAAGTAGCAGGAGAACTCCGTCGTGACTTCCATACCAGAGGCCTCAGACTCGCCTAAATCAGCCGGTCATATCCGGTCATATTCGCAAAATTTTGTCCCGCGAGTGCCGGTACAGTGACGAAGGTTGGAGCAAGGGTAGCTTAAACAAAATAAAGTTTAATAAAAAAATTCTCTTGGCTCATATGGGCTAGATATATGGTGCGGAAAATTGCGCTGCATAGCTCAAGGAAGGGGAGACACCCTTCACGAAGGTTGTGTGTGTGTGTGTGTTTGTGTGTTTTTTTTTGCCATCGTGAGGGTCTCCCCTCGTTACAGCTTTATATATATATATATATATATATATATATATATATATATATAGTGGGAATAATAATTCAATGGGCCAGTTAGTCTTCGTGAAGGTATGGGATATGGCACAACGGGAGCGTTGTCAACAAGGATAAATATATTTATTTCCCAACAGTTTCGGGAGGGGTCCTCCCTTCATCAGGGGATGAGTTATACTGACATGAGCTTCCAAACTTCGTTGCTGTCGCGTCCCTCTCGCCTTGAAAGATGTTTGCGAGAGTGAGAGGGAACTAAAAAAAGGAAGGAAAAAAAAGAAAAAAAACAAAAAAGGGGGAAGAAAAAAGACGAAAAAAAAAGAAAGTAAAAAGAGGAAGAACCACTGTCAACACTGAGAACGAAAGCAACTGTCCGTGTACGTCCACATACGGTTCTTATCACGTGCTGTTCAGTTCTCGACGTGTGTCGGGCCACCCAAGATTGTCGCCGCGGTGGCGGCAGGGTCCGTGACGGCGTGCGTAAAGAAAGGGTTTCCCCTTAATGGGTCGGTCGGCGTGCGGCGGGCGTAAAGAAATGTTTTCCCTTTAATGGATCGGTCGGCTCTTTACCTTTAATCTTCGTCCGTTTCTCTTCCATGGTCACCAAATGGTAGGCGAACGTAAACACTTTGTATGTGCATGTGGAAAAAAGAAAAAAAAGGAAGAAAAAAAGGGCGAAAAATAAAAATAAGAAAGGACAGTGCACACGTACGAGTCAGTCAGAAAAAACAAGCATGGTCTCCAGCTATCAATCTTTGTCACCAATTTCCTCCTGGCTTACTTCTCGGGGGCAGTTGAGTTTTCAGGGGTCCTCGTTGATGCCGGCTACTAATGTTCGAAATTTGAAAATAAAATATGCCTCACGCTGTTCGCGCTCGCGTCTGTTTGAGAAACCGGACTTCAAAAGAGTTACGCTGATATTTTCAAAACTGTGGTTTGGCAGGCGCAGATGTCTAGATAAAGGTAGCTTCGGCAGTGAAGTGGCGTGGTACCGGTGATTATTGAACCGCAGCCGAAATGGCGTGTCTGTTTGGCTGATATATTCTTGTCCGCAGATGTTGCAATGTAGCATGTATATTACGTTACTGGAGTCACAATTAAGGCTTTCAGTTATGCAGAATTTGAAATCCGAGAAGTTCGCTTTGGATTCACGTGTTGTGACCATCTGTGGGCATACCTTGCATCGAGCTTTTCCGCAGGGATGGCACCCTGATTGAAATTTGGAGGTGTTTGTCTTTGCTCTGACAAGAATGTCCTTCAGATTTTTATCCCTGCGGTACACCACGTGAGGTGGCTTCGCGAAAATAGAAGTTAGTCGTTTGCTTTGCCTGATTATGTTGAAATGGCGGGAAAGTATGTTGTTGATTCGTGGCGCTGATGAGGAGTAAGTTAGTACAAGGTTCGTTTGGGAAGTCGTTTTAGATACTCTGTTTGGTCCCTTGATTATATCATTCCTGTTCACGTTGCGAGCACGTAGTATGACATCGTCAATAATGTCTTCCGGATAATTTTGTTTCAATAAGGAATGCTTTAGGTGTTCCGCGTGTCTGTCGAATTCCCGCATATCGGTGCATATTCTTCGGTACCGGTAGGCCTGAGAATATGGAATACCCGTTTTGCAATGCTTGGGGTGGCTGCTGTTGAAATGTAGGTACATTTGATGGTCTGTAGGCTTTTTGTAAAGGTTTGTCAGTGACCATGACAGTGACGTCCAAAAAGTTAATGCTAGTTTTGGAAATTGTGTGCGTGAATTTTATTGACGGGTGGCACTTGTTAAAATCCTCTATGAAGCGGAAAAGACTTCCCTCATCATGGTTCCATATCATAAAAATATCGTCTAAGTATCTTCTGTAGTAGAAAGGTTTCAAGGTACGTCCCTCAATGAATGGGATTTCAAGTGAAACCATAAAGGTGCTCGCGAAGTTTGGGGCCATTTTCGTGCCCATTGCAGTGCCACTGACCTGAAGGAAATGCTTGCCATTGAACTCAAAATGGTTATAGTTTAGTACAAGTTCAAGAAGTGTAAACAGTACCTCGCCACTTACACTGGTTGATGAGTCATATTTTACATATTCAGAAACCGTAGCCGCTATTCCGTCATGGTGGGGTATGTTGGTGTACAGGGAGCAGACGTCCATGGTCACCAGAAAACTGCCACCTGGGATGTCGAGACTTGAAGTTTCGCAGATGAAGTGGTTTGTGTCCTTTAGGTAATAGAAAAAATTTGGGGGGATGTTTTTTTATTAAGGAATTGATGAATTCTGATATATTTTCTGTTGATGTGCTGTTACTGGATACTATCGGACGTCCCGGATTGCCTGCCTTGTGTATTTTGGGGAGCAAATAGAATCGACCGGGAACAGAATGGGCCGGTAACATTGCTTTTAACATGTTGCCGGTAATTTTTTCGTCTCGGCGGAGATTGTTTAGGGTTACTTTTATCTCCCTTTCGAATTCGGGAGTCGGGTCCGTTGGAAGTTCTTTGCAGATTTTTGTGTCTGATAGTTGTCGTTCCCCTTCCTTTAAGAAGTCCGACGTGTTTAGAATTACTATGCAGCCCCCTTTATCAGCCGGCTTGATAGTAATTCCAGTGTTTTTTCGTAGTTCATCGAGTGCCCTTCGTTTTGACTTTGATATGTTGTTTCGAAATGGCCGATTTTTTTCATACGCTCTGATGATATCTTTTTGAACTGCGGATATATAGATATCGAGGTGTTTGTCCCTCTTCTCACCTGGACACCATGATTTGTCACCACCAATCAATCTATTCTCGTCTGTACAGTCCTTGCGATCATGAAAGTATTCACCGAGGCGGAGATTACGCGCAAAGTTATCGAGGTCTTGGTACAGTTCAAATTCATTGAATCTACCGGATGATGGACAAAAGGTTAAGCCTCTCGACAAAAGTTGAAGCTGAGCGGGTGTGAGTGTTGTGTTTGACAGATTGTCACACCTGTCCCGTTTATTAGGGAGGCAATCGCCGGGCTAATTCCAAGAGCCGAAGTATCGGCCCCCCGAACCGCACCACGAAAGCGTGGACAATTTAGAAGTGGTCCTTTTTGGCGCGCCAGCGGACGCCGGCTGTGGCCCAAAGAACAAGTCAGAGCCGAGAGTTGATAAACAAACAAATTATATTCTCAATAATGGCAGATCGAAAACAATACATAAGAATGCACACTCCACAATACTTGCATACAATATGACACCAATCAAACCAATCAATCAACGTACTACACAACACAATCAGCCACACTGAAAACAACGGACACAGACAACAATACGCACTACAATGCAGTCGCATGCATTGAACAACCAAGACACTTAAGGACTAAAGAGATAGAAAACCTATTCAGTCCAAAATCCTTGGAACAAAAGTCTGAATGATACTCTTCCGAGAATCACTCACTCAAAGTCCAGCGTTGTTGTCGTTCCGTAGCTCTCGAAGTTTCTCTTCCAGGAAACCTCGCGTCCTCAAATGGCCACTCTCCAAGCTTCAAACTTCTTCGCCGGAAATCCGTCGGCTTCACACACGCAGCTGTTGCCCGCGTCTTCGCTCGATAGCGGTAAACCCACGCTCTTGCCTGTAGCTCGAGCCGTCCCTACGGACCAAAACTTCGCCGACTACACGGCGGAATCTCTACGCGCTCTGGCGTTAACTTCCGTCACCTCCTGTTCTGTCACTACGGGCAGAACCTTCGCCGACTACACGGCGGAATTCCTACGCGCTCGGGCGTTAACTTCCGTCACCTCCTGTTCTGTCACTACGGGCAGAACCTTCGCCGACTACACGGCGGAATTCCTACGCGCTCTGGCGCTAACTTCCGTCTCTTCCTGCCTTCTCGTCTCGGCTGCTCGATTAAATACGTTCCGCGCCACCTTCCAGAAATTTCTCGTCCTTTCGTCGGCGCGATACGCAGCGAAGGCTGGAGAGAGGCGAGACGGTTTGTCAGCCCTCCGCGTCGGGTGACTCAGCTCGGCGTAGCCACGCCTCCTTCGTTCTGGAAATTTCTAGCGCTTGCCCGGCTGCCGCTGTGGGGTGAGGAGGTTCGTCTGCGAAGCCGTGCTTCTGCGGGGAGAGCGCGCGCCCGGGAGCCTTGGATGTTTGCTTTCTCTTTTTTTTCTTTTTACCTCGCGGCGTTTCTGCCGCCCGTTGTCGCAAGGATTTGGCGGCTCGCTCTTTTTTTAGCGCTCGTTCTGTGACACTGCCCCCCACTTTAAGAATATTATCTCATAATATTCAAAACCTCACAAACGAGCGCGAACAGTCACCACACATTCTCACAGAGTGTAACACAATCCGTCGCTCGTGACACGTCACATTCACAATATATCACTCAATACAATCTTACATTGTAGTTCAATTTCACAACACATGAAATATAGCCACAGGTACATGCCTACAACACTTCATCACACATTCCAAACAATACAAACGTACAAAGTTCTGTCGATACAACAATTATACAACACTTTACATCACATCATCGCACAGAACACTGACTCGCTCGACATCCACTTGAGACACAGGATAACAAGAACATTAACACAACATATGTCAATCAGCCCTGCCAAACACATTCTGATTAGACCTCAGCACTTATCCTGTGTACTTTGAACTGCGCTTGCGCCCCTTTTTGCGGTGCTCGCTCGATCTCTTCTTGTTTTTCCACGTTCCCTTTCGGCGAGCCCTTTCCAACGACGATATCTGAGGTGGCGTCTCAGCCATCGTTGTCACTTCCGACACCGTTAATGCGTCATTACATTCGTCGGGTCCTGTCTGTTTATTTACCCGCTTGATAATGCCTCTACTTTTTGCCCGGCTGGCCAACTCCGTCTCCTTTACACTGTCGGTCGGTTGAGGTCGTGCCGACGTAAGTCCGGTTGCTCGGCCCGTGAACTTATTCGACACGATCGTCTTCTCCTTCGCTGTCTCTTGCGCCGCAGCTTCACCTTGGGCTCTAGTGAGATCCGTCACGGGATGCTCCTCCACTGTATCTCGCGGCCGCTGTGTTGGCGAGGGCTCTATCTTCGGGTCTTCTCCCAAACATTTTGGATCATTCGGCCCTCGCGCCCCGACGATGTTTCCGATGACAAGGTCATACAGGGGGGTCGTCATGCATAAAGCAGTAACCTTCCCGCTGAAGTACGGGGTTTCAACCTCAATTTCTGCTTCGGGAAGCATCCGAACTGTACGGTCAATTAGGCAAACCGGTTTTGTTTTGCCTGTCAACTCGCTTCCCCGTACCAAATTTCTCCGAACGATAACAGTGGAGCTGCCGGTATCTCTTAACACCGTAATCTTTTTGTCCGCAACTTTTCCAGGCAGCGCTGGCATTCCCTTCGTAACACCGGTTGGCTGTTTTGACATTACAGCACCAACAATAGGAATTTTCTCCCCATTTTTCAATTCTACGAATCCGTCGGTGACGGCATTATTATCAGATTTCGGTGCCGCTTGAACACAGGATACCTGGTGAGTTTGACTCACTCCGTTCCGACATGCATCTGCCTTGTGCCCAGTCTGACCACACTTGAAACATTTTACAACCGTAGGGCTCGTAAAGATCGTTCGACAGCTTTTCGCGCGATGACCCACTCGGTTGCACAGAAAACATCGCGGAATGCTCTCTGGTGCACGCTTCTTTTCTTCGGGAGCCAATTTTTTCGAATCGTCGGGACACTCCTTCTTTACCTTGGCCAAATTAGTGCCACCTTGCGCTTCCAAGAATTGATCAGCCAATTCAAGCATTCCTTCCAATGACTCAGCCTTCCTCTCTTTCAAGTACAGCGACAGGCTTGGGTGGCAACTAGTAAGAAACTGTTCTCTAATCAGGAGCTCTCTAAGCTCATCGTACTCCTGTGCTGTCCCTGAAAGTTCAATCCATCTGTCGAAATAATGGCAAAGTCGGGCGGCATACTGCGTAGCCGTCTCACCATCAGCTGGCTTTCCTGTCCGAAATCTGTCCCGGAAACCTTCCACGGTAAATCTAAATCGCTTCAGCAAAGCATCTTTCACCTTTGCGTAGTTGGCTGCATCGGTCGGCGTCAGCCTACCGTACACACTGAGTGCTTCACCACTCAAGCAAGTACTCAAAGCAGTTGCCCATTGCTGTTCCGGCCAATTCTGGCTCCTCGCAATCGTCTCAAATCGGTGAAGGTACGCGTCAAGGTCGTCCTTCCTTTCATCAAATGCTACGAGCAACTTGCTTGGGTTCAAGCGGAAGCCGTGATCCTCTCGTTCGCTGCTTTCAACTCTAGCTTGGACCGGAGTTTCACTTCGCTGTTGCAAACGGAGCCGCTCGAGTTCTATCTCGTGCTGTCGCTGCCGTTCCCTTTCCTCTCTTTTTTCTTTCGCCCTCTCAGCTGCCAGTCTTTCTTTCTCCAGCTCCAACTTCAATTGTTGCTCTCTTTCTTCCTTCGCTCTCTCAGCTGCCAACCTCTCTCTCTCTCCACCGCCTCTTTCTCCTTCTGGCTTACCCACTTCCGTAGTTCGGCGCCAGAAAGACCCATCTTCTCACCAAGAGCAACTAACTTTTCGAGATCCATTGTGTCTCGTAACTCGCAAATAAAACCTTGCTGCGTGCAAAAAGTATCTGCCTAAATCAATCTATCGGAACACTCCCCTGCACTCGTTAACGAGAACACTGAACAACACACAAAATCGTTCCGATAGCACTATCAACAACTCGAGGCTCTTTCTCACTACTTTGGACACACTGTGCACCAAAAGGTCCTGTTTCGCGGACGCTAGATTAATTGTCACACCTGTCCCGTTTATTAGGGAGGCAATCGCCGGGCTAATTCCAAGAGCCGAAGTATCGGCCCCCCGAACCGCACCACGAAAGCGTGGACAATTTAGAAGTGGTCCTTTTTGGCGCGCCAGCGGACGCCGGCTGTGGCCCAAAGAACAAGTCAGAGCCGAGAGTTGATAAACAAACAAATTATATTCTCAATAATGGCAGATCGAAAACAATACATAAGAATGCACACTCCACAATACTTGCATACAATATGACACCAATCAAACCAATCAATCAACGTACTACACAACACAATCAGCCACACTCAAAACAACGGACACAGACAACAATACGCACTACAATGCAGTCGCATGCATTGAACAACCAAGACACTTAAGGACTAAAGAGATAGAAAACCTATTCAGTCCAAAATCCTTGGAACAAAAGTCTGAATGATACTCTTCCGAGAATCACTCACTCAAAGTCCAGCGTTGTTGTCGTTCCGTAGCTCTCGAAGTTTCTCTTCCAGGAAACCTCGCGTCCTCAAATGGCCACTCTCCAAGCTTCAAACTTCTTCGCCGGAAATCCGTCGGCTTCACACACGCAGCTGTTGCCCGCGTCTTCGCTCGATAGCGGTAAACCCACGCTCTTGCCTGTAGCTCGAGCCGTCCCTACGGACCAAAACTTCGCCGACTACACGGCGGAATCTCTACGCGCTCTGGCGTTAACTTCCGTCACCTCCTGTTCTGTCACTACGGGCAGAACCTTCGCCGACTACACGGCGGAATTCCTACGCGCTCGGGCGTTAACTTCCGTCACCTCCTGTTCTGTCACTACGGGCAGAACCTTCGCCGACTACACGGCGGAATTCCTACGCGCTCTGGCGCTAACTTCCGTCTCCTCCTGCCTTCTCGTCTCGGCTGCTCGATTAAATACGTTCCGCGCCACCTTCCAGAAATTTCTCGTCCTTTCGTCGGCGCGATACGCAGCGAAGGCTGGAGAGAGGCGAGACGGTTTGTCAGCCCTCCGCGTCGGGTGACTCAGCTCGGCGTAGCCATGCCTCCTTCGTTCTGGAAATTTCTAGCGCTTGCCCGGCTGCCGCTGTGGGGTGAGGAGGTTCGTCTGCGAAGCCGTGCTTCTGCGGGGAGAGCGCGCGCCCGGGAGCCTTGGATGTTTGCTTTCTCTTTTTTTTTCTTTTTACCTCGCGGCGTTTCTGCCGCCCGTTGTCGCAAGGATTTGGCGGCGCGCTCTTTTTTTAGCGCTCGTTCTGTGACACTGCCCCCCACTTTAAGAATATTATCTCATAATATTCAAAACCTCACAAACGAGCGCGAACAGTCACCACACATTCTCACAGAGTGTAACACAATCCGTCGCTCGTGACACGTCACATTCACAATATATCACTCAATACAATCTTACATTGTAGTTCAATTTCACAACACATGAAATATAGCCACAGGTACATGCCTACAACACTTCATCACACATTCCAAACAATACAAACGTACAAAGTTCTGTCGATACAACAATTATACAACACTTTACATCACATCATCGCACAGAACACTGACTCGCTCGACATCCACTTGAGACACAGGATAACAAGAACATTAACACAACATATGTCACTCAGCCCTGCCAAACACATTCTGATTTGACCTCAGCACTTATCCTGTGTACTTTGAACTGCGCTTGCGCCCCTTTTTGCGGTGCTCGCTCGATCTCTTCTTGTTTTTCCACGTTCCCTTTCGGCGAGCCCTTTCCAACGACGATATCTGAGGTGGCGTCTCAGCCATCGTTGTCACTTCCGACACCGTTAATGCGTCATTACATTCGTCGGGTCCTGTCTGTTTATTTACCCGCTTGATAATGCCTCTACTTTTTGCCCGGCTGGCCAACTCCGTCTCCTTTACACTGTCGGTCGGTTGAGGTCGTGCCGACGTAAGTCCGGTTGCTCGGCCCGTGAACTTATTCGACACGATCGTCTTCTCCTTCGCTGTCTCTTGCGCCGCAGCTTCACCTTGGGCTCTAGTGAGATCCGTCACGGGATGCTCCTCCACTGTATCTCGCGGCCGCTGTGTTGGCGAGGGCTCTATCTTCGGGTCTTCTCCCAAACATTTTGGATCATTCGGCCCTCGCGCCCCGACGATGTTTCCGATGACAAGGTCATACAGGGGGGTCGTCATGCATAAAGCAGTAACCTTCCCGCTGAAGTACGGGGTTTCAACCTCAATTTCTGCTTCGGGAAGCATCCGAACTGTACGGTCAATTAGGCAAACCGGTTTTGTTTTGCCTGTCAACTCGCTTCCCCGTACCAAATTTCTCCGAACGATAACAGTGGAGCTGCCGGTATCTCTTAACACCGTAATCTTTTTGTCCGCAACTTTTCCAGGCAGCGCTGGCATTCCCTTCGTAACACCGGTTGGCTGTTTTGACATTACAGCACCAACAATAGGAATTTTCTCCCCATTTTTCAATTCTACGAATCCGTCGGTGACGGCATTATTATCAGATTTCGGTGCCGCTTGAACACAGGATACCTGGTGAGTTTGACTCACTCCGTTCCGACATGCATCTGCCTTGTGCCCAGTCTGACCACACTTGAAACATTTTACAACCGTAGGGCTCGTAAAGATCGTTCGACAGCTTTTCGCGCGATGACCCACTCGGTTGCACAGAAAACATCGCGGAATGCTCTCTGGTGCACGCTTCTTTTCTTCGGGAGCCAATTTTTTCGAATCGTCGGGACACTCCTTCTTTACCTTGGCCAAATTAGTGCCACCTTGCGCTTCCAAGAATTGATCAGCCAATTCAAGCATTCCTTCCAATGACTCAGCCTTCCTCTCTTTCAAGTACAGCGACAGGCTTGGGTGGCAACTAGTAAGAAACTGTTCTCTAATCAGGAGCTCTCTAAGCTCATCGTACTCCTGTGCTGTCCCTGAAAGTTCAATCCATCTGTCGAAATAATGGCAAAGTCGGGCGGCATACTGCGTAGCCGTCTCACCATCAGCTGGCTTTCCTGTCCGAAATCTGTCCCGGAAACCTTCCACGGTAAATCTAAATCGCTTCAGCAAAGCATCTTTCACCTTTGCGTAGTTGGCTGCATCGGTCGGCGTCAGCCTACCGTACACACTGAGTGCTTCACCACTCAAGCAAGTACTCAAAGCAGTTGCCCATTGCTGTTCCGGCCAATTCTGGCTCCTCGCAATCGTCTCAAATCGGTGAAGGTACGCGTCAAGGTCGTCCTTCCTTTCATCAAATGCTACGAGCAACTTGCTTGGGTTCAAGCGGAAGCCGTGATCCTCTCGTTCGCTGCTTTCAACTCTAGCTTGGACCGGAGTTTCACTTCGCTGTTGCAAACGGAGCCGCTCGAGTTCTATCTCGTGCTGTCGCTGCCGTTCCCTTTCCTCTCTTTTTTCTTTCGCCCTCTCAGCTGCCAGTCTTTCTTTCTCCAGCTCCAACTTCAATTGTTGCTCTCTTTCTTCCTTCGCTCTCTCAGCTGCCAACCTCTCTCTCTCCACCGCCTCTTTCTCCTTCTGGCTTACCCACTTCCGTAGTTCGGCGCCAGAAAGACCCATCTTCTCACCAAGAGCAACTAACTTTTCGAGATCCATTGTGTCTCGTAACTCGCAAATAAAACCTTGCTGCGTGCAAAAAGTATCTGCCTAAATCAATCTATCGGAACACTCCCCTGCACTCGTTAACGAGAACACTGAACAACACACAAAATCGTTCCGATAGCACTATCAACAACTCGAGGCTCTTTCTCACTACTTTGGACACACTGTGCACCAAAAGGTCCTGTTTCGCGGACGCTAGATTAATTGTCACACCTGTCCCGTTTATTAGGGAGGCAATCGCCGGGCTAATTCCAAGAGCCGAAGTATCGGCCCCCCGAACCGCACCACGAAAGCGTGGACAATTTAGAAGTGGTCCTTTTTGGCGCGCCAGCGGACGCCGGCTGTGGCCCAAAGAACAAGTCAGAGCCGAGAGTTGATAAACAAACAAATTATATTCTCAATAATGGCAGATCGAAAACGGGCATTAATGCTTCAGATTATTTAAAAAAAGCGTATTATCAATCCTCCCGTCATGATCACAAATTTAAAGTACGGCCATACAACCCCAGAACGGATCTTTTTAAGCATTCTTTTTTTCCGCAATCCATTGTTGAATGGAACACGTTACCAGCCGATGTAGTTGGCCGCAAGACTGCGGATTCATTTTATGAGGCTCTGTGCCCCCCGCAATAATGCCTAAGTGGCGCTGCGGGTTTTGTTTCAAATAAAAAAAAAATACATAAGAATGCACACTCCACAATACTTGCATACAATATGACACCAATCAAACCAATCAATCAACGTACTACACAACACAATCAGCCACACTCAAAACAACGGACACAGACAACAATACGCACTACAATGCAGTCGCATGCATTGAACAACCAAGACACTTAAGGACTAAAGAGATAGAAAACCTATTCAGTCCAAAATCCTTGGAACAAAAGTCTGAATGATACTCTTCCGAGAATCACTCACTCAAAGTCCAGCGTTGTTGTCGTTCCGTAGCTCTCGAAGTTTCTCTTCCAGGAAACCTCGCGTCCTCAAATGGCCACTCTCCAAGCTTCAAACTTCTTCGCCGGAAATCCGTCGGCTTCACACACGCAGCTGTTGCCCGCGTCTTCGCTCGATAGCGGTAAACCCACGCTCTTGCCTGTAGCTCGAGCCGTCCCTACGGACCAAAACTTCGCCGACTACACGGCGGAATCTCTACGCGCTCTGGCGTTAACTTCCGTCACCTCCTGTTCTGTCACTACGGGCAGAACCTTCGCCGACTACACGGCGGAATTCCTACGCGCTCGGGCGTTAACTTCCGTCACCTCCTGTTCTGTCACTACGGGCAGAACCTTCGCCGACTACACGGCGGAATTCCTACGCGCTCTGGCGCTAACTTCCGTCTCCTCCTGCCTTCTCGTCTCGGCTGCTCGATTAAATACGTTCCGCGCCACCTTCCAGAAATTTCTCGTCCTTTCGTCGGCGCGATACGCAGCGAAGGCTGGAGAGAGGCGAGACGGTTTGTCAGCCCTCCGCGTCGGGTGACTCAGCTCGGCGTAGCCACGCCTCCTTCGTTCTGGAAATTTCTAGCGCTTGCCCGGCTGCCGCTGTGGGGTGAGGAGGTTCGTCTGCGAAGCCGTGCTTCTGCGGGGAGAGCGCGCGCCCGGGAGCCTTGGATGTTTGCTTTCTCTTTTTTTTTTCTTTTTACCTTGCGGCGTTTCTGCCGCCCGTTGTCGCAAGGATTTGGCGGCGCGCTCTTTTTTTAGCGCTCGTTCTGTGACACAGATTGAGGACATTTTTCTCATAAGTTTTCGGCTGCTCTTGGCTATCACGTGGCACGGGAGTGTCAGCGTCATATTCGAGAGTAAGGATGTTTTGATTAGGATTGTACTGTAGTTTCGAGTTCCCATTTTTCTCCTCAAAAATAGGTTGTGGTACGGGTGGTCCCTGGCGTTCTTGTACGGCCTCATTCCTATTTTCCTGTTGCAGAGCAGTGGAGCTTCTGCAGTCCCGCTTGAATTTTCTATCTTTTACTACTGAAATTTCACCTCTCTTTTTTAGTTCATATCTTTCCAGTTCTCTTGCCTCATGCTTTCCGAGATTAGATACCTATTTTCTGCGTGGCCTCCGTGACACTGTATTCGGCGGCCTTACGCTCACTATGGTCCGCAATGACCCGAGTCAGTTGCAAGGACGCTTCTAGTAATATTTTTTCCCGCTTCCCCCTTTCTGCTTTACTTAGTGTAGACATTGAGGGGTTGCAGGCTAGGCGGAGGCCCTTAGGTGCAATTTCGTGAGATAGATATTTGGTTAGTTGTTCCGCGTGTTTTTCGTATTGCACCCGCTTTTCAATGATTTTCCTAATCAATAGAAATGAGTGGGACCATGCGTGTTTAAGACTGTTCGTACCTTTTGTTTCCCCGTGTCATTTGGAAACCGCCGCCTCGGTCTTCGCCGCATTCGTCCGCCTGGTGTTGTAAGGCCTCGCTGGTGGGAGTGGCGACGTCGTCACTGCTGGGACCCTGGATGGCTCTTTGTGTCCCTCGGCTCCCTGTTGTTGAGTGGGTTTGGCACTGGAGTTTGCCGTGCAAGCCGTTGCCGCCGACCTCTGACTCACTGGTGGGACTCGCTGGCTCGCTGGCCTCGCTGGTGGTAGTGGCGACATCATCCACTTCTGGTGCCCTGGATGGCTCTGTGTGTCGCTCGGCTCCTTGTTGTTGAGGAGGCTTGGCACTGGAGTTGTCCGTGCAAGCGATTGCCGCCGATCGCAAGCTTTTTCGACACTTTACGACAGAGGCCATTACTCTGCTACGCTGCAAGAAGCTTCTGCAGTCACCGAAGTACCCCCACGAGAAGGCATGGTTTCTGATAGTGTCGAGGCCACACACAAACGGTTTCCGGCTCGACTTGGTGCTCAATAGACAACTGAGCCCACGGGGATTTAGTGGCTAACGTTGAATTCCAATGGCAGATTCAGACCAAATTCGTCTGCTCTGAGCGGAGCACTCACATTCCAATGGCGGATTGGGAGCGTGAATTGTGTGTTCCAACGGCAGATTGAGAACAACCGCAGATAACGGATGGCTCCGTGGAGCAAGAATTCTCGCTCCGCCGAAAAATCGGCGGATTTGACCGGAAGTTCAAGTGACGTAATCTGTGCGCCCGCCTTTCATCCAATCACAGATACATGTCCGGAAAACGCTTTGCACTCCCTCGCACCCTCTCGTGCTACCTCGCTAGATTTCGGCTCACCGAAAGCTCCCATCAAGACGCGCGCGTTCCAGTCGCAGATTTGGCGAGAGCAATCCCGCTCGGATCTGCGCGCTCCATTCGCAATTCGGCCCAGCGCTCGCGATCTGCCATTGGAATTCAACACGTGGTACTCGGCTGCCGACCCGCAGGCCGCGGGATCGAATCCCGGCTGCGGCGGCTGCATTTTCGGTGGAGGCGAAAATGCTGTGGGCCCGTGTGCTCAGGTTTGGGTGCACGTTAAAGAACCACAGGTGGTCGAAATTTCCGGAGCCCTGCATTACGGCGTCTCTCATAATAATATGGTCGTTTTGGGACGTTAAACCCCACATATCAATTCACTCAACAAAATATGGAAAAGAGAAGATGAAAGGAAAAGAGGCGGAAAAAAAGAAAAAAACCGGAGATGAACAATCAAGGCTGAGCACAATTAGGGCGAAATCGCCTGAACTTTTTTTTTTTCATAAATCCGTATTCAGTTCATGCCTGTGCTGCGTTTTCCTTCCTTCTTTTTTTTTCATTTGTGTCTGACACATATATAACGCCAGCTTTTGGAGACACCTTATTTCTCTATCTTGCCTCTTGTAATCGTGTGCTGCACGCAATGTGATTCACACGGAAGAACAGCGTGTTCCGTGTCGTTGTCGTCCTTGCTCAACTCAAAGAGGAGCTCGAGTTACAAGCAATCACGTAAAAACACGGGACGGGCAAACTATTAAAAAAACACATTAAATTTTATTGATTCGGTCACAAGAATTTGCGAGACACATGCGAAAACAACAACAACAACGCATATTCCACAACTAAGACACATCTACGTACAAAAGTGGCGCCATACCGTGGAGGACGGCGAAAACGCTCGTATTACAACAGACACAGTGCTGCATACTGCAGCAATAACATGTAAGTTTACAGTGCAGCAGATTTGTCAGCACGAGGATTTCCGAGTACGTCTTCGCAAAGTCGCGCACTACACAATATGCAGACAGCAAAAAAAAAAAAAATTGTCGGCTCCATGTATTGCTTAATGTGCGACATAATACGAGCATTGGACTTAATTCGAGTGGAGTGATGACACCCAGCGGTGCAAAAGGTCACACGGTACATTTGCCTTAGACGGAAGCCGAAAGCGAATGGCATATCTCCTTTTCTTTTCGATTGATTGTATTGACTCACCCCCCCCCCCTTTATAGGGGGGGGGGGCGAGAAGTTTCTTCACAGCACCCCCCTCTTTCTATTCTGTGAACGTGTGGGGCTGACTTGGTGCCCCCCCCCCTCCGAGTCACAGCGTCCCCCTCTCCCTATAATGTCCACGTGTGAAAGAGAAAGCCTGCCCCTCTTGCACCCCCCTCCTCCCCATGCGCACTCCTTTGCCTCCACCGTAATGCTATGTGCACATATAATGCAATAATGCAGCTATCGGAGGCACTAGATTCTTTACGCACCTCCTTGTGAAGTCTTGCGGTGCTTCCATCACGATTGGCTCACCTTTGACAACGATGATGTCCAGTGACGACGACGTCACGTAATGTCACGTTCTGCGACGTCATAAGGTGACGTCATCGCGTAATTTTTTCGCGACTAGCGTTGACGCCGACGGTCAATTTTCGAATTTAATTAGACATACGAGGCTTTTGCCTTATTAAGCATCGGTCTGCTAACACGAGTCATGAGAAGCCCCGCGTTAGTGATTCCGGCACGGGCGAGTGCCCTTAGACGGTCTTTAGGGACGCTAGAGATAATAACGACTGCAGTAGTATTAGTAAATTACCCATCCACAATATCAAGAACACCTGCATACTCCCAACAGGGTAAGCTTGATAAACCAGAAAAGAACGAAAACCAAAAATACATGTCGCACTGTGCAGTGTTCTGGAAGTCGCACACAAATCTGTGACGTCATAGATTTCGACGGCGTCTATGTGTTTGCCAACGTAGTTTTTCATGGGTAAAAATGATGTGCATTACCCTCTAGACGGGCGACATAAACGTATACCATATCAACTCGCATGAGGTTTTGTTCAGCTACCTCTCTCCAATCATAACTATAGGTATGACTGGAGAGATACTTATTACACGTCTATAGACGTGTAATGAGCGTAGCAGCTATCAGAGCCGTTTCTTATGTAGTCGTCATTTTGTTTAGCCGTCTACTTAAACCACACAAAGTTAAACAAAAACAGCACAAAACAAACGGGACGAACACAGAAACACGCGCGACGAGCGCTGTCTTGTGTGTTTCCTATTTCTGTTTGCATCCGCCTTGCTTCTGATTCGTTTCATACGTCAAGGTAGTCGCTATTGAGGCGAGCGAGACTTGTAACAGCAAACGCATTTCGCACCAAGTTCAGCGACATTATCATCCATGCATTCTTTTTTTTTAGGCCGAGTAATATGGGAGGATATCCAATGCCTTAGAAATAAACGACCCCAGTATTACGGTTGTAAAGTTGTTATGAGTTTGTGTGTGTGTTTATTTGTGTGTTTGTGTTTAAACATAGAGTTTCTCAAAATTAACTAGAGGGCACTCTGGCTCTTCGATCGTTCAGCGACCATGGGAATGATGGGTAGTACACACATTTGCCTAGTCTTCGTACTTGCAGGCGGCGAATCGTATTTGCGGCTTCGTTTATTGCTGGTTACGGTTTTGTTTTAAAAGAAAGATTGAACCCTTTTGAACTTAGGGACTTGATTCAAAATAGTAAGCTTAAAAGAATAAGGTTGTGAAGCGCAAACGGTGAACATTTGCTAATTTATGTTTTCGTGAAAAAAACAGCTCCAAGCCACACGAACACGCACGGAGCCAGAAGCAGGCCAGAAGTACGAAAATTAGACAAATGTGTGTACTACCCATCATTCCCATGCTCGCCGAAGCAACGTGCGTTGTAGCTCCTATAGACACTAACGCCAGAGTTCCCTCTAGTAAGTATTGTGGGAAACTATATGTGTTTAAAGCTTTGATTGATTTGTGGGGTTTAACGTCCCAAAACCACCATATGATTATGAGAGTTGCCGTAGATGAGGGCTCCGGAAATTTCGACCACCTGGGGTTCTTTAACGTGCACCCAAATATGAGCACACGGGCCTACAACATTTCCGCCTCCATCGGAAATGCAGCCGCCGCAGCCGGGATTCGAACCCGCGACCTGCGGGTACGTGTTTAAAGCTACAGCAGGTCGCGACGCCTCTCGTTCACGGCTCGCAAGAGCATTCGCTACGACCACCACGACTGCAACAAAGGCCAAGCGCTATGCGTGCAATCTTACACATCTCGCAGGCCGAACTTCTCGCATAACTTCACACAGCGTTGTAGCTGATTACGGTGTACTGAATCACACCTGACGTACGAAACGGAGCACACGCCTGCGGCGTTGAATACGCAAACGCGCCCACACCGTCTCCCGACGCAGTGCGGTAATCGAGACACTCGGTGGGCGGTACTGGTACACCCCCAATCAAGTACAGCTTATGGTTTGAGTTTATTCAACCACGTGACAAGTACACGAAAATACACTGTATACGTGGTTTGGTGCGAAGGGAAAAAAGCTGCATTTCACAGCTTGACTGGCCCCTTCACCCAGAAAAAAAATCTTAACTACAAATTTACAAAAAATTACAAAAATTACAGGCAGCTGAAAGCGACAATACAAAAAGAAACACGCATGTGGCCCATGACAGGTGGTGATATATATAGCCAGGAAACCCGACACTTTTTTTTCTCTCGTGTCCTGGATATGGCCAGCGTTTCACCAGTACCTATTAAGAGTGTAGTACTTCACTGAGAATATACTAGCTCTCACTTCTTAATAGCATGACGACAGGATAGCGTCATTTTTCTAGAGTCCTACCGTGATGGACCAGTTTGGTCAATTCAAGAAAAGCGCACCTTACAGATGACGCACTGGAACTTACTGTCCGCGACGAACATCATAAGCGCGCGCACAGGAAAAGAGGGGTCGACCTCCCCCCCCCCTCCCCTCCAAAAAAACAATCATCTGCAGGGGGGCACGAATTCTTTACTTTTATTCACGACGCAATAGGAACTTTCACTTCAATCTTTAACGTCAAGCGTTGTGGCCACACGTTTTTTGACGATAATGGCGGCCAACGCCTCTTATTTTGGAAGCATTCGAAGGACTGCTTAATTCTCACGCCTACCCCCCAAAAACCAGAGGCCAACGGCAGGTTGCTGTGACAAGCATTTTAGTTTTTGCATTCATTCAAGACCTTGTTTTCAATCAGACTCGACCCGGGGGTGGTGGGGGGGGGGGGAGGCGCCTCTCACTCATTACCTTAATCCTGTGCACGCCTACCAACACTGGTTGGGGGGGTGGGCGTTTTGGTGTGTGTGTGTTTTTAAATTATACACAGGAACCTACAGCACCAAGTGCTCCGTATACAAATCGACCACGGCCTCAAAACCAACTGGGAAGACCGCGCCGGAACCAGTTGTTCCAGATGTTCGTCAGGTCGGGAAAGACGACGCTGATCCGGGACCGTCGCGTCGTCGTCGTTGGGTTCGTCGTCGTGGTGACGACGGTGCTCCGGGGCGCCCTCTTTGTCGAAGCCCCGGCACTGCCACCACCTTCTTGGGCCGCCGGACGCGTCACGCACGACCCCTCGCGGCAATACTGCGCGCCAAAGGAAGATAGTGTCTTTTTGAGCGTAATAAAACGTTTTTTTTTGCTAGTTGGTTATTCAATTCTGAAGAAACATATCGTAGTGCAAAACGGCACAAGGACAGACATGTACACGGGATCGATGCAGACTTCCAGCTGTTGCTTGGTGATCACATAACTCAAACATCAATATAACGAATCCGGATATAACGAAATATCGGTTATAACGAAGAGACTGAAACCTTTTCTTGCAATGGACACAGTTTTACGAATATGCATATGTAACAAATTTCCGGATATAACGAACTTATTTTCGTCTAAGATGAAACTATGGTACAATGGATTTGAGTGTTTGATTTCGAGAAAACACCACGTCTGAAAAGGAGATCACTGTCAATTGTCGCGTCTCTTTGCCTAAAAAGTGTTCTTGCTCAAAAGACATTCACGTTACGTACGCCAGGGGTTTCACATCCAATAAGGGGAGGGATCGGTCAAGCATTTTAATAAAAAAAAGGAACACAACATATCTAGAGATGAAATGAATGTGGGTCTTTCGGCTAGTATGCTGTTCACTTCACCGAGCCAGTTTCTAATTGAAGCTGGGCTGGCACTATTGTATCTACTAATCTTTTTTCTGTCTGATACTTCAAGTACGACCTGTTTCAACGACTAATTTTTCCTAGTGACTGATAAACTGAACCGTTCCAGTCTTACTCTGTCTCTAGCAATTACTCTAGGTATTGTATTCTGCAGAAGCTACATGCCGGTGCACGGAACATATAATTTGTGAATTTATATGCTACTTACTTATCGCTTGAACACCAGGCCGGAGGAGAAAACTGTGCTCTTATCTCTGTATTATATAGCACCTTTCATTTAATACCTCTTTTCGAGCCTTTGGCTGCAAATCTGGCTACTTTGCCTATATTTAGCTCGAGTCAAGGCTACTTTTCGAATTTATATATACTCAACGGCGACCCATCACCACAACCACCGTACCTACGCCCATAGTTCTGGTACACCCTATCATCATCTGGATCGCGCGGTTGCATACCTTGCCTTTAGCACATGAGGTACCGTCCAGGGCCGGATGAGCGGGGCTGGCCCAGGAACCTTCAAGGCACCACAGTTCACGGCATACGTTCTGCGCAGAGTAATAAAAACAAACATGGGGTCACACGCTTGTTACGAATTTCTGCAGTCCGGGTCAAAGGTTTCAAGTGCCCGTTTGCGAGTAAGCTAAGTTTTCGCTTAGCTCAAACACGTATAGCACGCGATTCAAAATTTCAGCAGGATGCCCCCCCCCCCCAAAAAAAAAAACTTTTCATTATTTAACGATCCTTTCCATTGGCCAGCAGGCTTCACCACTGATATGCCAAACGCCACGATTGCTTGAAAATTTATTTTGCGAACAACTATAGCAAATCGTTCCTTGTGAGTCGATCGCTGAAATGACCATAAACGGGTATTTGCCACATAAATTGGGTAAACCCCACTTCTCACCACTGCAGGTGTACTAAAAAAGGGAAAAAAAGCAGCATAATCGACGGCGTAGACAATAATGCTCGCGCCGAAATAAAGTCGAAATCACGTGACACGGCCTCGCTAAAGTATAATGTAATGCAAGTCACGTGGCTTCTCAGAAAATTCCGTGGTACGTTCCCGCTAAAAAGTGCCACCGCTGCTAATGCGACGCATCTGAAAGTGTAGTCACTGGTCACGTGACCCATTCCCGCCCAAAATAATTACGTGGTCTACCGCACCCCCTCACTGATACGCCGCCTCCGATCACGTCACGTCCAGCGGTAGTAAGTCTGAGGGGCATCTTTCCACGTGGCACCTGCTCAAAACCACACACACTTGTGGCCTTGAAACAAGCCACTAGTCACGTGATACTTTGCGGTTATGAAAGCTAGTGTAAAGCTCACGCCTAACCATACTCGGCCATGGGTCGTTCGAAACTAAATGACGCACCCGAGGAAGAAGTCGCGATCGAAGAAGCGAGGCTTGCCGCTGCAAGAGAACGAAATCGACGGCGCTGAGCAGATCCGGAAACGTGGCACGGTTCTGGAGTTCCGTACCGTAACATCCGTGTAGCGTCGGCAACAAGGCGGAACCAAAGACAGCGAACACACTCAAATCATCCCAGACAAGAACTGCTTTATTTCGGTGACAGTCGTGTTAATGAGCGTCAGAGGTGGCGCCATCCCTATAGATGACAGCCCAGCATAACTACGGCCACCTAGTGTCGACCTTCGACACTACAATCTGTACCACGACGCCAAACGTAACCAAAGTCTAGCAACAAGCTAGAAGCAACTATAGATTAAACTTCATAATTGTCCATTTCAATTGTTTGAAGCCTTGCGCGACCGAGTGAAAGCTTCGCTATTGTTTGGTGCACAAAGGCATAGCTTGGTAGCTTAATTGAACAGGCTGTCTCGCTGATTGATTGATATGTGGGGTTTCACGTCCCAAAACCACCATTTGATTATGAGAGACGCCGTAGTGGAGGGCTCCGGGAATTTCGACCACCTGGGGTTCTTTAACGTACACCCAAATCTGAGTACACGGGCCTACAACATTTCCGCCTCCATCGGAAATGCAGCCACCACAGCCGGGATTCGAACTCGCGACCTGCAGGCTGTCTCGCTAATCGCAAGCCTATATGTATACATACACGCTGGGGTGTGAGTGAGTGAATAGACCGACGGGATCCGGCCACAGATATAAGCCAAGAGACCATGTCTCCCTCCTGTACCCTCCCTGTCCTGCTGGACCACCCATCTTTAGTCTTCGTCCTCAGAACTGAGCAGAGAAAGAGAGAGAGATAAAGATGCAAGGAAAGGCAGGGAGGTTAACCAGACGCACATCCGATTTGCTACCCTGCACTGGGAAAGTGATGAAGGGGAGAAAAGAGGTTGCAGAGAGATGAGAAGAACTGAGCAGCGTTACCCGCGGAAGCTCCGGGATGGCTTCCGGATAATTCGTCAAATAAATAAATAATAAATAAATAAAGAGAGAAAGAAAGAAAGAAAGAAAGGAAAGAAAGAGAAACGGGCGAGATGATGTTCAAACGTGTTGTAGCTCGGGCGAGTGTGTTATCCATGAACTTGGCTTGTATTAGCGTGGTACATATAAAAAGGAAAGACGACACAGACACGAAGAAAGGTAGACGCTAAACTTCCAACTGTTTATTTCATGCCATTCACAATCATATACATGCGCAAAATAAACCAACTCATCTTGCACGTGATCTCGTTCCAAGATACGTAACTTCTTTTTTCGGTCTACCTTCCTTTAAGTCTGGCCCCGCCGCGGTGGTCTAGTGGCTAAGGTACTCGGCTGCTGACCCGCAGGTCGCGGGTTCGATTCCCGGCTGCGGCGGCTGCATTTCCGATGGAGGCGGAAATGTTGAAGGCCCGTGTGCTCAGATTTGGGCGCACGTTAAAGAACCCCAGGTGGTCAAAATTTCCGGAGCCCTCCACTACGGCGTCTCTCATAATAATATAGTGGTTTTGGGACGTTAAACCCCACAAATCAATCTTCCTTTAAGTCTGTGTCATTTTTTTCGTTCTTGTGTGTACCACGCGAATACAATAACATCTGGCATTTAACCGAAACCACGATATGATTATGAGAGACGGATTATGAGATTATGAGAAAGTGAAGGGTTTCGGTATAGTTTGACCATCTTGTGTTCTAAAACGTGGAACTCAAATCGCACAGTACACGGGTCTCTATCACTTCCCCTCCATCAAAATGTCACCTCCACTGCTGGCATCAAACCCGAGACCTTCTGGACAGCTGCCGAGCACCCTAGCCACTACTGTTCAACACGCTAATAGAAGCTAAGTTGATTGATTGATTGATATGTGGGTTTAATGTCCCAAAACCACTATATGATTATGAGAGACGCCGTAGTGGAGGGCTCCGGAAATTTAGACCACCTGGGGTTCTTTAACGTGCACCCAAATCTGAGCACACGGGCGTAGAGCATTTTCGCCTCCATCGAAAATGCAGCCGCCACAGCCGGGATTCGATCCCGCGACCTGCTCGTCTGCAGCCGAGTACCTTAGCCACTAGACCACTACGGCGGGGAATACAAGCTATGTTCACGGGCGAGATTACTCATTTGCAAAGAAGGACCAGAAGGACGTGGAGGAGGAGACTACGCATGCACTACTTGCATTGAAGGGGCTCCTGGACGAAGTGTACGCGCTGTAGTCCGTTCCCAGCGCCAGCTTGCACTGGGCATCCGCCGGGAACAGCTGACCGGGCAGAGGCTCTCCGTCCAACTCGGCCACTGGCTGGCTGGTGCGAGAGGCCAAACACGTCGACGTCCGGCTCCTGCGGACCCCGCGTGGCCACACTGTGTAACCCTTGTAAAATAGCGCAAAAAACAACAACGCAAGGGCACAGCAAGAAGACAAAGCGGGCGCTGACGTTTAACTGACGTTTATTTTTTCGTAAATAGAACATATATACATGAAAATAACTGGTCATGTGCAATGACTCCGTCCAACAACACAAAAACTATACAGCTGGCGTCAGGGCTGTGAAAAAAGAGGCGAAATTACTCATTAAGTTTATGCAGTTTTTGTGTTGTTGGAGGGAGTCATTGCGCATGACCAGTTATCTTCATGTATATACGTTCTTTTTACGAAAAAAAGTAAACGTCAGTTTATTTGCAGTACCCACGATCTCGGCTTTCTATGCTACTCCAGCTCTGTCAAAGCCGCTATATACAAGGCTACAATATACGATACTGCAGTCGAGGAACACGACGCAAGGAAAGATGAATAATAATTTCTGGGGTTTTATGAGCCGAAACTACGATTTGACAGCGAAGTACGCCATTGCGGAGAGTTCCCGCAATTTCAACCATCTGGCGTTATTTATACGGTGCACCTATACCCGGAGTACGCCTTTTAACTACACGCGACCACCTTGGATGGGACCGAACCCGTACCTTTCATGTCAGCAGCCGAGCGCCGTAACTAATACAACACCACGGCGGCTGCGCAAGTAAAAATTGATCGATCAGTCGAACTACTCATTAATTAATTACGCGTCAATTGACTGCTCTATCACACGCGCCGAGCGCCATAGCGGCGGACGTCAGATAGATTTTCATCACCCGGGACTCTCCAACGTGCGTCCAGTCGAATGTACATGTACAGTGTCAATTTTTATGAAAGGGGACACGGGGACGCGTGGCCAGCGCGCTCTGGATGGATGGATGGATATGGCTGTACCCTTTAGATCGGGCGGTGGCTAGCGCCACCAAGCCATAATACCCAATGAACCAAAAACTATATTTTTTTCCTTAAAAAGTGAGTTTGAGGATTCGTACTTTGCAGTGAAGAGTTTAATTTTCACTCGTGCCTTGACTTTAGCCACCAATCACATAACCTCCTTATAGTTAAGTCTACCCGCTTAAAGTCTATTTTGCCCGCCCCGTCCCTAAACCCCAGTGCTTTGAAAAACTCTGCGCCATCATCCTGAACTATAGGGTGAAGCCCTTTACAGAACATTATCATGTGTTCGGCAGTTTCTTCTTTCGCTACACACGCACTGCATACTGTGTCTACCCCTTCGTATTTGGCCCGATATGTCTTGGTTCGCAGTACTCCCGTCCTGGCCTC
Source organism: Rhipicephalus annulatus (assembly GCA_013436015.1). Lineage (NCBI taxonomy): Eukaryota > Metazoa > Arthropoda > Arachnida > Ixodida > Ixodidae > Rhipicephalus > Rhipicephalus annulatus. Next base: position 377,490 of record WOVY01009825.1, on the reverse strand, counting down.
AAACAGTAGAGAACTACCCCGAGTATTATCATAGATCCTTTCCTTGGCAATTTTCTGCTTAAAAGTTCGATAGATCTCTAGTGCGGACTTCTTAATCATGCCCATTCTCCACATGTCAGTCTCCGTTTCCTTCACGTCTCGCGGCTGCTAGCAGCACGTTCAAGCGGGAGCGAGAACAACCACGGTCTTTTTTTTTTCACGCCATCTAGCGGCGACCAAAACTACCATTTGTTGCTGATATGGAATCAGCGGCACAATTGCGTCCCCTCCCCCTTCAAAGCGATTACGCGAGAGCCGGTAATCGCCTTGAAGGACGGGCTGCAATCTTGCCGTTCTGTATCAGCAACGAATGGTTGTTTTGATCGCCGCTAGATGGCGCGAAAAAAAAAAGACTGTGGTTGTTCTGGCTCCCGCTTGAACGCGCTGTTAGCAGCCGCGGGAGCGCGCTGGCCACGCGTCCCTGCGTTCCCTTTCATAAAAACTGACACTGTACATGTACAGTCGTCAGCAATATTAACACGAACGCTCCGCAGCGTGTCCTGAAACAGTTTGATAGACGCCAGCGCCACGTATCTTTGTATTCTGTAGCCGCAGTGTTACCGATGCATGTTGACAGTATCCAAGTGTACCAGGGCATCGTCTCGGGAACAACACCCAGCGCTTCGCGGCTGGCATCAGTCAAACTAGACCAGGTCACGCGTCGGGGCGTTAGTGTTAAGCTCGCCGACGACTGCACGTTAGCGACTTTGCACTCTGCCTCAGTCGAAACGCGGAATGGAACGTACAAAAGCCAACAAGTCAGCCAAAACTATGCGAGTAATACGTATACACACTACTGATCGCCGTCATTTGTTTACAAATAGACAGTGCGCTATAGAAACACACGGCTGCTCACGAGAGGAAATCCTCGAGGTACTGGCCCGAGCAGCTGGACCAGCTGGTCTTGCCGGCGCCCGTCTTGGCCGACATGATGAAGCGGTCCGGGTCGCAGCGGTTGTCCGGCGGCCCGTCGTGGTGCATGCCCAGCGAGTGGCCCAGCTCGTGGGCCACCACCAACGCCGCCTCGAGGCTGCGCGCCTCGCTCAGGGTGCAGCTGTAGCGGCACCGACACATGCCGTTCACCCACGCCAGGCCCAGCACGCGGCTGTTGTTGCCCTGCCGCCGCAACACGTTGCACACCTTAGCACATTGCTAACAAAGGAAATCTGCGAGGTGTCGTTTGCGTCTTCGCACGAGCCCCTTACATTTACCTTTAAGCTTACACGTTGCATTTGAGTACAAAACGCAGGCAGAGCCACGATGGCCAGAAATGGAAAACGCAATACTACGACGCCGTCTTTTCACGATGCTCACGGCATGCCGTCCAGTAATGGTTCAATAGAATGTGGTGCACGCAGACGAGTACTCAAAGAAACACGTACGGCTCCTCCGAAGGTAAAACATGCAGCACGCAAGCTGTGGCCAAGCTACGCAAAAGTGAACGCCGGCGCACTCTACCAGAGACGTGAGTGTTTATTTTAATGCGGAAATGACCGACCTATCTCCAGGTACGTGTCCGTACAAAAATAAGTAATCACTTCTCTGCTCGAGCGCGCTGGCAGTCACATTTGCGTAGCTTGGCCACAGATCGCGCTCATATATAGAACCTGCACGTCATGAACGACGAGTTTAGATTGTCATGTAATTATTTTTTCATATTAGTGTCAACCACGCGTACAGTGCATTTAACTGATACAACAATAGTGATCGTTGGGGTTTCGAGGCCCGAAACCAGGATGTTGCCACACCTCCTCCTCGGTTACGCTACTGGTTCGATGCACTGAACTAGACAAATATGGTCGACCTAGCTCCTGCTGATATTTTGATTTTTCAAGCACTTAACAACATAGAGTTTCCCACAATACTTACTAGAGGGAACTCTGCCGCTAGTGTCTATGGGAGTTGCAACACACGGCGCTTCAGCGAGCATGGGAATGATGGGTAGTACACGCATTTGTCGGATTTTCGTACTTCTGGCCTGCTTCTGGCTCCGTGTATGTTCGTGTGGCTTGGAGCTGTTTTTTCACGAAAACATAAATTAGCAAATGCTCACCGTTTGCGCTTCACAACCTTATTCTTTTAGGCTTACCATTTCGAATCAAGTCCCTAAGTTCGAAAGGGTTCGTTCTTTCTTTCAAAACAAAACCGTAACCAGTATGTAGGAAACGAAGCCGCAAGTACGATTCGCCGCCCGCAAGTACGAAGACTAGGCAAATGTGTGTACTACCCATCGTTCCCATGGTCGCTGAACGATCGCAGCGCCAGAGTGCCCTCCAGTTAATTTTGGGAAACTCTATGCTTAACAATGACCATGACCATGAACAAATAAAAACCGTCGAAACACCAACGAAAGATCTCATAAGAGCTGCGCCTTATAATACGAATAACTGAGCTCTTGCCGCGGTTAACGTGCATGACGTGTACGCATCTGGCACGCCTGCCACATATGCAAGAACGCACCTTGACGAGGTCGAGACCCGAGAGCATGAGCGCGTGGTCCCAGCGTCCCAGCCCCTGCCTCGCCGCCAGCTGGTTGCGGTTGCACTGCCACACGCAGAAGTTGTCCAGGTAGGCGTCGATGTCGCCGCCGCCGGTGCTGGGACCGCGCTGCAGTGGACGACAGCAGGACCGCGCCATAGGGTTACACACGTCACATAACGTTCGAAAAATCAAGTTAAGGTCGCCACGTCAGCAGACACGCCAGATCCGTGCCCGCCCAGCGCAGTTCAAAGGGCTTGCTCGCATTTCTAAGCAAGACAGGTTTAGATTCCCGTCTGATAATGCAGATACTTTTGTGCGTGTACTACGCCGAACGAGACATTGTGTGCAGTGACTCATAGTTCTATACCACAATCACCCCTCATCATACCCTTTTCTTTGTTCCCCTTTTCCTCTTACCCCCGTGAGGAGTAGCAGGCCAGAAACCCGCTTTCAAGGCCGACCTCTCCTCCTTCTTCTCATTAAACACATCTCCTCTTTCTTCTTCTTCTTCTTCTTCTTCTTCTTCTTCTTCTTCCCTATGTGGAAGTTGTAAGTTGAACTTTCCTGCTACCCCGAACTCTTCCCTTGCCCGTGAACCCGCAATGTTATGTTTGCTTACATCCCTCCTTTGCCTGTCGACCTGCTTGACGGTGTTTTTTCTTTCTTTTTGTTTACTGAGAAGCGGCGTGCGCACTTGCAGGTTAAGGGCGGGGCCAAACTACCTCCCATTTTATCCTCTCTCTTTCCCTTCTCGCCTTTATTCCACTCCCCATCCTTGTGCAGCACTGCTGAGGTGGCCTCCACCGAGACCGTTAGGTCACTGCACTTTTTTTTCTTAATTTTTCTCTCTTTGAAAGCCACTCTATTGAAACTACTGCGCGCGGGTTCGGCGGCACGGCTGCAAAACGATGAACGAAGTCATTGACGGCGCTCCCAATGGCGCGCGCGCTTGGGTGCGACGTAGAGGACGACGTAACTGACGGAGTAAGCCAATAGAGACCGTCATCGCTTCACGTGGCGAACGGTTTTTCATTTCGCCTACCATATACAGCTTTCGCTGTAAAAACAAGTATATAAAGAAAGGTCGGGAGTTTACCAAACGCAGGACCGGTTTGCTATCCTGCTCTGGGGAAAGAGCTAAGACAGATAAGAGGGAACAGAGTCACGCTAGAGAGAGCACATCAAGTATGCAGGCGGCAGCAAACATATAAGCATGGTTGGTATGTACAAGTTCATAGACACCTGGAAAAATGCCATTTCTGAGGCGCACTTACATATATTTTACTCTCTTTTCTTTTTGCACATAGTAGTGATTCGAAAGACACGTTAACATGAAAAAAAAATACGGACAAGCGCTAAAGCTCTTGTCAATCGCGCTTGTCCCCGTACCATTTCTAGTGAGAATGTCCTTGCTTCGCGCAAAATTTCACTTTTAAGCATTTTTAACGCACTACGGCAACAATTAGCTATATTTCTATTAATTGTCCCAAACTTATTATCGTAAAGTTTTCCTGCCAAGCACATTCCGTGCGATCTCACCTTGGAGTCGACGAGTTCGAGAGTGACGATCTCCAGTTTGAGCGGCCTTCCCAGTGATCGGTACTCCAGAATCAGTTGAACCTGCAACAAAGTGGCGACAGGAACTAGTAATTTCAAGAGCATCTATCTATCTATCTATCTATCTATCTATCTATCTATCTATCTATCTATCTATCTATCTATCTATCTATCTATCTATCTATCTATCTATTTATCTGCCTGTCTGTCGCAGGACTGATTTGCTACCCTGCTCTAGGGGAAGAGATAAAGGGGCGAAAAGGAAGATACAAAGACATAAGAGAGTGTCTGTCTGTCTGTGTGTCTGTCTGTCTGTCTTAATGTTGACTATGCTATATTTAAAATACCATGTTGATGCTGCAAAACATCAGCATGCTAACGTAATCAGACGTGAATGGAATGCAGATGCAATGTGGATTCGCAGGATGCATCCATGCATGACCCACGCAGTAACGTTGCGAGAGCCTGCTAAGCGTCGCTGTGTACTACACGTAGGAAATGTCGGTAGCGGCACCGTCATCTCTGCTTCGACTACACGTGTGGCTGAATGCATGCCCTCCCAACGGGAAAACAGTTTGTACAAAGAAAACGGTTTCTCTGTTTGTAAACAAACTGGCGTGCGCCGAACGGTCTGCCCAAGAAGACTTCCGGTGCAGCCCTTCCTGTAATGATTTTTCAGTGGTGCCGGCAGTGTTTGCCTAATTGAGTTTGTTGGGTCCATTATTTCTCCCGCATATATTAATATAAACTAGATGGTCAATTCATATGAATAATGCCCACAGCGTACGTATACACATACGATTCACGAAAAAAATAAACAAGCTAAGCCCGATCGTACTGTCCATACATTTTGTTAAATATTGTGTACGTACTGGTACTGCTGCGGGTCGGATCAGGGGAACATGCAATACTATAGCATACCTGTTCGAGGATAGCCGTGAGCTTAGTCTGCAGGGCTCGTTCCGTGGCCATGGCATTGTTTAGCGCTGCATCGACGAATACCGCAAGCTCGATGGCACGCTCCCTCGACGACACGGCCGCTTTCGTCTTCACGGCCCTGCAAGAGGAATTGGTGCATCACCACCATCATCATCACCACCTCCACCACCACGTCACGCACGTCACATGCGAGTGCACGTCACGCATGTAATCGACGAGCCATTCTCCTCCTCCTCCGCTGACGTCAACGTTGAATACTCGCACGACTATAACAGGTGCGCGTCGACACGCCTCGCCGCAACCAGTGAGCATCTCTTCCACACAGCGCTGAACCTGTTCCTTCGGCAGGTTAGGAGCGAGGTACAGTGCGAGAATCGCGATGTCACCGACGCGCACGGCAACGCACTCGTAGCAGGAGCGTATTCGAGAGGTTCCGGATCGTTCTTCCGGATCGTCTCCTAATGGGCCAGCAGAGCCCAGCGCTTGAGGACGGGCTCTTCGGCGGAGGGCGCACGGCGCTTTCGAGACGCTGGCGACGACGTTGCCAACCACGGTGACGTCGAGTATTCACCGGCGTTGGCCTTCCGCTGTTAACGTTTCCGCTCAGCTTCTTTGGCTCGCGTCTCGTCGGTGTTACCCCCGCACCACCTCCATTCTCGAACTTGATCGGCGAGCTTGACTCGCATATCGTCGATGTCGTTGGTCTTCCACTATCATTCGGATTCCCTGGCTCGCACTGCGTCGATGTTGCAGGCACGACGTCGCCATTCACGAACGCTATCGGCCCTGCTAACCCTCGCAACGCCGGCGACGGTCGGATCAAGCCAAATCACTTAGGCGCACGTTTCGGCGGGCGAAAGAGCTTTGCTTTCCGGCATGCATCTTCTCCATCGCAGATAAACAAGCCGAGTGTTCACTCGATGTGCGCTCGAACGTTGCGAGCGATGAAGAAGGTGAAGCGAGAAAGGGGTGACAAGGGCGAGCGCGCAGCAGACAAGGGAGATAATGACGTAACCGCGCACTGCAAGAGAAGGCGTGCCCTGCTTGGCACTGCCCCAACACCTGCGGCAAGGCGAGCGCGGTGCGGCGCGTTGGTACGGAGGCACGGACAAACAGCGTTACACAGGCTAGTCAAAGAGCTGCTTTACATCTAATACAGTTATGAAACGTCAGTCTACTGAGCTTATACTAAGGGTTTGTGCTATTTCCATCCAAATCTTATATACAAGTGGGGACTTCCGGATGGAAACACAATTTGATATAAATTTTGTCTAAACCGGAGTAAGTGCCTTAGACAGGATGGCCGACGTTTTGGTCGGTGAACTTATTTTCGTTAAAGGCGCTTCATCACCCTTGGCGTACTATGTAACTAAGACGCCAAGAATGATGATGCACCTTTGACTGAAATATTCGTTGACCGAATGAAACGTCGGCTATCTGTCTAAAGCACTTATTCCTATTCAGATAAGCTGTATATCACATTCCAATGACGACAGCACATGAAGAACACGTTCTAAAGACAACCCCACACGCCCTCAAACACTAAGCCGCAATGTATGGTCGTTGTTATAACACGAACTAAACGAGCCAAATGCAGGTCGTACCTGCGTTTCCTGGTGGAAAGCTTGCTCCACGAAGTGAGGAACTTGGACTTCGGGGATTCGCGGCGCACCAAGTGTCCAGCAACGACATCGATTTCGACACCCGCGTCACCGACTCTTTGAGCGACGGGCGCCACAGAAAAGGCTTCGCCATTGGCTGTGAGTATGAGGGCGTGGACTCGCGTGTCACCGGGACACCCAGTCACCACGGCTCGACCCGTGGAACCGACCCCTTGCTCGTAGACTTTGCCTTCGTACGTGCAGTTCACCACCGACGCCACACCTCCGGGGAACGACTCGAGTGCAGCACGCCTGCGGCGAAGGGGCACGTACAGCCGACGGCCTCCGACGTGTACCGACAAGATTTCTGGCTCGAAGAACACCTGTGCTTGCTCTTCCCCGCTCACATCACCGACCTGGAGATACGTTCATGGGAAGTAAATGTGAGTTACAAAACGCGATGGAAATGTCATTGTCCTCATCATTCTGCACTTAATATAAGTTTAGAACCAGCAGGCTCCTTGAAAGTTTCATACGTACGATAATCTTTGGAGTTTAAATGCGAAAACTACGATGCGATGATTAGGAACGCCGTATAGTGGAGGACTCCAGACGTTTGGACCACAGTTTAATGCACCCCTAAATTTAAGCACAGCGGCCTCCATAGCATTTTTATTCCATGATAATGCGGTCTCCCCGGTCGGGATCCGATCCGGCGACCTTCGGGTCAACAGTGTGGAGGTGCTGGTACCCCCTGTAAAGTTGTTTGCGCTGTGTGGCGCACGTGTCTCACCTAAAAGCCGCATTTCGGGTTACAACTACCGGGCGGTAGGTGGCGTTGTGTTCGCGAGCGTTGATCACCACAATCATCATCATCATGGTATAGCGCTGGCGGCGACAAGCCTTGGTAGTGGCAAGCGAGAAATAAGCTGGTCTTTTCTGCGCGTGGCGGTTGCCGCGAACGGTTGTCTCAGCGTGGGTCCCCGGTGCGTGGCACCGCGGGCTGCGCGTCGGGGGCCCTCGTGGTAAGTCAAGCGTTGACGACGCCGCCTTGGGTGTGTTATTGTGTTTGTCATGTTTTGGAGTGTATGGTAATATTGTGTAAGGATGTTCTAGCATGTTGATCACTGATGTATAACCATTCGGCGGACGGTATAGTCGTTCTAAAATTAGTTAAATAAAATTATGTAGCTTGGTTTGTACCGACCGCGTCTACTGTGCGTTCATTCCAAAAGCGTGGTGGCGCTCGCCATTTCTAGACCCCACAACAGTCAAAGACCATCACCACCAGACCACGGCGACGTGTAGTTTCATGACTACGGAACCTCTGAATGTAACAGGCACCACTAACCATGTTACTAAAAGCCACTGAGTTTGTTATCAGTTACAGAATAATGGGACTCATTAGAATAACATCAGTCAGGAATATTACTGATTACAATTACCAATTGTTGTCTCAGCGAAACTGACTGATGAATTACAAAAGGTTAATTAATCACTGTCGCGTTACCCTGTATTCGCCCTTTTCATGTGACAAGCATTTCTCTCTCTCTCTCTTTGACTACTCACTCCAGGAAGATCATTTTTGACACGAACTTGCCTCAACGGAGGGGTGAAATCCTTAGTAAAAACGTTTATTAAGAAAAAAATACCGCAGTTTGACAGGGCCGCGTATTGTATACAAGGAACCACGAGCACAAAAGAGCCGAGTCTCCAAACTATTAAGTTACGGGCACAGGTCTTTCATGAACGATTGACCCCAAAATAAAAATAAAAAACTCGATATGTTCGTGGTTCAATTCTCTTGCATACATTAGTAAATCGATCCGGTTCTCTATCAATGACGAACGTATACCAGAGAACTTATCCTAATGCGACTTTAAAGTAAGCGTCAGTGTTCATTTCATTCGGCATCACCTCGCGACATCGTCACCAACCTACGCTGCACCTCGTTAATCTGAGTGTCGGTCTCGATCGAGGACTATATATATAGTCCTCGATATATATATAGTGTGATTACGGGGCCAAATACTTATGAATCTATGGCAGGGGTTTGAAACACGTGAGCCGTGTACCTTTCGCTAGTCAGACGGCCCGTACGTGACTGCATGTTCACGGGCTGCGAAGGCCTAACTGGCCTCAAGTTTTCCCTTGTTTTTCTTTCGTGAGGCCCCGCAAGCAGACATCATTAGTTGAAGCATAACCGTGGAACAAAAACTCCATATTTCAGAACTACATCCAGATTTCAGTCACTCTGGAGATCCGTCCCGATGTGTATGACGAATCGCGATGTCAAATACCTTTCAGATATGGCTCATAATTAGATGTGGAAAACGCCTTCTTTTAAATGGCAACGCTAGCTGTCATGTTATTCGAGTTCCTCCCCCCCGTCCTTCCCCTCACTCAAATCATCTTCACGGTCTCTGCCTTTGCAGAAGACTAAATTTCATGAGTGCGAACCGCTAGCTGACGTTAGTTTGTCAACCCTGGTCTATGGTCACAGCTTTCGGCAGGGACGGTACCAGTCCTGAAGACTAGGACGGTCGCTCCAGCAAGACAATACGGGCAAGTTCGTTGCTGGAAATGCAAGCTGCATGACAAAAGATTGGAAGCCGGTCTTGGGCATGACGGATGACGAACTGAGGTTCAAAAGGCCTATCAGGCCTGGCTTTGTCACCGGGCTTAACGTAACAGCGTAAGGTTTCTTCCGAAAATTCGGGGATTCTATGAAGACGATCGAATCGAGCGAGGCGAGCAAAGACAGTACTTCATGAAGGTTGCATACTTCAGACGTAAAGTATACAAATTAGCTTAAGTACGCTTGGGAGATGGAACTCTACAACATACGTAAAGGGCAATCTGAACGTCATATTTTACCTGCATAGCTTCAAAACGTGCGCATTTTTCAGGCGCCTTTTGGCTGAAATGCTTCAACAACACTCGCTGCTCATAATTACGTCCCAATTCCGTCTTATAATGTGACAGGTAATGTAAAACTCTCAGACAATTGAAGAGGACGAAACAGGTATGACTTGCAACGTTCCGCATGCATCTTCGTAGCAACTGAACATATTCTATCATAATATATAACTTTACAAAAACAAAAACAAAAACACGGCACTGACGTCCACTGCAGATGCCCTAAATATGCGACGAAAATGGGACGGAAAGCAAAAGCCGCTATACTTGGAAGCCACATAGAAATTAACGTTGGAACATATATGCGGCAAAATTATCTGGAGCAATATTCTTCACGAAGTCTATACTGCGTGCACTAAACTTAATGACCACCGTGTCTAAGAGTCGGACAGAAAGTGTCATTTGTTCCACGTGCCCAGTCCAAAACATTGACGAATGACGAAGCCAACAAAAAGATGAAGTTCTGAAAGTCCGCGCAGCACTGCCGTTACATTGTTCCGAAAAGCAGATTATCACTATAACTTACCACCACGTGCACGCCAAATCGTAACTTGTTCATAAACGTATGGGCGAGTTTATCGAGTTTCGTAACCACACCGTGTAATAGGATAATAAAGTAGAAGTCCTCTAATCGCGCCGTAAATCTCCTTGCGCCAACGCCATGCTGCAATGTCGCGCGCTATATCATCAGAACGCCTCACTCGGTCACACCTGAGAGGACGTGAAGCTCCTTAATAACTACAGTTCAAAACTTCAAGCATCCGGTTATTTCAATCGCGTGTCGAAGCAGGACTCGACCACCTCCCAAAGTGCAATGCAGGAGAGAGGCGGAGTTTAGTCATGAAAATTTCGAACCTGACGCTATAGTTGGACATCACGTTCCTCAAGAGGAAAGATGTGCCTTCATTTCTTCAAGTGTTTAGCGGGACTTGTAAGTCGCGGTCTCACCTGGGCAACGCACGCGCCGACCTGAAGAAACAGTAGAAGAAGCGTCACACCAACGGCCACCGCCGCTGGCATTACGGTACTGCGCGGCAGGCGAGCGGCGACGGGTCGCTGCAGCACGCCGCATACGTCGCCGGCGGCCATCCTGTTTTCAAATGGCGCTCGCGGCCCTGGGGTCCTTGGATTCACAAACGGCTGCCTGCTCGGGCGTGACGGTCTCTTCCGGAGACCATCCACTTCGCGCTTGACGCCGCGGACGCTTAGTTGTCGGAACCTCCGGGAGCGCGCGCGCAGCGGGCACGTCACAGTCTTGCCGACAGAGACAACAAGACCTGGCCGCGTCCCGTCACCGACGACACTGATGTAGCCTTGGCCCTGAATACCAACGGGAGCTCGCTACATGCCGCGATGAGATATATATACGCGCTACTGCTGACTTACGGGAACACGCACGTGGGAGGTGCACAGCGCGACTCCGCGACACAGTGCACGACCAGGTACGAAGTTGTCACCACCGGAAGGAGTTGGTAGACTTTCAAGCCCATACCGCGCGTACCCAGTGACCTACTGTCAGGAATCCATTCGTCGAAACGCGTGTTTGCAGAACTTTGACGGGCGACTTGCTGACATTAGGGTTACCGTAAAGTTTTTCCACGTGAGTTTTTCCCGCTTGACACAGCAGCATCCAGTCGTCGTGACTGGCATGTATAGATGCGACTTCGGAGATCACGACGAAACTTTTACCAGCCGACTTTCTGTAACGAAAGTTCCCATCGCGTCCCTACCATAAGTATACCGGGAAAAACGAGTCGCTTACTCGCTTACGAAACCCATGTCCACATCATAATGGTTCATGCCCGCTTTGACGGCAACGCATTTCGCTGTTGCAGCCTCAGTTCGGTCGTCGTCAACATCACTCTTTACAGATCGCCGTCAAACCAGCAATATGTATGTATGCACGGCCTAAGACCTGGACTGCAGAACTGGAAACACTAATTTAACGACTATATTCCCAGAAATTTTGAATTGCTAGTATAAATTACACTTCTATGACGTCAGTAGATAGGCTATATATGCCGGTCAGCACTTGTCAAGAGAACCAACTCTGGGCAGTATACGGCTGGCCCAAGACGTCATCAGAACTTAAAGTCCCGCCTCCACCTTACAAAGAGAAGGGGCTGTCCCGCCCCCTCCTCTCTTGAACCTATAATAAGGACATACGGTAATGTTTCGTGTGTCTCTCTGGTAACATCGTAAGCTTATAGATAATTACGTCAGGCTGCTGTGGATCCATACAAAACATACGAAGCGAAATTCGCAAAAGGTCTGATTTAACAATGTCTGGAAAGAGTGACCAAGAAGGGTGACCAAGCGCAAACGTGCATCTTTTTACGAGCCTCGCGTTAAAATATTGCACGTAATATGAATTCAATCGAGGCCTCAATGCTTTTTGCTGAGTACGCGAGCTTTGACGAGTTAGTCGAGCTTCTAACAGTCCCGTGCGCATCAATCAATGCTATGTATATCCTGATGTTAATATAGATAGTGACTCGCCATAATGAAATATATAAAACCTGAACCTAATTCAGTGATCATAGTATTAAAGAAACGCTAGTCAATCGAGGAACACACAGCACAGTCTCAGTGAAAGCAGCTGCAGGAGCCATCTTTCTAGAGTTATATCTGTAAACACTTTTAGAGCGACTACTGCAACTGTAGTCGCGACGTACCCACTACTCTTCAAATCATCATAATTTTGGAAAGTTGGGAAATACCTATATACTAAGTCATTATTCGGTATACTGCGGAAAAGCTAGGTACCCACTTCATATGCACTTTGTTGATACCCTGCCCAGCCCAGCCCTGCCCTGCCCTACATGCCCTGCCCTACCCTGCCGCGCCAGACAGCCAGCCAGCCTACCTGGCCTGCCTGCCTTCATAAGTCATTCATATACATTCATATGCACTCTTATCACTCGGAAAAGCTATACCAACGCGGTAACGTTAAAGAGCTCGTTCCACCGAAATTCTGGCGTCGGTGTCAGCGTCATTGGTCGTGAGCGAAAAATCATGATCTTTGCGTGTCCAAAATATCGAGAAAGATGGATGCAAATAAAAACGTTCCCGATCCCCCATATATAGGAATCGGTATAACACGAAAGTGAAACGTCTCTTTACAGAGGTAGTTGAGCATTAATCGTGCATTGTTTCAGCAACAGCAACAAACTACAAAGTCACGTTACGAACGGCAAGCAGCTCGAAACTTTTAGCGCATACTTCAAGCAGAAAGCACGCACGAAATCAACATACACAGGTCGAGCGCAGACTAACAACTCTCACAATTCTTCCCGCGCCGTGTGTCAGCAGCGCGCTCCTTTCGCAAACGCGGCCATGGCAGCTTGCGAAGAGACCTTCGTCCTATCCCGAATTACGTGTCCGATAAGCGCACGCGCAGAAGAGACGGAGCTCCGTGAGACCGTGGGGCCGGCGCTTTACGGAGGCGGCGACCCTGAGAGCACGTCAAACGCGAAACCGTCGCGCCATCTCGCCGCTCATTACGAAAGCGCGCTAAGGTTTCGAAGCTCTGAGGACTGTCAAACGGTGTATGGTGTTATAAATGGCTTGCCGTTGACACTCCAGACAACGTACACCTTGTGGCGTAGTGGTGGGCGCTGCGAGCTGAGAATCGAAAAGTTGCTGCTTCGATTCCGCGCGACAGGTGATTGCCTTCTAATTTTAGATGCAAAGCAGCTCTTTGACTAGCCTGTGTAACACTGTCCCTCCGTCCGCACCGCGCTCCCCTGGTCGCAAGTTTTGGAACGGTGCCAAGTAGGTCACGCCTTCCCACGCAGTGCGCGCGCGTTGACGTCTCTTTCTTTCTCCCCCGCAGCAGCTGCCGGCCCGGCCCTCCGCCCGCTTGCAACAGGCGCTGAGCCGTGCTCTTAATTAGGGATGCAGAAGTTATTTTCTTTTTTTCCTCAACCTCTCTCTCTCTTTCTCTTCCTCTCGCAATACACTTCTCTTTCGCTTCACCCTCTCCCCCACCCGCAACGCTGGACCACACGTCGAGTGGAAACACTCTTTCAGTTCGTTCAGCTTCGATGAAACTTACACGAAACCCAACCCACCTCCCGTGCCATTGCGTTTCAAACAAACGTTTACTCGAGTAAACGCGACACCGAGTTTCGCTTCAAACTGTTTTTACAGCACCCGCGTCGACGTCCGTTTCAGCCAGGTCAATGCCGGGCGCACCGCTGCTGCTTCACATCCCATCTGGGTTCCTTTCGGGGAGATGGTCCATAATCTTGTTTTTGAAGTGCATGTCCACACTACATTGTAGTAGACCATAATTCCGGTTGTTGTTGTTGTTTGTGAAAGCGTGTCCGCAGGTACTGTGAATGCAGCAACGTTACGTATGTACATTGAAATTCTCGTGCACTTTCGCGCACATCGATCTCTTGTATACGCGCACATGCACGTCAGTATAAGTGTAACAACCTTCTTATTTGCAGCTTCATTCCAACTGCGTCATAACCTCCTCTGCGCAAAACGTGTGCAGAGGCATGGAACGCCAATTCAGGCAATGCAAATTCACAAAATAAAAACAAGTGTCGGTGCGTGAACTTTAAGCTACGGCAGCAAGCCACAGTGCGCATACCAGAGCTTAACGCGAAGACCACGCACAGCGAATCACGCCATTCCAGCCATCCTCCCTCAATAAGCCCTGCTTTGTGACCTTCTCGCAAACGGTGGGGATCTTCACATAACGCTATTACTGTCGACAGCTAACGCAACCGTACAGCTTAACACCCTGTATACACACGAGGCGTGAAGGACTTGCTCAGCAGGGAGGCGGCCGTGACAGGTTTGTCAGTGTACAGCAAGGTTTCTAGCTAGGACGAGGTTACAAACAAAGCGCTCAAAGAATGTCGCGCTGATGTGTGGTCTGGCGTCACTAACACAGGCGTGCTTCCAGTGTTGTATAGGTATCGGGTTCGATTTCCAGTGCCGGCCGGAGGCCACTCGATTTAAAGAGGAGGAAGAAAGAAAGAAGCGGAAGGAGGGATATGTTAGCCATGTTCCTAGACCGACTGGCTACCCTCCCCGTGCTGAGGAAGGGGTCAGGGGAGTAAAAGATGATAAAAAAGAAGCGGATTTAAAGGCACAGGGACCGCGTACCCGGGCGTTGGCTCAGTTCTTTATGTGGTACTCACCTCACCCGACACCTCAATTAAAATAGGTACGAGTGGGCTTCGGGGTGGTGGTATACGGCGTTACGATACTTATATCACTCGGAGGTGGATGGGCACCACCTCTTGAGAACTTGGCGGCATGGGAACAGCGACCATATAGGCGCGCACAAAGTGAGGGGGGTGGGAGGGGGGGGGCAGGGCAACCCCAAGCCACCTGAGGGGGCATGGAGTCTGCCCCATGCTTTTACTCAGTTGAACATTTTCTGTTATAGTGTAAGGTTCAAGGCCACGTCCATGTAAGAAAATACTTTATGAAAATGGCAGCCAAGGATGCATGCACTTCAAAAATAGCTTACCAACTTCGCTCACGGAAATTTAGCTATGGACCAACGACGGTCCGTTATGAGACGTGCGTCATGCCTTCATTTTCGTTCATGCATCCATTGCGACCCTCGATTTCTTCCGAACTCAACGATACCATTGGGGAGGAGGGGGGATGCATGGAGGTGAAACATCCCCCTCTCCCTATATAGAACCTTGCACACGTCACTGTTATGTACTACCGATCACCTTAACAAACCTCATTGCACATTAATTAGGTCTCGTGACTAACGTCGGCTCACATGAACCTGACAAAGCCTGGTCAAGAGAGTCTGCCAGATCAAAAACTGATTTCCGGAAACGACAGTGGAAGACGCTTCAGCCTTCAGGTCGGAAGGGCCAGAGTAGGGGCTAGTTGGTTGTGCGTGGTTGACACTCACGACGCGCTAGAATTTAAAAGACACACTGTAGCACACTGAATCCGACCTGAAGATGGTTGACACTCTCAACGTGCTATAATTGAACACTAAAAGACACACTGTAGCACAAGTAGGACACTGGTGTCCTATTTGTGCTACAGTGTGTCTTTTAGTGTTCAATTCTAGCGCGTCGACTAGTGTCCTACTTGTGCTACAGTGTGTCTTTTAGTGTTCAATTATAGCACGTCGAGAGTGTCAACCATCTTCAGGTCGGATTCAGTCTGTCCAACTCGTGCCGACTCACCCACCTCGTGAGACAATGCACACGCACGCAAAAGCGCGCTTGGATCGATCTTAGCACCACGACTAGACTGTTGATTCGACCCGCTAACGTCGCGTTACTTATTAGAGAGCTGACAGGAAAGACAACCCATTTCTGTAGATGGGCTAGTGTCCACACCAGCGAGTGACTCTATAGCTGCTAACTTTATCAAATGAAAGGATGAAGGGATAAGGGAAGTTGAGCCACGTATAGGCTACCACCCCACCAAGGGCCATGTCGGGGTAGGTAGTTTCTTCCCTGTTATAGAAAAACGGCGGGTGCCCGGCGAGAATGGGAATCATATCCAGTAGCTCCCGTCTTAGAGAGGAGTGTTCTATCCACTTGAGCACAGCTACAACTACGTCTATTTCCGTAACACTTCAAGAGCGGACGCCTCGCCTCGCATGCCTTTAACGAAGAATGCAAGCTCGTCGGAGAGTGTTTCTTCAAGGCTTCGATCGGTCGCGTATACGTTGGAAGCACGGTCATGCAGCGCCATCAATCGGTCTGTGCAACAGAAAATACATGTAGTTACACGCGTCCTCTCAGCTTATCGCGCACGTATGCATGCGCGCCACGTGCACATTCTTCGTGTCTTATTTTCTCGATAAGATAAGCGGTGTTCAAACGCACAGACACCTAACGATGTTGCCTCTCCGATTCTACCATCTCAGATATGTCCCACCCTGGCATCCGGTCATTACCATAGTGGGCACAGACATGAATGGGTCTTAATGATTACACACATTTGGAAGGGAAAAACGGGCTATCTTCACCGTTGTGTAAATTGAGTCTGCTATCGGTGAACTTAGAAAGTGCGTACACATTGTACACAGTAATGGTAACGATAATTCGCGGGGCTTTACGAGAAAAAGCACGATATGAAAATGAGACACGTTGCAGGGCATGCGTGGAGGGCTCCGCAAATCACGACCACCTGGGATTCTTACGGAAGTGCAGGGCTATTTTCGCCTACATCGAAAATGCGACCATCGCGGCCGGTATCAAACCAGCGACCTCCGGTTTAGCAATCGAGCACCGCAACCAATGATCCACCGTAGCGGGCGAAAGATACAATATCCTAGATACATTCAATGTGAAATTGCAAATGCTATGTCAGTAATGATGAGGGTTTGCTAAGAGCATAATTACAGATGTCACATTCGCACCAAGTGCAAATGCAATGTCAGTGAGTATCCTCTCATCGAATCATCATCGTTTATATCGACCCAATATGCCTCCCTGCCCCCCGCGGCGGTCTAGTGGTAATGGCACCCGACTGCAACCCGAAGGTCGCGGGATAGAATCCCGGCTGCGGCGGCTGCATTTTCAATGGAAGCGAAAATGTTTGAGGCCCGTTTACCTAGCTTTAGGTGCATGTTAAAAAACACCAGGTGGTCAAGACGTCCACTACGGCGTCACTAATAATCATAGTGTAGTTTTGGGACGTTAAACCCCTATACAGCGCCCGTGACTCTCTGTGCTTGCCGTCTTTTTTATATAGTTTTACGCGCTGTTACATACGTTGAAATAGACCAACTAGCCCTAACAAGCAACCATTCATGACTATTTTCCCAGACATTACTTATATCGACCCAATACTTGGCTAATCCTCATGAGTAGGTAGGCGCCAATATTCGTTGTGTCATCATCATCATCATTGTCGAATGCTCTCCTTGTCATCTTCGATGGATTTCCTTCTTTATCCATCGACCTTGTATTGAAATAAAGAAACCAGTTTCCGCTCAACGAAACTAGACGTGCCGGTTAACTTATTTTCCGTCGAGTGGAAACGTTTGGTCCATTCGCTCTCCCTCTCGCTTCCAAGTGGCATTGCGGCGAAAGAAACAAAACAAGCGAATGAGTGGAAAGGGGCTTTGTTTATGAGCGAGACATTTGTATCTTTTTTTGCATTCACCCGTAGAAACAAAAGGGGTGGGCGGCTAAACCGGGGACGAGGTCGCGCAAACAAGGGCGACGCGACGCGCTGCACGGCCCTTGACTTTCGCTTCGAACCAGGAAGCGCTTCTTCTCCCTTCGCGTGCCGTGACGCACCGCCCGGGAATCGCAGGCACGGACGAAACACGTGCTGTAGAAGACTGCGAAATGCGAGCCCTTACAGATAGCGACGGTTAAGTTTGTTGTCATTGTTCGATTTGATTGATTGATTGATTGATTGGTGGGGTTTAACATCCCAAAACCACTATTTGATTATGAGAGACGCCGTAGTGGAGGGCTCCGGAAATTTTGACCACCTGGGGTTCTTTAACGTGCACCCAAATCTGAGCACACGGGCCTACAACATTTCCGCCTCCATCGGAAATGCAGCCGCCGCAGCCGGGATTCGAACCCGCGCCCTGCGGGTCAGCAGCCGAGTACCTTAGCCACTAGGCCACCGCGGCGGGGCGTGATTGTTCGATTTGCGTACGCAAAAACACACAAGGACACAGAGGTAACGGGGTGACAACAAATTGACAACTGCCGCTTCAAGGGGCACAATGCCTGCTAGACTTTTAATTCGGGACGGAGGAGTATATATGAAAGGAAAAGAGGAGGGAAGACAGTTATAATTATCGGGGTTTAACGTCCCAAAACCGCCGTATGATTCGGAGAGACGCCGTATAGTGAAGGGCTCCGGTAATCTCGATACCTGCGGTTCTTTAACCTGCGCCCAAGTCTAGGTGTACACGGGCCTCAAGTATTTTCGCATCCACCTGAAATGCGGTCGCTGCAGCCGGGATTCGATCCCACGACCTGTGGATCAGCAGTCGACTACCACAACCACTAGACTACCGTGGCGGGTAGGAGGAAAGAGAAGAAGAAAGTAAAACAATTTATTCTGTCTGATATGAACGGGAGAACAACAGGACTCTTTTCGTTTGACGTACGTTATATTCCATAAATATCCAATACTAAAAAAAGCCTAACCCAGGTAATCACTTCATGGATGATCCCCCTGACTGGGTATGAGCCATATTTAAGGCGTCGTCGTCATCATCATCAAATGACAGAGACGTGGACTAAAACAAGTGCTAGGCACAAAAAAAGTCTGGAAATGTGAGACCAAATCGGGTTTGCTTATGAGAGTTAGCAGATTTATTAATTATTTGATTGATTGATCAATAGGGTTTAAAGTCCCAAAACCACCGTATGATTATGAGAGACGCCGTAGTGGAGGGCTCCAGAAATTTCGACTACTTGGGGTTCTTTAACGTGCACCCGCAGATTTATTAAGAATGTTGCAGATCGCGTCCTCAATCCCAAGCCATCTCAGGGCCAGTCGTTCCGGAGACGCACCGGCGTCCCAAAAAAGTCCGTAGCTAGATGAAAAAGGGCCTAACCCCCCCCCCCCCCCCCAAAGTCGGATGGAGCGGCGTGTTTTGATTACCAAGAACTAATAATGATAAAAGCAGGTGTTCTTCAAGGCCTGCAACAAATTACCCCCCCCCCCTCCCCTCGAAAAAAAATACTGGTTACGTGTCTGGTCCCAAATGTTCCTGGAGTCAGCGACGCTCTAAGCCGCATCTCCACAAGGTATGACCTTCGCGTTGCGCACATGCCGTTCAACAAGTTCAGGAATCGGTCGGCTTGAGAGCGTGAAGGATCGCTTAGACGGCAATAGATACCCCGGTGTTGTCTACAAGATACCACTCGCAGAATGTATATAGGCGCAATTACAACGACGGAGCTGACAACTTCGTCAGGCAATTACAGGAACATCAAAGGGACGTGGAAAAACCCTGGCCGAGCACGCCGATAATCACAGTCGTTCCATCGGTTGGGATAATGCCGTTAAACAGCCAAGGATAACAATTCGACCACGAGACCACTTTTGGAATCCGTGTCTCTGCCCCGCCGCGGTGGTCTAGTGGCTAAGCTACTCGGCTGCTGACCCGCTGGTCGCGGGATCGAATCCCGGCTGCGGCGGCTGCATTTCCGATGGAGGCGGAAATGTCGTAGGTCCGTGTGCTCAGATTTGGGTGCACGTTAAAGAACCCCGGGTGGTCGAAATTTGCGGAGCCCTCTACTATACGGTGTCTCTCGTAATCATATGGTGGTTTGGGGACGTTAAACCCCACATACCAATCAATCAAATGAAAACGATACAACTGGCGCGAAGCACGATAAAACCATTCTTACACGTGGGCATCCCCGTGATAAGCCGACTGATAAGTCGCGTTCGAATGGAAGAGATACTGAACGTCCCCTAAAAGGGTGACCGTCGCGCGTATTGTCTTTTTTATCACTTGCCTTGTGTGAATAAACGCACGAGTGTTTGGTTGCCGATAGCAATGTGACGCGAAAGGATCGCGGTCAAGGGTTCGGGCACTCGTCGACACAATCGCCACCGATAAACAGCCCATGTATACGTCTATCGAAAGCAATGCTGCGAGACATATATTGACATGTGCTACGTACATCAGGGGATGAAGCAGGCCCCATTGTATAATTTTTAGGTAACACATCACATGCTGAGAATCGCCTAGAGATTTTCTTGGGTGCTCCGTAAACTTTCTCGGGCAGCTGAGAATACCTCATGACAAGCGGCCACTCGTGTGCAGTGAAAAGGGCTATAGGTGAAATTCGACAGCAATCTCCTCGTGAGGGGCGTATACCCAAAAACTTCCCCCTTTTTTTTCAAATAGGTGAGAGGCGCTCAGTTTTCCTACACCTCTACGCCCTCTTCCACCCCTCTGTCCTCTCTTAACTATCCAAGTGCTATCCGTACCTTCCACTTGCCTAGGAGAACTGAAGGCATCACCACTTAAGACTGTCAACACAATCTTTGAAGTAAGGGTTCAAGCTTAGTGCATGTCATCACCTCGCACTTGTGAAATGTATGCCAGGGTTCCGCGCGGCTCTATAGACGCGCACTAGTTTATAGATTCTGATGCACTCTTTCATTCCTTTTCATGTGTAAGCTTATTGCAGATGACTTGCCCTGACATATATGTCAGGCACAACCATGCGATACATCGGATGACGACATCTTTATACACGACTTGTACATGGCGTCGTTTTAGCAGCCATTCTGAAGGACCAGCACACCCATATAGAGTTTCCAATATACACCAGAGAGAAATGTGGCGCAAGCGTCTATGGGAGCTTTAACGCACGGCGCTTCAGCGAGCATCCATGATAATGATGGGGGTAGTACACGTATTTGTCTAATCTTCGTACTTCTGGCCTTCTTCTGGCTCCGTGCGTGTTCGCGTGGCTTGGAGCTGTTTGTTGACGAAAAAAAATCAGCAAATGTTCAACGGTTGCGCTTCACCACGTTATTCTTTTGAGCTTACCATTTCCAATCGGGTCACGAAGTTCAAGAGGGTTCGTTCTTTCCTTCGAAACAATACCGAAACACAGCAATAAACGAAGCCGCAAGTACGATTAGCCACCCGCAAGTACGAAGACTGTAGGCAAATCTGTGTACTACCCAACATTCCCATGGTCGCTGAACGATCGAAGTACCACAGTCCCCTCTAGTTGATTTTAAGAAACTCTATGAGCACATAACAGGTATATAACAGCTGTATCTTGCCGGTACTTAGCTACGGAGCAGAAACCTGGAGACTAACAAAGAGGGTTCAGCTTAAATTGAGGACGACGCAGCGAGCAATGGAAAGAAAAATGGCAGGTGTAACCTTAAGAGACAAGAAGAGAGCAGAGTGGATTAGGGAACAAACGGGGGTTAAGGATATCATAGCTGAAATCAAGAAGAAGAAATGGACATGGGCCGGGCATGTAGCGCGTAGACAGGATAACCGCTGGTCGTTAAGGGTAAGTAACTGGATTCCCAGAGAAGGCAAGCGGGTTAGGGTGAGACAGAAGGTTAGGTGGGCAGATGAGATTAAGAAGTTTGCGGGCACAGATTGGCAACAGCAAGCACAGGACCGGGTTAACTGGCGGAACATGGGAGAGGCCTTTGTCCTGCAGTGGACGTAGTCAGGCTGATGATGATGATGATGATGATGATGATGATGAGCACACCAGTAAGTTGTGCGCATGAAGCCTTGAGCAAGCTGCCCTCTACATAGATGGCTTGCACTGCATGAAGACCCGTAACCCGCCATATTGGAAGAGCAGAACGGCGGTAAACTGCATGTGTATAACTCAAGGCGCAAGCCATTTATTGGCTGTGGTGGAATAACCGGCTGCCCGTTTTCGCAGGCTTTTTGAACAGCCAGCAACGTACAGCAGCCGCCCGAAAGCGTGCGCAGAAGTCCTCAATTCGGAAATTCAGTCTCCGACAGTGTCTCCAGTCTTGCCGCATTCTTCATACTGTACAAGCACATAGTATTGCTCAACCTCCTGTACAAGTCTCAGCATACCACCCATTGCTCTGGCTTTTCGCATCTGTTGATCTGTGTTCACTGCAGCAAAGCGTGACAGTCACGCACAGAGCGGTCCGGAAACGGATTGACACGTCCGTTTGCGTGACGAACACTTTCACAACGTCAGTCAATTGTCAACTCGCAAATACGACGCTCCCCTTGCAGTCCGCGCATTCGCAGAGAAGCAGTTTTTCGTCGCATCGGGCTTGTTTTGTTCGGAAGAACAGGCTCCGCCCAGACTCGCCAGTTTTCAAACGCTTCGCACGTGCGCCTAAACGGGACGAACGGAGTGACAAGTGCGGAGATTGCATGGCTTGTTTTCCGCTTGCAGACAATTGGGACACGTAGACACGTACGTGAAATTCTTAAAAACATTTCGTGGGTGTTGTTGTCTCTCTCTCTCTCTCTTTTCAGGGGACGATTTAACGTGTTGTTGTTGTGTATCTTTAGGCCTACGTGTGAAAGTAGGCTTAACTCGTCGTCTTTTTAGTTGATCGAGTTCACAATGCGATCCGTACTGCACCATCGGGTTCTCCACGTGCAGTTTATTTCATAGTATGCAGTCAACGTCACATGTGAGATCAAATTAAAAAAAACGAATAAGTAAAATAAATTGTGAGAAGTAAGGAGGAGACGAACCCGCCGCGGTTCTTTTATAGTTAGGGGGCACTAGAGTTATAGTATACGGGAGCATATACAGTATCTGCGTTAGTTTATACAGGGACACTGAGGAGCACGACACCTGAACCGAAGGTTCCGGGATCGAATCCCCACCTCGGCGACAGAGTTTCAAGATGAGAAATGCTATATATAGTCCCGCGCAGTTAGACTTGTGCGGGCAATCATTATGATGGTTTTTTGGAACGTTAAACCCAGCAACCGTATTAATTGTAAAAGGGAGAGTTCGGAGGAGGTTTATCATCACAGCATCAAAATGGGTGATTTTATTGCTCTGGAGAAGCGAATATTGTTTAATGATATGTACATGCGTAAACTTTCTTGTCACAATATAACAAACTGTATGCGTTCCCGCCGCATGACGTGACAATATTATATGTTTGCAACTAATCATACCGAACTTCATATTAATTCTACGAAGAAAAGTTGAACAGTTGATAGCATATTGTCGCGCCGACGCGACAGCTGCGGTATAACGACACGCTACCAAAAGCTGCATCGCCAAAACGCTGCCCACCCGGTGACTAACTATGGGCACAACGTAAACGCCGCGCATTCGTCGCTAATGAATGCAGATGGATTCACTTCATCTAGCGGAATGGGGGTATTCCTATGCTCATTTTATCAACAGTGCCTTACAAAATTAAAGGAAGATATTTGGTTGGTTGTAACTTCCTTATGTTGTCCTGCAGTGGATTCAGCGACCCGGACTCGGGGCTCCCACAATGTGACGTAAGAATATAAGTTACGAGAATTTATAACCAACAAACACAACATGACTAAGACACACACTATATAGAGAACACCGGATTTTTTTTGTTTACTACATGTGGTTACTGTGCAACAAAATCTAAGTAAAATGCGGTCAGCGTGGCTTCAGGAATCAAAGCCGCGTGCTGGAGATATCAGCAGCGTTTCGCTCCAGCCGCGATGGCGGCTGAAACAAACGCTAACACACAAATAAAAATCGTAGTGTGGCGTATTTCTACCCCATCGTTCAAGCACCCACGTGTCGAAAGTAGCAGCGTATAGCGCCACGTATTGACATCACTGCTTAGTTCCCGAGCCCACCACCAGGTTCGCCTTCTCTTCGCCGCAACCAAGACATATCGGGCCAAATTCTACAGTGTCTAAAAATATTATTTCTAGACACTGTACAAATACGAAGGGGTAGACACGGTATGCAGTGCATGTGGAGAGGAGGAGGAAACTGCGGAACACTTGATAATGTTTCTGTAAAGGGCTTCGCCCTATAGTTCAGGATGATGGCGCCGAGTTTTTCAAAGCACTGGGGTTTAGGGACAGGGAGGGCAAAATAGACTTTGGGCGTGTAGAATTAACTAGAAGGAGGTTATCTGATTGGTGGCTAAAGTCAAGGGCACGAGTGAAAATTAAACCGTTCACTGCAAAGTACCAGTCCTATACTTCACTATTTAAAGGGGGAAAAAAAGATAAATCTAGTTGTTGGTTCACTAAGTATAACGGCTAGGTGGCGTTAGCCGCCGCCCGATGTAAAGGGCACAGCCACATACATACATACATACATACATACATACATACATACATACATACATACATACATACATACATACATACATACATACATACATACATACATACATACATACATACATACATACGTCCGTCCGTCCGTCCGTCCGTCCGTCCGTGCATCCATCCATCCATCCATCCATCCATCCATCCATCCATCCATCCATCCATCCATCCATCCATCCATCCATCCATCCATCTATCCAGAAAATGCGGGCCAATGCAACACGGGCCGGCACACGATCGCGACCTTGGTGTTTCGGACGACCTCGCTTGCACTTCGGCGAGCGAATGCGAGCAGGTTTCTTCCATTCCGCCCAGCTATTTTGCATCGCTCCGCACGTTTTTCCATTCGTTTGTTCTTCTTCTGCGCAGCGCTTTCTCACCTCTTCGCCGGGCGCTTTTCATTGGGCCCCCTATGCACGCGTGGCCCAGCATATCCGGCTTGCGCGCGTCCCCATCACCTATAATAGAGGCGCGCGTGTATACGCACACAAAGGAAGACCGCGACCACACCGCCTCGCGCGTACAGGTCACGCGACCGGCGTAACACATCGACGCGCGCGCCATACAAATCGCCGGCACGATCGTCAAATGCGCATGCCCGAAACAACGAAATAAAGAATACCACTTTCGTTGCAAGTGCGATGTTAATGTAAAGCACCGTTTTCGCATATGGGCCCCGCCATCTTGGGGCCTCTAAACCAATGCTGTCTTGTTTTAGTATATTGCAAGGTGATTTTTTTAAGGCCATGAAACATCGTATGCACCAACCCAACCCTCTTCGTGCGTATGCGTCTAGCGTGGCACTGTTCATTTAGTCGTTCAGTATGGAAAAAACAATGATTAACAAGCCAATATGGCGACACGCAAGCCCATCCGTAAGATAGTCTATAGTGTTCGTTGTAAAATCTGAAGTGCCGACTTTCGTGAAAAGTATACGCAGCGTTGCACGAAAGGCGATATACGTTTATTAAGAAACATTCATTCATGTCAAGGCTAGTTTATATGGTTATGGCGGTTGGTGCCCCTCTTCCAGGATCCCACTGGCCACAACGGCTCGCCGGGCCCTGTGAAGGGTCGCCAGTAGGCTTCCCAATTCCAGTTCCGCGAACCGCGCCTCCCACGACCAATTAAGGGAACGGTTTTTGAACAGAGGCCAGATGGCAGCCTCCGGACATTGGCTGCGCACTGGTATGTCCTGTGCTCCAAAGTCGGTTTCGCTCCGCAACACGGACAGGTGCCGCTGTATCTGTTGAGGGTGCATTCTGGGTAACCTGTGTATATGTGGGAAAGTATTTGTTTGCAGGAAACGACAGCCCCGTGCTTGTCGCCCGTTTGGTTTAGGATGAGGAGGAGCTTTGGTTCGCCTACCTGGTCTTTGAAATTCGAGGATTTCTCTTGGCGCGCCAGGCGTTGAAGAGTCCCCCACGGTTCGCGGCTCGGCATGTAAGGGCCGTTCCACGCGCTTCCCGTACAGCCGCAACGCACGTGCCGGGACCTCTAGCGCACGCAAGCGGGGGACAAATAAGCCAATTGGCGACGCTCTTTCACCCTCCGCTTGGGTGCGGCAGGTGTGCCGGCGTTGCGGCTGTGCGGGAAGCGCGTGGAACGGCCCTAATGCCTCGAGCCAAACGGTCCGCCCGTTCGTCTCTCTGTGCGCTGGGCGTCAGGTCACACCATGGTCCATTGAGAGAGCAGTCCCCAATATGCGTAATACCCAGTCCGGTAAGACCGGGCCAAGAAAAATCACAGCACCGCAACTGCGGGTATGTACACACCGAACACCTATATAATGTATATAGCAGAACCTCGTTTATACGTTCCCGCTTAATACAGCTTCCCGGCTCATATGCTCGTAATCGCCAAAACTTAAGGTAACCCGCAATTGGGATCGTATAATTCGGAGCATACGTTTTTTTTTCAGATTACACGTTTATTGTTTCCGCATTTGTTTGTTCTTTTCGGAAAAGTATCACTGCACATGCCAAGCTTTACAATAAATGTGCCCGAAAATCCTCAAAGTAAGGCAACTGCGACAATTGCTGGCTACTTTCACCGTTACCTTTTTTTTCTGCGACGGCGGACGTATTAAGTATTAATCATGGCAGAAATTTTAGAAAATATTTCATTTAACATTGTAATTAAAGCAGGCGGGCGATTACAATTGAGGGAATTGAAGATCTGTCTGTGAACAGCCAATTGCGCGTATCAGACTTCCAAAAAGTTGCCCCTGGTAATTTTTTGCGGAGTGCTGAAATCCGACCACTGAGTTGCGCCGAATATAACTGAAACCTAAATACCGTAGAGTTCCCGTGCAATATTTTTTTCCCGGTATGTCGGTCCAGAATAAGCGTGCCTTCTTTAATCAACTATCGATTAACTTAGCTTCGAGAGTGGGACAGTCACGCATGATAGTACGCATGGCACACACATACTAGTAGCAAGTTTTGGTGATGGGTACTCCTGGCCCCCAAGTCCAGGCGTTTCGGCGTCACTTTGTGCTCTCCTCGTTTTCTTCTGTACACCTGCTGCGCCTAAGGTGAGCACAATAGAACTCATTAGTCCGAACGCCACTTGAAGCCTCGGCACTGAAACTCTAATGGCGAATGCATGAGGCAAGTGCAATCGTTGTCAAAAACAATAACGTCCGATTCCGATCGTCAACTGATTTGTGGTTGTTGAGCTCCTTGGCACTTCGGTGTCGCCGGTGAATCTGGTCGCATTTCAGTATTTTTCCGCAAAAATTACCAGCCATGGCTTTTTTTGTAAATCATAAAGCGACAATGGGCTCTTCTAAGGATGAACTTCAGTTCTTTCGATTGACCCAACTGCCCGTCACGTCTAAAATATTTTATTTTCGCTTGAAACAAACTCGTACTTTACAGGTGGTTGTTATCGTTTCTTGTGTTATCAATATAGAAGGCATAGCAGAGATGGACACTTTATATGCACCTCAATCGATGCAGTCATGCATACATGTTTCTTATGCGGACCCACCGCCATCCTAAATTCATTGAATTTATTGATTAATACTTCAGTATACCGCTCTAGAGGTGTGTGTGTGTGTGTGTTTGTGTGTACGTGCGTGTGTGTACGTGTGTGTGTGTGTGTGTGTGTGTGTGTGTGTGTGTGTGTGTGTGTGTGTGTGTGTGTGTGTGTGTGTGTGTGTGTGTGTGTGTGTCGAGTGCCACGAGAGAAAGGAGTGTTTGCATGGCTTATCGCTAGGTACAATGTCACAACTGTAAACGCAAGGATGTTTGATTTGGCCGCCAGCCAAAAGAGCTGGCCATCGGTAAATTGGCAAACCTACCATTTTCAAAAGCAAACAAACGGTGAAAACAAGCGGGACATAATGTTCAAACAGAGCAAATAGAGGGAACTTGTCACACGTAAAACTACGGGCGAAGCCAGATTTTTTTTTTTTTTGGGGGGGGGGGGCACTTTCTTGATTTCGGCGAGGGCACCCCCTTAAAAATGGTCATTTGTTGCTCTGTATTGTATGCCATAGAGGAAAACATTAGGAGAGAGGGAGGGGCACGGACCCAGTGTGCTACTTCGGGCTACGCTACTGCAGAAGACGACACAAGAGTGTAACAAGGCTATCAATTTACACGCAAGCATATGCCGCATCAGCTGGGGCGCGTGGATGAACGCTTATGTTTTGATCTCGAGCTTATGATTGTTAATTCATGGACATAACCTCTGCACTGTGCAAAGGAAAAGGAAGCACCAAGTAATCATTATCCTCATCACGGACGATGAAAAGAAGATGTGTTCATCAGAGGGAAGCAAGGAGGATAAAAAATAAATCCTCCTTGAAGAAAAGAGAAACAAACGTTCAGAGATTTTCTAAGCTCTCAGAGGTTTCCGTTTTTTTTTTTCTGGGACTTTTTTTTTGGAAAGCGTTGACTTTACATTGACAGCGTTGACTTTACAAGTGGACTGCGCTGACTTTAGCATTCTTTTTATATTCTTCGTGGAAGAGGAACTTTCAGAGATTTTTAAAGCTCTTTCTCTTAAGCCATGCTCAGGATGACCTTAATCACGTGGAGGTATGGTGTAAAAATAATGATACGGTACTAAATACTAATAAATGCGTGCACGTTAGTTTCACCAAAAGGGTCAGTATGTTTACAATTCAGTACATCTTAAACAATGAAGTTATTAGGAAAAAACACGAATACAAGTACTTGGGTGTCACATTTTGTGAGGATGGGGGATGGTCTCAACACATTGCCAGTGTTCTCAGCAGAGCTGAAAAAGCCCTAGGCTTTTTACAAAGGAATCTTAAACATGTAACCAAGAAGATTAAAAGCCCACATATTACGCCTATATCAGACCAATACTGGAATACGCCTGTCCTGTGTGGGATCCGTTTCACAATGTACACATTCATGCACTAGAGCGCATTCAGTCGATAGCAGCAAGATTTGTTCTGGGAAAATATGAACGAACTAAAAGCTTTCAATGTACGAAAAGAGAACTTAATTGGCAATACTTACAAGAGCGAAGACGCAATCTAAGATTGAAACTATTTTATTCAATCTATAACAAGAAAACATGCATTAATCTTTCAGAATGTTTAAAAACAGCGCATTATCATTCCTCTCGTCATGACCACAAATTTAAAGTACGGCCATACAACCCCAGAACGGATCTTTTTAAGCATTCTTTTTTTCCGCAAGCCATTGTCGAATGGAATATGTTAGCAGCTGATTTAGTTGGCCGCAAGACTGCGGTTTCTGCGGGTAACCTTCCAAATAAAAAAATAAATAAAATATTTTTCGGATATCAGATGTTTCTTTAAGACAATGACTACATCATCAGAATGCCCCAAAAAAAATCACATACAACAGTTCCGCAAGCGTCAGTTCAAGCGAAATACATTTAGCAACTGCAGCGCCCCTGTCGCTTCAGCGCTTTTAGCTATCATCATCAACGCAAACAAACCTCCGCCGGTGAAACGAGGCGGAGTAGCTCTACTGAGCAGTCTTTTAACATCCGCAGAATCAGGCGTTGACCGGCTTGGATCGCCAGACGCCGGCAATCGTCGCCAGCCCACGAGCCCGTCTATCATCAGTCGCGCTTAAACAACTGCGTTGTGTTTCGTCCGGTCCCTCTTATCGGAACCCTCTGGAGAGCGGCCAGAGAGATTACAGTCGGCAGAATTTCTCCCGGGCGCGCGTTCCCTATCTTTTTTTTACAAACATCTCCGATAATCTAGCGTGTTTTGAAGCGGCGTCCACTCCCCCCTCCTCGTACCTCGCGACTGACCACAGCCCAGGAGCCGGTTGCGAGGGACCAGGAAAGAAGAAACCTGCTCCGCTACTATAGAGCTTCCTGATCAACCGAACACACCCAGTCGTCGAAAGGAAACCAGCCGGAACGGCCGATCATGGCGAAAATTCAGTGTACGTGGAACCTCCGCTTTCTGGTTTCGGTTCTGTGGACCGGCACGTTCATGATCCTTCTTCGCTTTATTCTCCAGGTGGACCGGTGGTCGACATCCTGGGGGACGAGATGACGAGGTGAGATCCCCCCCCCCCCCCCCGCTACGTGGCTTGGATCTACGAGAGTCGGGTTACTGCGACATTGCGCTCGTATAAAAAAAGCAAAAACGAAAAAACGAGCACCGCGCCGGATGTGTTTTTTAATTGCCCGCGGCGTCCGACCTTCATAGAATACGTTGGCCCGGGATTTTAAAGCCCCACGTTTCAAGGGCGCGCGCTTATTTTTTTTCGTTTCGCGCTTCCTCGTTGATCCGGCCGACGTGTGTTCAAAACGGTTTCCGCAGCGCGAGTATGTGGCATTTCTTTGCTAGCACATGCAGTGACCTTTTACCGTTAGAGAATCGGTCCGACGCTAACCGCACGCATTTCGGCGGCATCCGCGCAATTATTCCCGTGCTTTCTTTTAGAAGTTAACTTATCATTCGGCGCCGCCCCGGCATAAGCATAATGCAAAAGTGAGACATTTCGGAAAATGATGTTGAACTCCCCTACTGCGCTGCAGTCTTGACACAGATGTGGCCCTATCAGAGACAACGCTTCAAGTGTTAAAAGTGAAGAAAACCTAATCATGTGGCTTCACTGCAGCCTGTCCCGCGACCTATATTCGCAGTTTGCAGTTTTGGTAGATGTATTTTCAATAAACAGCGCGACCTCGAACGAATCGATGCAATAATTGTTTCCTTAATTCGCTTTGATATGTCACAAATTCCTCGTAAAACTGGTGAAACTTATATCGCGTAAAAGGCCACAAAGAGGAAGTAAAATAGCGTGGTAGGTTTAACAAGTTATGCACAGTTCTAGAAATCTCCTCAGAAAAACAGGTGAGATGGTAACTGGTCTCAGATTTGCGGTGCGCAGAACAGTACCACAAGTTAGTGTTCCTTTCTATTATGATACCGTTCTCTGAACACCTCTGTATCAGACAAGAAACTGCAGCACTGGCCTCTACAATTTATTTTATTTATTATTTTGAAGCCTACATCGCTTTAGTGGGTGCTATTGTAAGGGGGTACAAAAACTAATTAGAGAGTTGTACAATCAAAACAATGAAGTATGTTCGCGCAGCAGTGCCTGCACATGGACCGAAAGCTTTTATCTTCTCGTGAAGAATAAAATGCATCAGTAGGAAAGCTCAACGACACACGCATCAAACTTATTCCATTGATGAAAAGTAAAAGGACAAGATTATTGAGCAAAGACACTGCTGGTTTGACAGATTATTTCATGAATATTTTTTTTTTGATGATCATTTCTGTGTGATACGCAGTATGGGCTCATCATGTATAAACTTTTGTTTCATCACTAAAAATAGAGTGGAAAAACGTTAATAGCAAGAGTGAGCTGTGCTGCTCAAGAAGTTTGAGGTCAAAGTTACATTTAATGTGGGTAATACTGGAAGTAACGTTGCAATTTCCACAGAAAAAAAGCGTGCAGAACGGTTTTGTGTGTGTTCTAGTTTATAGATTAGATTTTGACCATGAGGATCCCATACTGTACAAGCATATTCAAGGTCAAATATTAGTAAGTGGTATGCATGTAGGTCATACATTAGTGCAATACAAGGCTTCTTTAAGACTTCTTCGGGCAGTCTTGAAGTTCCGTTTAATGAAATTTAACACCCCATTGGGTTCTCTAGTTAAATACAATCTGGCTTCAGACTGTTAAAGCACTATGCTCCAATACAATTAGGCACAGGGAAATGTTTATAACAAGTGCATAAATAAGCTTTAAATACTGCATATGCAAGACTAAGAACGTAAACAACATTTGAAACTTAGAGATACTTTTTAGATGTCATATATTATAATTCTACTAAGGCCACCTTACTGGAGTTGAATTTAATTCTGCATGTCAACGCTACGTTGCACACCCCTGTTAGCAGCATCTTTATTATCAACCAAGCTCATTTTTAGCTGCACTTTTGATTAGAAATAACTAACCACTTTTATGAACAAGCCGGCTTTATCATTATGTGCTGATAGTCGCATGTACATTTGCGTGCAAGGCTGTGTACCTCCTGGAAGCTAATACCTCCTAAAATACCCATAATCACTTGTTTTTTAAGAAAGCGCTGGACAGCATACTGATACCATGTAATCCATTCATTTATTTTAGTCTATTAGAAGTCCACTACTGCAGGAGTGCTTGGCCCAAGCACACACTATACTTTGCCTTCTGTGCCTGACGGTGTTATGAAGCCCACTGCCCACAAATTGTTCCGTACTCAATATCACGCATAAAGGTTGAATGTCTAAAAAAATGGCAGCATATCCACGGAGTGAATGATGGAGAGTGGGGCGAAGCATTCGTCCGTCCATGCGTCCGTCTGTGTGACCGTCCATGCGTCTGTTTGCGCGCCCGTCCCTGCGTTCTTTCATGCATCCGCCCCTGCGTCCGTTCATGCGTCCATCCATGCATCTGTTTGTGTGTCCGTTCGTTCATCTATTCAACACTCCAAGTCCCACCATCTCGCATCTTTTTATCATATATTCCCCATATAGAAGCACCGCCATCCAGCGGACATTCCAAGGACTAAACGAGAGGTGGCACACGCACACTTTCTTACGGCCTGCGCTTTGGGTCCACTTCCCACCTTTAACCACCTCGAGTTCATGGTATATTCTAGTTCACTGTATTCATGGCACTGCGACCAAACGCTCGCTAAACCTTTCGAAAACCAAGGAGGTTACGCCCAGCGAGTATAACGTAGCAACCTTTCCCTGTCAGATAGGGCTCAATTTACATGCCAATGGCTGCTAATGAGAAATGAGAGACAGGAGAATTCGGCTTTTACTTTCTTACGGCTTGCGCTTCGTATCTACTTCTCATATTTAACCACCTTGAGTTCATTCATGGTATATACAAGTTCATTGTATTCATGGCACTGCGGCTCAACGCTCGCTAAACCTTTCTAAAGCTAAGAAGGTTACACCCAGCGAGTATAATGTAGCATCCCTTTCTTGTCCGATAGTGCTCAATGTACATGCCAATGGCTGCTAATGGGGATCGCAGCGTGCGCGTTGACTAAAAGCCGAATGCTCATGTCTCTCATTCCCCATTAGCAGCCATTGGCATGTACATTGAGCACTATTTTTTATTGTTAAACAACGCACAGAAGAAATCTCTCACTGGCACCACCTTGGAGGTCAAGTGTTATACCTATTTCGGGTATGTGCCACTGGTGGTTACATACGAGGGACGCCCAAGCCACGCCATAAGGAGCTTCGCTCCTAAAAAGAAACAAGACTTTGATCGATTGCCATTTTTTCATTCAGATCACAGTTGGTCATTCGTAGAACAATGTTTTCATTGAATGCCATTATAGTTCCGAGTTGAATCTTACTACTGGTACTGTGATACTACTTGCGTGGTCAGTATTGTGCATTAAACACACAATTTTTCTATCCTGATATAATGCAGAGTCATCTGGGACCTGATCAAGGAGAAGCTCATTCTTCCATTCTTAGATGTTGAGCTGCACATTTATGACCTTGGCATTGAAAACCGGGATCGTACGGATGATCAGGGTAAGTATAAGTAGCCCATCCACTCATATAAAACTGCACTGGAAAGTATGCTTGCATTTCATGCTACCGTCTAGAGTACAAATGGTTTGCTATGAAAATTACATGCCAAACGATCTAGTTTATTAACCTTTAGTTTACAGGTGCCTCGAGAAAACAACTGTTTCCATAGCGTATACAAAAACACAGGTGATTATGCAAAGTGTGCAGTGATCTGCAATGACATGCACTAAGCTTTTCATATGACTCAAGCATTTACATATAAAAAAAGCATGACTTTATATGGGAACCAACAGAGCCTGATAATACGTCTTGAA
Source organism: Rhipicephalus annulatus (assembly GCA_013436015.1). Taxonomy (NCBI): domain Eukaryota; kingdom Metazoa; phylum Arthropoda; class Arachnida; order Ixodida; family Ixodidae; genus Rhipicephalus; species Rhipicephalus annulatus. The sequence goes on along the minus strand of WOVY01009825.1, from coordinate 343,839 downwards.
CAGTACTGTATACCATTCACAGTCTGCTTATCAATAAATTAGTCAGGACCAAACATGCTAACTTCTCATTGTTCATAGGCATACTTGCTGTTTGACATCTACAGTCTGTTAGGAACACACCATTCGATTGTTTTAAATGCGGAGCATTTCTTAGTCGCACGATGTCGCGCTTTGGCGTAATGCCTGTGAAACATAGATGTTACCGTTTAATGTGAAAACAAAGCAGCCTGTAGAAGCTTGACAATTTAATGTGACTGCTCAAAAGCAAGCCAGTTGTTGCAGCCGATTTTAAGTAGTCGCATCTTTTTCTCAACCCCTGTACACTGCAGTCACCATTGACTGTGCTCACGCCATCCAAAAGTACAAGGTTGGCATCAAGTGTGCCACCATCACGCCCGACGAGAAGCGCGTGACGGAGTTCAAGCTCAAACAGATGTGGCGCTCACCCAACGGGACCATCCGTAACATCCTGGGCGGCACTGTCTTCCGCGAGGCCATCATCTGCCGCAACGTGCCACGCCTTGTGACCGGCTGGACAAAGCCTATCGTTATTGGCCGTCATGCCTACGGGGACCAGTACAGAGCCACCGACTTTGTCGTTCCGGGGCCCGGCACGCTCGAGATCAAGTTCACACCCAGTTCCGCAGGCGAGCCACCGCTGCAGTTCAAGGTGCACGAGTTCCAGAACACGGGAGGTGTGGCCATGGCCATGTTCAACACTGACAAGGTTGGTACCATTAATCACCGTACGCAGATACGAACACGGTAAAAACCAACAAATTCTTCAAAGATCTTGGCAAAGGACTTGTAGTGCAGTACTGCATTCAATATACTATACTCAGTTACAAGCTTAAAAAAAATAAGCACCACCTGCACAACTGCAGTGCACCTGCGCTTTAACTGTACAAGATGATCGTGCTAGTTGCTTTCCACTTGAATCGCGAGTACTTGCCTCCTAGCTAATTTTTAGTGCACATCATATTTTTGCGATATTTACTTCGACTCCGACATCCGATTCAACAGAGACTATAGTGGCCATATTTGTAGCGGCATGACACAGTCATCTCCAGAAGATGCTTAGAGAAGTAGTTATGCAAAAGAAACTGATATATCTTGATTTTAACAGTTCACTGGAGAACGAGGACTATAAGAAAAGTAAGGGCACAACACGGGTGCTTCCCGTGTTGTGCCCTTACTTTTTTCAACATAAATCCGTACCGACTGGCTCAAGTTGCAATTTTCATGCAGAAACTGAAATCGTGTTTCAATCCATGAGTAATGTATAGGCTCGAAGCAGGTAACCGGATGACCGAGAAATGATGCAGAAAAGACAACTTCGGCATGCAAGCATTCATTCCATACATAGAATTCGATTCGGTGATGACTCTTACTTGAGCTAAGAAGCAAGTCTTACTTGAGCTAAGAAGCAAGACATAGACGAAACTGTACATAAGCATAGTGTGTGTACCTCCTGGAAGCTAATACCTCCTGGAATACCCATATTCACTTGTTCTGTAAGAAACTGCCGTGTGGAAACTGAGGTAAATAAAGAACAAAAACAATGTAAAAACAAAGCATAAGAAAGCAAAGAGCTGCATTATAGGTAAAAAAGTGCTTAAATAATACAGTATACAATCATGTACGCAAAAATGTCTTGCACGACGGCTTACATCTAAGACGATAGTTAAAGCGCGAGAACGGAACGACGACAAAGGGAAAAGAAGGAGACGAGCGCTCGTCTCCTTCTTGTCCCTTTGTCGTCGTTCTGTTCTCATGCTACAACTATTGTCATGTTATACCAACTAGCCGAAACTGCCATACATCTAAGGCTTCGATTTAATTGTCTACTTGAAAGGAAAAGCTAAGTCCTCAATAGCTTGAAAAATGTGCTGCTGTGGGGCAGTGCACCCAGAAAAAGTAATTACAGTACGTTTTCAAAAGCTAGTTTTGGTTTCCGCTGGACCCTGACGTCCCAACACTATATGAGCTTCTCGTCACATGCTCGCCCCAAATATCGTGATGCTTCTATAGACACCTCGTTCTGAGGCTCCATAGTAACGCACAAATGGCCATTTTGAAAGTTTTGGTACCCGACATCATCACAACTAGTTGGACTGTTGCATGAATTCACCGAAATCAGTAGTGCAGCCTGACATCAAGTTAGTGTCAATGTCAATAGGTGCGTCACACAAAAATTGATGTCAAAATAGAAAAAAATATCTTATCAGCATTTGCTCAGCTTTGCACTTGCTTGGAGCAGTCTCTGTACACACAATGTTTTATGGAAGAGCGAATTCCTCCTCGAAAAATCTCGTCAGTACCCCTTTGAGGTACTATAGAACAAAAGTAAAGTCTACAGCTTTATTTTCTAATGAGTAAAATTCTAAGTGCACTGAAAAGCAGTTCCACTACGCTTTCACTATCTTGTCAGAAGCATTGGCCTTCTTTCAGTTCGGGACTGTTGCGCCCAGTTTATGGCTGTTGTAAAAGCGCAATACAAAAGCAAACGTACAGATGCGTTGTCGAGCGAGTACGCGGAATACTTGCGTCGGCTTTTCTGATTGTTGAGGGTTTCTGCTTGCCCTAGACCAGAAATTATCATACGGGGGTCATACAGATGTGCTTCATAACCTACTTATTTTTCTCTTTTTCTATTCCGCCCTTGTCATTTCCCTTTCCCACTGTGCAGTCTATAACAGACTTTGCACACAGCTCCTTCAAGTTCGCACTGCAGAGAGAGCTACCACTGTACCTCAGGTGTGGCACTTTTTTCTTAATAGCTTAAACCTTTGTTCTTCGAATTGACAATGAAATTGCTGATGCTAGCTTCCTTGCGTAACGTTTTTTTTTTCTTTCTCACTCTTGTTTACAGTACCAAGAACACAATCCTCAAGAAGTATGATGGTCGGTTCAAGGACATATTTCAGGAGATTTATGATAAGTATGTTCCCTTCTCACTGCTCCGTCTGTTAACACAGAATAAATCTGTTAATTAACATTTTCACGAAGTCGCACTCAATATGACTGTATCGAAGGTATAAATTTCCCCGCAAACTTCCATGCGGTAGGCACACAACCCCGACTACCTGGCCATAACCGTATATTCATCTCATCTGAGAGCTGATGTGCTAATATGAAGTAAAGTCTGCAGAACTTGCTTTTTGGCTAATTTATGAATGGTAAACTACAAGAAGACATTGCCGGTACACACTGCGACGTTTGCTTTCTGATGTGCAGGCAGTACAAGTCCGACTTTGAGAAGCGCGGCGTGTGGTACGAGCACAGGCTCATCGACGACATGGTCGCCCAGGCCATGAAGTCTGAGGGAGGCTTTGTTTGGGCCTGCAAGAACTACGATGGCGACGTGCAGTCCGATGCCGTGGCACAAGGTGCGTTGTCACTTTTTCAGCCAGCAAAACGCCTCCATGTTGTAGGCCTTGCAAAATTATTTACTGGATGCTTGTTTTCACGATATCTCAAGGAGTTCTTCTGATTAGCAATTAAGTGAATCAGATTTCTTCCTAGGAAAACAAAATGGGTGTAATTTTCAATCAATCTAGCTTTCTTCTTCACTTTTTGCCACATGTAAAGTTTTGTTGAGAGAATATGATTTAAGCATAATGGGCACTTTGTTTTCTCAAGACGAGTTATATTTGAACTTTTTGGACATCTTTCAGACTACGTCATGAGCAATGCAATGCACTAAATACATGAATAAATAACCACACACAAAGAAAAGTTATAACCTAGCGTAGGCTAGCTTTAGCTGAACTGATAAAGGTGTAGCTGATAAGGGCCACTGGAATGATTTCAATGCAAATGTTCCTCAAGCAAGTTAAGTACACTGCTTATTTATTTTATGCAAATTTTAACGTCATCAAGTTAAAGGTCCTAGTTCGCTGAAATTTCAGTGTCGGCGTTGGCGTCACTGGTTGTGAGCAAAAAATCAGCGTTGTCTGTGAAAAGTCAAGATTAATGCAAATAAATAAATATTAAAAAGTTCAGGTCAAGTGGAACTCGAACTTGTGACTTCTACGTGGAAAGAGGCATTCTACCGCAGAGCCACACCTGTGCTTGTAACTGTTTCAGAAGAAAACTCCATACAAATATGTATCATGTAGTGCAAGGAGTGTCCTCAAAACGTGTAATTTATTGATAGATATGTGGGGTTTAACGTCCCAAAACCACCATGTGATTATGAGAGAAGTCGTAGTGAAGGGCTCCGGAAATTTCGACCACCTGGGGTTCTTTAACGTGCACCCAAATCTGAGCACACAGGCCTACAGCATTTCCTCCTACATTGGAAATGCAGCCGCCGCAGCCGGGATTCGATCCCGCGACCTGGGGGTCAGCAGTCGAGTACCTTAGCCACTAGACCACCGTGGCGGGGCTCCTTAATTAACACATGTGATACTGCATGGCAGCAATACAGGACCGCCCCAGGCATAAAAAAATAAATTGTGCGACAAGTGGTTCATATAATGTTCCACTGATTACAAGGAGTGCAGGTCTAATTAGTCATTGTTATCACCAATAGCATCAACAAAGTGTACAGTCGCCCAGGTGTGTGTGCTGCTTTATAGACGCGTAGTTGGTACTTCACCAATTCGCTAGAGGAATAATTATGGCATAGTGGGCACTTTGCCAATTTTGTGAACACATACCAATTTTATGAGCACATGCCAATATTATGTGGCATGGTTGAGGTGTCTACTAAGAAGCAGAGGCATGGTTATCAATTGAGAAGGTGATGCAAACGAGGCTGATTAAAAGCTTCAAGTGTCGTTCTAGGTTTTAAATATGGGTGACGGGGCTAAGATAATGCATGCAGAATGTGAACTGCGCAAGACCAAAAGAGGGATGAGGAACAATGTTGCTTTCTGTCACCATGATGGCTTTATGTGGCTTACATACAGTTTATAAAACCAGATATCTTTTGCTTGCTGCTTATGCAGAAGTTTTGGGGCAATGAAACTGCAATGCATGAGAATTTTCACTTGCCTTACACATCCATGCGTGGCGTCTGGTGCAGGTTATGGTTCTCTGGGCATGATGACAAGCGTCCTGGTGTGCCCCGATGGCGAGACCCTGGAGGCCGAAGCGGCCCATGGCACCGTGACTCGGCACTACAGGATGTATCAGAAGGGCCAGGAGACCTCCACCAACCCCATTGGTACGACGCCTGTACATGTGGCGGTGCATTTCGTGTAGTTATTACAGCAAAAATGACAGCGATCGATTACGAGCTGAAGTACGCCTCGATGACAGTGTAAGAAAAATAACTTAGGTGTGGACACTACACCCAATGGCGCGTACAGATAATGTTCGGCTATTTCCTCCTCTTGGCCTCCATGTCGCAGTGCTCCCTTACACATTTGTGACCGGCGCATGTACTATAGAAGACGAGCTTTGTGCATAGTGTCTGTAATGGCGTTGTGCACGTGAGAACTCGGCGTGAGAACTCTGTTTTTTTCTTCCACGTAAGGGTGGTTTGCACAGTTATTGAGTGCGGTGCACCAGCAGCACATAAGCCACCATTCGCTGGCAAATCCAGGAGCAAAGTGATTAACTTTGCTGCTGTGGTTTCTCACAAGGTGCATAACTTTCGTACGCAGCGTCAATCTTTGCCTGGACCCGAGGGCTTGCCCACCGAGCCAAGCTGGACGGCAACAACGAGCTGGCCAAGTTCTGCACCTCACTAGAAGCTGTCTGCATCGAAACCATTGAGGCTGGCTTCATGACAAAGGATCTGGCCATCTGCATCAAGGGCATGTCCGGGTGAGTGGCCAATGCTGCATAGCTTAAATAATGTGTACTACTTTCTGTGGCATACACACAACACCTGCGGTACCTTTGTAAGCATTTGCCACCTAGTCAACCACGAAGTGTTACTGGGGTATATTGGCATAACCAGGAGTGAGGATGCAGCCCCCCTCTCTCTACTTACCCCCCCTCCTACCGCCAAATTTTTCACTTTTGAATGTGTATGTATACAGGGTGTTTCAGCTGACAAGCACCAAGTATTACAAAATGAAGGATAAGCATTTAAACACTATGCATCTGCAATTAGCATAGTATTGTTCCAAGCCATGTAGAACATTTTCACCTCTCTACCAAGATTGCCAATTGACAGAGATTGCTTAATGAACTTTTTAAATAGAAAATATCTTCAATACAAAAGTTGTAGCACTTGTTCAGAAGCATCAAATTTTTCAAACTATCGTAAGTTAACTCCCCTGCTTAATCTTTCCCGGGTATTTATTTAATGTGGCATCAATTTTAAAAACTTTCATGGACAATCCAACAAAGAAATGTGGTTATCCGCCATAGAGAGCCCTGATGTCTGGGACCAACTGTGGGCTGTCCGGAGGGCCCACGGTGCGGCGTTCGGGCATGGCCTGACTGTCCCGACTTGAGAGTGGCCCACTGCGCGTTGAGTCGTGCTCCTCAGGACTTCCAATAAAGTTTTGCATCCATCCATCCATGCGACCCCCACTTGTTGGGAGGCACTTTTTGCACCCTCAAATGTATGTTCAACAAATGATCAAAGGTTCGCGCATGAGGGTCGATTGAGCAGGCAACCAGTGACTGTGATAGATACTAAGCGATAAAAAGAGCATACCGTTCCAACAAGAAAAAGAATTCTTAAACGAAAAAGTGGCAGCCACGGAGTAAACATCACATGAGACTGTAGGCAGCGTTTGATCCAGCATAGGCATTTTTTTTTCATTTTTTCACTTCAATGAAGCAAGACATTGGAAGGAGAAAAGGTGACAGTGAAGGACAGAGATAAAAGGTGCACTTACCAAGCTGGCGGCTCTTTCGTAGATATTTTTTTCATGAGGTGTGGCCCTACCATCATTTAGCGTTCATCGCAGTCACCGATGGCCTGCTCAATCAACCTTCATGCATGGAGCAGCCTTTGATAAGTTGTTCAAATTACATTTAAGGGCACTAATTGTGTCCTGTGCTCGGCAGCAGTCACATGGTAATATTTTTTTTAATTCGGTCACCTTAACAAAATAGGCCGGAAAAAAATTAGGCAAGGGAATCTTAACATAGAATGAAAAATTCAATGTTTCTGAACAAGCATTACAGTTTTTGTACTCAAGATTTTTCTGTTGAGTTGCTATGTAAGAAGTTCATTAAACAATCTTTGTTAATTGCCAAGCTTGGCAGATCCTAAAAAATATTTTGAGTACTCCAGAAGGCTCAGAACAATACTGCACTAATTGAAGATGTGTAGTGGCTATGTTTAAATATTCACTCCCATCCTAGTCACATGATCTGTGTGACTACTACTAATGCAACTACCACAATGATGGCAAGGCAGCTTTTTTGTACAAACGAAATATCATATTCTTTCTTTGACCAATTTTTTTTTGACGAATGAATGGCAGTCAGAATTGAATCAGTTGATTTCCTGTTATATGCACACACTGCAGCTGACCAAAGCCTTAATTTCCACTTGCAGGGTCCTGCGCAGCGACTACCTCAACACATTCGAGTTTCTTGACAAGCTTGCTGACAACCTGAAGAAAAAGCTTGGCAAGTGACTAGGCCGCCTGTGAAGTTGTTGGGGTGCCGGTCAGACCATCTACAACGGCGACACTTAGGAGCGAGTGGACTACACAAGCAGTGGACCACACCAAATCGTGCCAAAAGCGTGTCGATCAGAAAATAATGCCCGCGTGACGTCACGCAGCCTTTGAACTGTACATCTTGCAGAGCTCTCGAGTTAGTTTGCTCGAATCTCTGTCGGTAGCTGGGAAATTTTTCTTCCCGGGATGTATACAAAGGCAGCACACATGTTGTAAAATGTATTTGAACTTTGGTCTGGTTCGCAGAGGCAGAGAGCTAGTATGCCATCACGATAGGTATGACTGGACGGCAGCGATGCTATCCCACTTCTATTCCTCACTCTAAAAGTGAACGTTACAAATGGTCATCTGCCTCCCCAAACAAAGCTGGACCAGTGAATTCAGGAACCACCTCGTGTGGTAATGTAGCAGCAAGAGACTGCGAAAATGGCATGTCAAGTACATTTATAAAATATTTAATAAGTAAATTTGCATTCTGGGCTTGTATTTGACAATAAAGTGGTGCCACTGAACGTCTGCTTAAGTAGAGGTGTTCAATGTAAAGAACTGGCCTGCAGACTGACTTAATTGTATGAAGATGCAAGCCCAGCTTGCATGCAAGGCAGGTCTATTCCACGCGCGCTCCTGATGTGGTTTCGCAAGAGGCTGAATTTCTCGTTTCTTTCCGTAAACAACTTCCAGAGGCCTTCATTCAACAAAACACCCCCTCTTTTTTTCCTGTGGTGCATAAGACTCGAAACTTCTGTATTGCTATGCAAGAGAAATATATTTTTACAATAATATTATGTGTTTGTTGTTTGCTGTCTGCTTCAATACATACAAATAGTTCAGCCTAGTAGTGTCTATAGGGTTCATTTAACATAATTAATTCAACACACTAGTACAGTTTGGTGCAACAGTAAAAAAAAAATCTGCCACTTTTTTTTTTATTGTATAAATATAAACTTATGAGCAGTTCTTTGGTATGGCAGACCATCTGATAAATTACTCTCTAATTAAAGCACTCTTCACAATCACTTTATTTGAATATGAAGTATGTATAATAAAAAAAGCCACATTTTTGTCTCGTTAGTGTATAAATGCTGGGAATTATAACTATATCAAACTATTGTGAAATCTCCACACTGGCCAATATGACAACTTTACGTGTCTGAGGCAAATTGAATTTTCATGAAGAAAAAAAAAAAGACAGTCTTGCACCTAGACAGAGACTAACATTCTTTCTTTAGCTTTGTACTACCATGCATTTTTCAGTGCCCACCCAATGGCTCTGTGGTGGAACACCTGGGTTTGATTCTGGCTCAAATATTTCTGGCTCTCGGACAACACCATCACCGCCGACACCAGAATTCTTCAAACACAGGCTCTTCCATGCTGTTACATTAATAAGCAGTTGCCAGGCATGAATACACCCTGGCATGTTCATGTCACCCTTTCTTTTTTGACGTGCTCTTCCACCACTTCAGTGTTCCGCAAGTACTGTTAAGCTTTGACGCGAGCAGCATATTGGTAAAAAGTGAGCATACAGGGCCTCTGCTTCTGCTGTAGTACACATTCCAGGAATGCCGACGCATGAATACACACTGCGGAAGCTTCACCTAACAATTTTCTAATGTAAAATATTGAAAGCTGCAGAGTTGGAGGATCACTTACAAAATAACTTAATTTGATAGTACAGCTAGTCTCAGTCTACTGGAGAGGAAGCCACTTGAGTTATATGCGATTATACTGCTCTTAAAGAAATGAGCAAAAGTGCTGCATGCACTCCTTGTCTGCATTTGCGCGGTGCAGCTATGGTGTGATCCGGAACATCATAACGTAAAGCCTAATAGACTTCTGGAATATTGAAACCATGAATGCTTCTCAGAATTACATACTCGAAAACACTATAGTACAAACTATTCCGTGCCATCCAGCAGGTCTGCAATGCATTGCTGAGACAAGATCTGGGCGTCCAATCATGGGAGACCTGGGCCCTGGTAGCCAGAAACATGACAGGACAATCGAAAAAGGGAAAGCAAGTACAGCAGAAAAGTGGATAGGAAGAAAACGATAAAAGTCGAGAGAAAGATTACAAAGAAAGACAGAGAGAAAGACAGAAAGGAAGGGCAAAGGAGAGAATGAAAAAAATGGAGAAATAGACGTGGAAAGCAACAGACATATGGGCAGAACAGCAATATGGCTATGTAGAATAGCAAGGGGTGAGAAAAGAAGAAATACGAGAGGAAAACCCTAGCCAAGTTGGGACCAGCTAGGTGCATGCCCGGCAGCTCTCTCGTGACCTATTCTTGTGAGATTTAGCGCAAGCTGCGCTAACTTTTTTAGATGCCCTTGCCCTGCTTCCTAGCCCCATCCTTGCCTGCTTCTCTTCCTCCACCTCGTTTATGCAGCCTCTCAATGCGTTAGCTTAAAAAAAATGCCACCACACAAACATCAACGAAAATTATCCATAAAGCTGGGGCTTTTATGATTTGCACTATTTGAGGCTGTTCAACATGCATCTCAATAGGCTTTCTAAGCACATTAAGGGGCCGTGCTGTCATTCGCTGTCGTCATGGCTTGGTGTAGAATGGGTGAAACCACATTAGCATAGCCAGCTGTAGCATATTGAGCCCATGCTCGCGCCGAGGCGAAGCGTTCTTACTCTTGTTCTTCAAGCAGTTTGCGGATGATAGTAAGTGCTGACATTACTACTATGATTAAGGAAACATAACAACACAAACCACAAATAAAAATTTTAATAAAAGGCAATCGAGAAATACAAAGCGAGGAGGAAAGGAAAAAAATACCAAGAAAAATAGAAATAACTAGAAAAGAGAGAACCAAAGAACTCTGCACTTCCTTCAGGTTTGGCTTCACTGAGACAAAGCTGCTTTAATTTTTTTACCTTTCTTTTGCATTATATCATCCAAACATAGGTAGAGATAGAACTTTGACCTTACTGCCACCACTAGTACACCATACCTGCCTTGTGAAGTGACCTGTTTTGTGTAGCATCGCATTAAGCTGCAGGCGAGCTAACTCATCACCAATACCGGAGGCAGCTCAACTTCAACAGTGACAGCTTGAACTAAGAACCGTTCTATGTGGCACCCAAGAAACGCACTTTAGCCCTCTCTTTTTTTCTAGGTATATTCCAGGAAACGTTCAAAGTGTTGCCTTTGCTCGCTCTATATTTATGAAGCACTATCACATGTGCTTAGACTGTTCGCTTTACGGTATACTTTCTACGTGGGGTTTTTTAACTGCTGTCTAATGGCTTGAATTGCTATGGGTATACCTGTGCTGAAGCTACACCTGTGCCACACATAATTACACAGGCTGGTAAATGCAGCATTGAATTTACCACAGCATTATCATGACAGCGTAGCAAATTTTTTATGAACTTGAGTTTCTTGGCTTGGCTTCACAACAAGAAACAATGCAAACAGGGCAAAAAATATTCACAAGACTTACTGTCAAGTCCTGTCAGTCTTTCTTGTTCCATTTGTCTCCACTGTCTCCTCTCATGAAATCGTAGCTCATGTTACTGCAACTAACAGCTTATCTACTACGACATTGTTGGCAAAAAGCTTGGGATGCTTGTGTCCGCATACTTATCATAGAAACTTAGGAATTATGTCAGTGGAAAAACACTCAAAGTGGCACAACAACTACACGCAACAGTAACACATAATTGCCCATTATACCTGTGAATTAAGAGCTGTCACGAATAGCTTCAACTGGGATGTTGCACGACAGTGGCCTCCAACTCGAGGCATTTCATGTTGAGACTGCATTATGGGAGGTCTGGATTCATTAGAGTCCTCCGACGATCCCTTCGTGAAATAGTCGAACAGTCGCGTTAAGTCTTGAAGGAGGCTGATCAGCATAAATAGGCGCCGTCACCAAGAATCTGGCACGCAGGACACACCGCTTGCATGGACAGCACGTGACACTGTTCACTAAACACTCCGAACGTCCTCGGGCGTTCGAGATCGCTCGAGTCTTCGCCGGCGGGGCAGCCCGAACAAATCTTCAGCGCGTCCAAACGGGCCACGAGCTTGGCGAGCTCATCCCCGTCGTTTACGTGGACAGTGGGCGACTCTAGGCAGTGTGCAGTGCGCACAACGCGTCCAATAGCGTTCACCGTCACCTCCAAAGAGTCGCGGACTACGACAGCTTTCTCGACGACAACGACGGAGTCGACCAGGCACATTTTACACAAGGCGACGAGCTCGTCGCCGCAGCCGTGCACACTCCATCCGCACAAGTCGTTGCGCTCAGCCAGACTCGCCACGAGCGCGGCGAAACGCTCGTCTCGCTCTACGCTTTGGTCCGGCGAATCGTTCCCCGCTGCCAAGCGGCGCTTCTGCTTACTCCTGCGTCTGACGGGTTTTTCGAAGCAGCTCGCCAGTCGGAGAGTCGGCACGGCTCCCGGCTTGAGGCACCAGCGGCCGCGCGGGATTCGCACGAGGTCGCCTCGGACGACATGTTCGTAGTCCTTGAGTATAGCGTCGTCCGAAAAGTGCAGGTCGCAGATGGCACTCTTCGCGCCAAGCGTCGTTCCCTTGCGAGCAAGCGCGGCGCTCCATTTGGCGGCCTGCGCTGGTTCCTTCGGTACGCCGAAGAAGTGTCGCCCTTTGGAAGTGCTCGGTTCGTATCCACTTCGGCACCCGTACGCGGAGCATTTGGGCATTTGTTATCGCTTATGAACGTGCGTCACGTCACTCCAGCGTGACACCAGAGACCACAAAACCCATGCCACTTTAGAATCCACTTCAATCCCCTGCGATGTTTTTCGTCTGCTTTCTACCGCTCTCTACGAAGACTAATCGTGTGTAGAGATGATGTTGGTCGAAGTCAGAAGCAAGGAACGGTTCAATTCGGCAATGACAACGCCTAAGTTTTTTAATAAATATTTATTCTATAATATTACAAAAGACAATTTGTCATATTTACGTAGCTATTGTTTTTTATGTTGTTATTTGGGTAAACAATTCACAACACAGGAAGTGTAGAAACAATATGTCATCTGTCTACTTGTATTTTGAACACTGATGCTTTGGCGATGCAGCGCGCTGAAATAACGAGAGCCCTTGCAGCAACCGCGGCAACTGATGATGGCGTCGAGCGCAGTTGACGCGGGTCCTGTGAACCCACGTCGAAAAGCTCTCTTTGCGGCAGTGTGCTCGATCTGCGCCGAAACTGGCTTCTCAAGCGCGGAGCGAGCAGCAGTCGAGTCTCTGGTGGAGATGCTTCAAAGCTGTAAGTGCGTCGGCGTGAAAACCGATGCAGTCACACTGCAATACGTGTGTCCGCATATTTGTGACTTTTCAACACGTCTTACTCGATCCGCTCTCTGTGTATTGAACCTGCTCACCTACCTACGCGACCATGCTGACTGGAAGAAGTAAAAAGAGATGCTGCATATTTATCAGCGGCCTGTACCTGCGATCATCTTGCCGATTCGCCGAAACATGTTGCTGACCTACATCCAACTCATACAGAGCGTGCCTTACAATTGTTTCAGGTCTCATCGAGATTGCTCGAAGCAGCAGGGCTTTCTGCGAGCTCTCTGGGAGGACCGAAGTCTTGTCTGGAGATGTCTTCGTGGCCCTCATCGAAATGGGTGAGTAATTGCTTGTCAGTCCGAATAAAGTGAATGACAAGCATTCGCTGACTTTTATTGGGCGGGACGTGCGTTAGGGTGAAACAAAATAGGTTACGAACTTAATGAAAACATTTATTTCGTGTTGGTTTGATGCATTTTAATACTACCTTTCCATTTTAGGCATCAACGTGGAGTCGTTGTGGGGCTTTGTCAAGCGTCCTAGCCGCATCAGCCTGCCAACACGTAAGAGGACCTTCTGAACTTTCGTTTTACACATGGCCTGTAACTTTCTTACAGCTAGATTTGTTTTGAGCCCAGTGGCTTACCCTTCACGATTATTCACGGGACTGTCAATTCTTGAAAAGATTGCGGATGTCACTTGACATACTTCTAAACACACGTACACAAATACTCTTATAGCAGAATAAAAATGTTTCAGTTTGTGGGTTTAGTATTAGAGTATTACATACTACTATACACACATGGCATGCGGTACGAAGAACTTTATTTAAAGATCCAGAATTCCTATATAATACACGATAGCCTCTGTTCTGCTTTCACTGGACTTCTAAAGCGATATTTAGGTTCATGACACCATTTATTGACCACAATTCGACTTGAGGGGCTATCGTGCAATATATTTAATTATCTAAAAGTTTGTTATATAAGTACTTCTGATTCAGTATTAAGGCAGTATCTTAGTGGAGTAGAGTGATAAAATCTCATACGGTTGGTGAGAAATTTCTCAAAGCTTGACATTGTGGCTTCCATATGGGATATGAGGCGTAAGTTTCCTCGTGTTGGTCCACGCCTGTTTTGTTTTGTATGCACATTATGCTGCTGTTGAATTGTTTGATTTGGCACAGGAAAAGAGAAAAAAAGCTACTTCTACCTGCTTCCGTCTCTAATCAAGAAATGCCTTTTGCGTGTGGCCAGCGGGCTTACAGGCACGATCGTCAACACCGAAGATTCTGCAAGCTGGAGACAAGAAACCCCTGCCTCCGCATATCCCCGAACACATGGTGCCGTTTCCCGATCCACATGCCTACATCCGAACACCAGTAAGTGACCTACCGTATTAGGTTCTTTTGGAAACAGTATTCTATTTCTCTATGAAGAAATCTGTCTTGAAATTTTAGCTGTTGTTCTACTCAGTGCTCATCAGGACAGGAGAGGCACTCATTCAGAACAAAATTAATTGAATGCTATCGATTAAAGCAGGCAGAGAAAGATTAAGCTAAAAAACAAGTAGGGAACTTGATGTGAATTAAGTCGCCTCATCATCAGAAGGTCAATCAATTTTTGCATGTTGATGCAATCCTGGGGTCTTTGCTGAGGAATGAAATGCCGTAGCACCTTGCTGCCCCAGAGGGTTTTAACGGGGACAGCGGTAAAGAGCTTGTTCACAGGAAATTTCAGTCGGCAACATTAGGTGTGCACAAACTGCCTTTCCCTCCCAACTCCCTTTCAGACTCACAAGCAGCCCGTGACGGAATACGAAGCTATCCGGGAGAAGCTGGCCAGCCAGAAGCGAGACGTGGAGCGCGCCCTGACCCGCTTTGTCGCCAAGACGGGCCCCACTCAGAGCCTCTTTGCCGACCAGTCAGCGCCGTTTCCTCGTGAGCACCATCAGTGATGCTTTCATAGCAGCTTGCCTTCCTTGCGGAGCCCAGCAAAATTGAATGCCGGAAAATTTGTTACTACTTTTGATAAAAGCGTCTAGTATGCTAGCTCAGCATGAGATTCGTCTTGATTACTCCTCCGTCAACTCGCCAAAAACATTGTTCTTCACTATACAAACTATTTAGTGATTTGAAGATTCACTGTTGTAGACAAGGTATTGTATTATCAAAGATTATGCATACCAAAATGTAGCGCCTTTGCGCAGTTACAAAATGACTGCTTGGATATTTCTGAACTTATTATGTACACTCAATATACATTATAACAAAGTTGCATCTTACACGAAAATAAATTTGTTATTTGAAATTTCGTTATGAAAGTACATTTGTAACACTATATCTGTTGCAAGACTATTTTTCATTTACTTTGTTATAACCAATATTTTGTTATATCTGGGTTCGTTATATCAAGGTTTGAGTGTATTTAATGATGCAATAGCACTGGTCTCGGGTCACCAACATCAAGTTTAGACATTGTAGTGTGTTACTAACTGCAGTGCTATAGTTCCCTGGGATAGCTTTTGCAGGAAGTAACCCTAGGTATCATAAAGCAAAAGGTACTTTGACTATTCACTTGCATTCAGCCCTGAAACCCTGGCTTCTTACATTCTCTCTGTTCCTTCACAGTTATTGCTTGCAAGCCTATGGCCCAGCCGTACCTAGCAGCGTTGCTTCCCAAGGACCAGGTATTCGAGCAAGCAGGAAGAGGAACAGTCCAAGAGCAGTCCCGAGCGGCCACCATGAACTGGTCGACAACCCTTACTTGCGCTCGGTCAAGATGCCGCGGAAGCGAAAGCGGTGACAGCTCAATGAGGCAGCAACAGCGTATCTATGCTCAGCTGAAATCCTTCAAGAAGAGCAAGTTGGCTGCGAGGGAACTCTCTACAGAGCCGAGCAGGCTTAGAAGACGTATCAACAGCCAAAGGTTCATGTTGAGGAGATGTATGGCTTTTCAGTGTTGTCCGGCAGTCAATCGGAACCTGTGGGTGGCATTGTTCTTGGTTTTACTGGTTATAGTTGGAAAATCTTGTGCTTTGAAACGGAGTGTTGGTGAAGTGCTTTGCTGTCCTGGCATAGTTGGTTCTTGTCCAAGGATGGCAGGCGAGAAAGGCCGAGTAAAACAGAGGTACAAAAGTGATGGCTTTCCTGTTGGTGCGGTGTTGATGCGGACTTGAATTTACACAGCATGAAGAAAAGACATTAAAAGCAGCCAACCAGTTAAGTGCCGACATCATCTTGGGAGTGGTAGGTTGTGTACATGTGTGTTTTCTGTTGGCAGCTTTTCCAGTGTTTTACATCAGATGCCATTCTCAGAGAGACTGCAAACAACTAGTTCAGAGGTCACCTGAAACAAACAACTGACTGATGTCCCATTATTGAACATACTTTCAGAATTTCCTAGCAGGACACTTGTGATTTTCACTTGTGTGACTTTCACTTGTGATTTTACTACATATACCTGGAGTTAAAATAGGTAGTGTCAATTACACAACCCCTTATGCGTTACTGACTCTTGAAATCACTTTCTCTACGTGCAGTCAGCAGCTTGATGGCCTCTCTGATCTAACTTTTTTTTTTCTTTTCACTTAAGAACATTTTCGCCAAGGCATGAATTCGTACATAACCAATACCCACTTGTGCTCCTGTTTTCTTAATACAGCATGCCAAATATAGGGAAAGCACATGCATTCTCAGCATTACTCTCTGGGAGGTATAATATATGCCTTAGGAAAAAGAAAATGCCACCTTCCCTTATGTTTTAGGGCAGTGTCTCCCTTCAGTGTTGGCCAGTGACTGGGATAACCATTAAAATGTGCATTTGTATGTATATGTATGACGTGTGAATGACATTTGTACATAATCCCTACATTCGGTGCAGCAAAATAATAATTTTGGGGGTGTCACGTCCCAAAACCACAATATAATCATGAGGGACGCCGTAGTGGAGAGCTCCAGAAATTTTCAAGCCTGGGGATTTTTTAGCGGGCACATGAATCTAAGCACACGAGAGCCTTGAGCATGTAACCTCCTTTAAAATGCGGCCACCATGCCAGGATTCCATCCTCTGTCCTTTGGGTCTGCAGATGAACCCCTCAAACACTAGACCACCGTGACGTGTAAGCGATCAACTTTTGTGTTGTTGAATTACACCAAAAGTGTGCCTAAAAATAATGAACATAACAGAATTAAATCTCCAGTGGTTTGTTTTTAGTATTATTTATTTAGTTTTCCTGCAACCACCATTACCAGGTGTTTAGGAGGATGGTATACAATGCATAAATAATGTAATGGCTGGTGCCGTTTTATGTCCAAAATGTTGTAAATAGTATGATAAATTGTAGTTTAGAGCTGTGTTGCTACATCTGCTTCTCCTTTTTTTTTTTTTACATTGGATAGAGGAACTCTTGAAACCAATGTGTGAAATATTTCAGTCTGCACAGGTGTTACATAGTTAGCCGCTCAGCCACGGCCAGCATACGCAGACAACCGCAGACTAGGGCAACGAGTGAAAAACGTTTATTGTTTCGCGCGAGCTTCTTTTGTAGCTTCATCTACGAAGCAGGGAGAGGGGGAAAAGGGGGGCGGGAATGGCTATCGCTTCAGCCATCGACAGAAACACGAAGGGGGGAAAGGGGGACGTAGAAGTAGGAGAGTTCAGTTCGCAACACTTCTCTCTTCTTAAAAATGGAACCGTTGTACTGGCTTGCGTTGTCTGGTAGAACGCCGAAGCACTGGTTCCGCGCTTGGGGTCGCCGCTTGTGTAGGACCGGCCTGTGGCATGGTTGGCACTGGATGGTCGTGGGGGCTTGCGGTAGTGAGCGCTTCTGGAGGCAGCACGGTGGAGCTTGTAGTTGAGGGCCCCGGCGATCGTTTCGGCAGCATGGACATGTTAGACTCTGATAAGGATGCAGAGCCCGGCGATGGGGACTGCGATGCTTGTCGAGGGCGCACTTGGTCAACGTGGCGTCTGACTACAGAATGAGGAGTTTGGACGGTCACCATTCGGGATCCTGCAGTGGACTGCACACGCCCTGGTGTCCACTTTTCTCCGACACCGTAGTTCCGCACGTACACGTTGCTTTCCATGGGGACCACCCAGTCATCTGATGCCGGCGGCGAGTCTGCAACAGTGGAGGGAAAACACGCATCCAATCGTGAACGTAACTGGAACCCTAGCAGCAATTCTGACGGAGATTTTCCCGTCTTCTGTGGTGTTCTCCTGTAGTTGAACAGGAGCCGCACAAGGTTGTCCTCCAAATTACCCTCCCTCATCTTCCGAAGTCCATCCTTTATTGTACGCACTGCTCGTTCTGCCGCTCCATTAGACTGTGGATGAAAGGGCGCCGTTTTCAGATGCATTATGTTGTTCTTTGCCACGAACGTAGCAAAATCCTGGCTAGAAAACTGTGTCCCATTATCCGAAACAATGGTTCGCGGGACGCCGAATCGACTGAACATGGCGCGCAGACAGGTGATTGTGCTTGTTGTGGTGGCATGCTTTACTGGCACGGCTTCTATCCACTTGGTATGGGCATCTACTGCAACTAGAATCATCTTGCCTGCTATGGGTCCGGCAAAATCGACATGTAGCCGCGACCATTTTTCATTGGTTTTCGGCCAGTTTACTGGTGGTGCCGCTGCCGGCATTGGCATGTTTTGGGCACAGTTCGTGCAGCCGGCTGAAAGCGCTTCAATATCGCGATCTAGTCGGGGCCACCAAAATTTTGACCTTGCCACTGCTTTCATTCCTGACGAGCCTTGGTGGGTCTCGTGCAACAGTTTCAAAAGACGGTCCCGCGCTTTTTCCGGTATCACTACGCGATGCCCCCAATACACTAGACCATGGGCTACGGACAGTTCTAGTTTGCGGTCGAAAAACGGCCGCATCGTTTCCTCCAACTGTTTTGCACTTTTGGGCCAGCCATGTAATATACAATTCTTTACCGCCGTTACTGCGGGGTCTGTGGCCGATAGCTGCTGTAGCTCCCGTGTTGTGATAACGCCATCGTCAAAATTATCCAGAGCGAGGACATATTCCGGTGGCTCACCCACGTCATCAGCCTCCGTAGACCGCAGTGGCAGCCTGCTCAGGGCGTCCGCGTTGAGCAACTGTTTTCCCGGCGTGTATTGCAGCTTGTAGCGGTAGCCACCCAAGTACAGTGCCCAGCGCTGGATACGTGCTGCAGCCAGGGGTGGCGTCGGGCGGTCGGATTGCAACAAGCTCAAGAGGGGCTGGTGGTCCGTCACGAGAGTGAATTGGCGACCTAAAAGGTAATCACGAAACTTAGTGACGCCAAACACTAAAGCCAGGGCCTCTCTTTCCAGCTGAGAGTAATTTTTCTCGGCGGCCGTCAGTGTACGGGACCGGAACCCAATGGGTTTTGGCATGCCGTTACTCGTGTGAAAAAGCGCCGCGCCCACACCGTAAGGGGAAGCATCACATTCGAGCTTCAACTCTTTCAACGGGTCAAATTGAACAAGAACCTGAGCTTGCATTAGGCTGTCTTTTGCTTTCTCAAAAGCAGCTTCTTGTTGCCGCCCCCACTGCCATACTGTGCCCTTCTCCAAAAGTTTGTTGAGCGGAGAAAGTAGAGTGGACATATTTGGAAGAAATTTGGCATAAAACGTCAGCATTCCTAAAAAGGAACGCAGCTCCGCCACGTTCTGTGGGCGAGGTGCCTGAGCGATCGCTTCCAAATTTTTCTCTGTGGGATGAAGACCCTCTCTGTCTATCCGATGGCCGAGATATGTGACAGAAGGCTGTCTAAAGCTGCACTTATCAGACCTTAGCTTAACTCCGTGTTCACGGAACCGTTGCAACACACTCTTCAGGCGTTCACTCCCATCGCCACGAGCCTCCGAAACCAGTACATCATCAAGGTAAGCCTGAACCCCTGGCAAACCTGACAGTATTGCATCCATTTTTCTCTGAAAAATAGCCGGAGCAGAGGATATTCCGAAGGGAAGCCTATTATACGAAAACAAGCCTCTGTGCGTGTTAATGACGCAGAGCTTCCTTGCGGCTTCATCCAAAGGAACTTGATTATAGGCATCTCGCAAATCAAGAATGCTAAAATACTCCCCGCCGTTTAGAGATGCAAACATGTCTTCAATCACTGGGAGAGGGTACTGCTCAACTGTACAGGCTGGATTTAGGGTGGCTTTGAAGTCACCACAAATTCTAACAGTTCCGTCTTTCTTAAGTACCGGCACGATGGGAGTGGCCCAATCGGAATGTTGGACTGGTGAAAGTACACCGATGGCTACCAGCCTGTCCAGCTCTTGCGTCACCCTGTCCCTTAGAGCGTAAGGTATGGATCTTGCCTTACAGAATTTCGGCACCGCTCCCTCTTTCAGCTGCAATGTGGCTGGAGGTCCCTTGATCAGGCCAAGATCCTTGGAGAAGACGTCGTGGTAGTCGTCGACAATGTTGTGAACTGCCCCAGCGGGTTCTGGCGTTGAGTGTAGCAAGTCTTGTGCCGACGGCTGCAAAACTGGAACCCCCGCTCTGTGGAGCAAGGAAATCAGATCCCGACCACACAGGTTAGGTCCCGAGCAGTTCAGTACAATAAGACGGCAGTAAACCGAGACGGCCCTGTATTGCACACAAAGTTGCAATTCCCCCATCACTGGGAGTGGTCCAACGTAGCATGACAACTTCACCTGAGAAGGTTTAAGCGCTGGCCACTGTTCGCGATGCTTGTCAAACACGTTTTTGGAAATTACGCAGACAGGCGAGCCAGTATCTACTTCCATTGTAAGTTGTACGCCATTCCATGAAAAACTGCGCCTTATCGGCGGCTCGAGGCGGCTTTTTCGTGCCGAAAGTAAGGTCCATATATGTGTCTCGTCCTTATCGTCGTCTTCAGTTACGGCTTCTTCGAGAGTCAAAGCTCTTCCCTCCACTGCATGCGTTGCGACGCGGCTCTTACTGGCGGTTGTGCGGCACATCTTTGCGAGATGCCCATGACGTCCGCAGCGATAACACCTTGCTCTAATCCAACGACAGCTGTTGCCGTCGTGTTTGCTGCTTCCGCATCTATCACAATGCTGTGCCGCGTGCCGAGTCGGAGATGTTTTAACAGTGTTGGCCTCGGACGCGCGTAGCTTAAGCAAGGGCGTAGCTTCTGAGGTCATGCTTTCGGCACCATTTTCAGCTGCTTCGACAGACAGTGCCAATGCTTCGGCTTCTTCTAGCGTTAAATCCTTTTTCGCCAACATCTGTTTCCTCAGTGCCACGGAGCGTACGCCGCAGACAATGCGATCCCGAAGCATGCGGTCAAGAGACGTGCCGAAATTGCAGTTGTCTGCTATTCGGCGAATAGCAACGAGAAATGCGCTAACGCTTTCGCCTGGAAGTTGTGAGCGATTGAAGAACTTATAGCTTTCCGTTATCTCGTGCTTCTTAGGGTCATAATACTCATTCAAGCTCTGAACGACTTCCTTGTATGTCAGTTCATTTGGTGCACGCGGGGCTACTCTGCCGGCTAGCACCTCGACCGTCTTGCTAGACAACGCCGAAACTAGTAGTGCTCGCTTCTTAGCCGGGTCCGTTACACTGTTCGCCTCGAAATACGCTTCTGCTCTGACGAGGTAAGGCTTCCACTTATCTTTCGTTTCGTCGTAATCCGGCAACTGCAGGGAGGCCATCGTGGTCGTTCCTCGTTCGTCTGACGCCAGGACTCGTAGTCCGTCAGGTACCGTGGGTAGCGAAAACCGACTTCGTCGCCACTGTTACATAGTTAGCCGCTCAGCCACGGCCAGCATACGCAGACAACCGCAGACTAGGGCAACGAGTGAAAAACGTTTATTGTTTCGCGCGAGCTTCTTTTGTAGCTTCATCTACGAAGCAGGGAGAGGGGGAAAAGGGGGGCGGGAATGGCTATCGCTTCAGCCATCGACAGAAACACGAAGGGGGGAAAGGGGGACGTAGAAGTAGGAGAGTTCAGTTCGCAACAACAGGTAAATAAATTCTTGCTTGGGAAATCTAAACATCGTCCCCTTTCCTTGCTTGTAAAGAAAAAAGTATTTCAAGAGACATTATTGGAAACGTTACAACACGCCCACAAAAGACGAAAAAAAAAAAAAAAAAACGCCAGGCCTGCGCAGTAGGCGCAGCACAGTCACAGCGAAAGCTAGAAAAAGCGGCCTTTTCAAACACTCATTTTCTTGGTACCCACTAGGGCAATAATAATAAACCGTTGGGTAGTAGGCCAGCATTCGCTATGCTATTTTTCATCATTCTTTTGAGAAGCGTGGCATCTACTAAACACTTGTAAGGAATTTTATGCCAATTGCCCTTGCAGTGGCTGAAGATTATGAGTAATTATGGCAGAAGTGGGTATGCGCCGCAGTTAATAGGGGAACAAGAACAAGCTTTTGTGATGGTTTGGAGCATTGGACGGCCCACTTGTTACGCTATTCGCATTGTGCAACGACTGGTTGCTATTTTGCTGTTGTAAAACACCTTACAAGTCGTATTTACGAGATTGCTTTCCGGACATCAAGCCTGCCTAAGGCAAGTTTGACAACAAGTTATAAGCTGCGGCGTAACTGAATGGTGGAATATTGGCCTGGCATGCAGTGTGCCCGGGTTCAAACCCCACTGTGTCATTGGTGCAAGGTTTTTTTTTTTGTTCTAATTTCGCGTGATGTGGTTACAGACACCAGCGGCGGACAACAACTGCGCGTGACCCAAAAAGTGGTCTCATACAGCTTTCGCTGTAAAAACTAAAGGCGAGAAGACAAACATTCGAAATGTTTCCCATAATGTCCTCAAGCCAACTCAACCAGATTTCTGTGCTATTATATTTTAAGGGAATCACAGAGAACCAAATCTGCAACGTAACATCTCCGAAATTCTGGACTGTACATGGCATAAAAAACGTGTTTAGAGAATCTCGAACACCAATTTCTTTTTCAATGCTCTGTTCTTACAATCAAATAGATTTTGTGAGAGGGTCTGGCAGCATTTGGTCAATGACACCGAAGTTTCTTTAAGGTGGTGTTGATCTGGACTAAGGCTTTGATCTGGTGCACTAGAGCTCCGCTAAAGTTTGCTAAAAAAAATCGAGTGAAGGGCGTTTTTTTGTTGTTGTTGTTGTTTCACAACTCTCACCTTTCTTGTGTTCCTTTTCCTGAATTATCAGCACCCGCCAGTAGCGTAGCCAAGGGGGTGGCACACCGGGTCCGTGCCCCCGTTCAAAATTTTATTCACCATGGCATGCAGAGTGAACATTGACTATTTCAAGGGGGTGACCCCCCTACCCCCGAAAAAAAAAAATTCTGCCTACGCCCCCGCCACGCTAGGGTGGCTAGAATAGCCACGCATCGGGTACTTTCAGGTCATGGACGACATGCGCGTTATCACCACGAGATTGGGTTCATGACAAGAAAGTGGCCAGCGCCGAGTTTTCAAGACGGGAATTAGCTCAAGAGAACCAGATGACGATCATTGTTGTGACAAAAAGACGCCCTTTTTTACTCGATTTAAAGTGTGCACTAACTATTACTCCGCAAATACTCGTTTTACTAGGTGTACAGTTCACCCTTTAAAGAGAGTTCGCGCATTTTAGAGCCCACCACGGGTTTCATCTTTCACCCTAGTAATAAATTACACAAATCGTTTTGTTTTCTCCACGATTAGCAATCTTTGCAAGGAATTTATCGAGAGCAGTCGCTTTTTCAGCATCCGTAGCACAAATGCAGTGAACCGGCGTTTTAAATGCTTTGGCGACTTTCATTTCAAGCCTGGCAACCTTGGAAATTTTGGTGCCTCGCGCGATAAACAACGTTGAGCAAAATTTCAGTTTCCATCGTTTCTGTATAGTGTACTAGATTAGGGGTACACTATAGTTTCTGTTGAATCATGGCTCTCGAAGATCTCGTTAAGTTGGATCTGCACGCTAGATATGGCAAAGCTTCACTCGACCATCAGGACCTTCTCGCCTTCGACGACGCATTCGGATCCAACCTCAAGTGCCACACGCAGCTGGCCTTGCCGCCGTTTGCGAATCCCAAGGAAGGGATGGCAGCGCTGCTGAAAGACGATGCCGGTAAGCAGATCAAGATCCGCTTCGACAAAGGTACGACAACGCTGGCGTTCAAGTACAGGGGCGGAGTCATCGTGGCGGCCGACTCGCGAGCCACGGGCGGCGAATACATCGGCTCGCAGACGGTGAGGAAGATAATCGTGATCAACAAATACATGCTGGGAACCATGGCCGGCGGGGCTGCAGACTGCGTCTACTGGCAGCGCGTCCTAGCCGAGCGGTGCCGCATCTACGAGCTCCGAAACCGGGAACGGATCTCCGTGGCAGCTGCGTCCAAGCTTCTGGCCAACATACTTTACAACTACAAGGGCATGGGCCTCTCGCTGGGCGTCATGATCTGCGGATGGGACAAGAGTGGACCCGGCCTATACTACGTGGACAACGAAGGCAACCGGCTTTCGGGCAATCTCTACTCGTGCGGTTCTGGATCGACGTACGCCTACGGCATTCTCGACAACGGATACAGCTACGACATGTCGGACGAGGACGCCTTCGAGCTGGGCCGAAAAGCCATTTTCCATGCCACCTTCAGGGACTCCGCCAGTGGTGGCATTGTGCGCGTGTATCGCGTCAAAGAAACCGGCTGGGAGTGCATCACTGAGGAAGACTGCAAGGACTTGTACTACAAGTACGAAGAGGAGAAGATGCAGTGATACTACCTCGTCGCTGCAGTCTCCCCTCTTCTCCGCTTTTTTTTTCATTCCACAAATAAACAGCACATTTTCCTCGATGTAAGGCCTCATTTTTAAGGCATATCTCTTATATGGGATCTCCCGCTATTACGAAACAGCGATGAGATCGGCGTTGTGATGTTCCAGGGTGGCAATTCATGGGACAGATTTTTTTTTTTTTTGAGGGGGGACGGGGTTACATCTAATATCTCTGACACACTGATAACCAGATCAAAATTGTTGTTATACATTAAATATGGTCACTGCAGAAAAAGGTATCACTAAATCAAACGCATCGCAATATTAACTTGTACAAGCATTCTCATTGAAAACGAGCAGTAGCAAATTCCACCAAGGCTCTTGAAAACTCTCTTTGTGCATTTAAATATTTACACATATGCAACGACATCAGTTATACAGCAACTTTTGTGCATTGAGCATCACCTCTTCTGCACCACAAAAATTTCTCTAGTCTGCATGGCTAGTTTAGGTTTGCCACACTGCCCTCAAATACTGAAGCCTCCAGTCACACCTCTTGCTTCCAGACTTACAGCTGCGATAGATTTGCAGTGTGCTGTACACAATTCCACATGTAACAAATTTTTCATGGCTAAGCTTTCGCAAATGGTGATACAGCTTCATACAGTGGTGCATACTACTTCTAATGAAAGCTCCTTATGATAAAGGTATTCCCTTCGAAACAGGTAGCTACAAGAACTTATGTGACCAGTTTGTTATAAACAGACATTATTAAATCTAGTACAGACTAGTATTCCAGCAATCTGATTTTTTGCACTGTTCATACAAGCCTCTATAATGCATACATACCTATTCCTGTAGCAGGTTTGGTTTTATATATTATCCTCGCTTTTTGCTCAAACCAATACTGCAATGTCTCTTGCCTATTGTGACTGTTCGCCACTTAATGTACATCCATTTGCACTGAGCCCCAGGGCTTCTGAAAGGGGGTGCCTTCTGTGGGTACTCCTGTGCGTAACATCCCCATATTCAATTACAATGTGTCGAGTAATTACAGGACTGTTGCTGCAGGATTCACAATCACCATCTGATAGCGAGTATGTTTCTATTTGGGCAGCAAACCGGATGAATCGCAGCTAAGAGCGTCCCTTTTACAGTAAAAACTGTCACGAGAACACAACAAAGGTCCCGTGCGCCGTAGCTGTCCACCGCCGCCGCCGGTGTCTGTAACCACTATCGCGCGAAATAAATTAAAAACACCAAAAACACAATCGGATTCCGACCCGCGTCTCCAGTGTGCCAATGCTTCAAACTCCGTTGCCAACTTGCCTTACGCAAGTTTGATGTCAGGAAAGGAATTGCATTAGTAATAAAGCATTTCAGAACAGTAAAGGAACATCCAGGTGAAATGCATAAAGAGCCGGTAATCTAATGCTCCAATTAAAAAAGCTACAGGCATAATTATTCATCTTAGCAAAAGCGTTAAAAAATCACAGCATATGCTCGGAGTGAATGATGATGAGTGGAGCAAAGCGTCTAAGGGTTTTATCGGTAAACCGTTAATTGTCCATCCGTATGTCTGTCCATCCATCCGTCCATCCACACCTGCCGCGTAAGTCATCGAACTAGGTGGTCACGAACCACGACGAGCTAGGAGGGACGGCTTTCGGAG
Source organism: Rhipicephalus annulatus (assembly GCA_013436015.1). Lineage (NCBI taxonomy): Eukaryota > Metazoa > Arthropoda > Arachnida > Ixodida > Ixodidae > Rhipicephalus > Rhipicephalus annulatus. Next base: position 317,588 of record WOVY01009825.1, on the reverse strand, counting down.
CTCCGCCCCTAAAAATTGCACAAAATTTCTTGCATATATGTAGCAGGTAATATGCTTCTCCAAAGAATGACAAAGGATGGCACAGTGAATGTCCCTCTACCGTACAAAAATTATGATTTATGGCATAGTGGGTACCCTGCAAGTGTGCCAGTAGCATTTGCCCAAATACTAGTGTTAAACAAAGACATTGTAAGGTCATTCTCGCAGCTCTCGCTTAGAATGTTCTGCGAATTCTGCGCAAATCTGGTGTTTTTATTTTTTTTAAGCTAGGCAAGGGGCAGCAAGTGAGCAAGCTCACTTTTTAATTTGGCCCAATGCCTAGCTTCCTAATATATACTAAAAAACAAGTGAAGAATTAGCCACCTCGTGGAAAAATAAAATGAGATTTTGAGGCTGCATTAAAATGCCATTAAATGCAACCTAGAGGAACTGGGAAAATATGTTGCAGTCAAGAGAAATGTCGTTTACCAAGACATATATGGACACAGCAGACAAACACAAAGTCAAAATAGAGGCAGTTGTTCCATCCCATTTGAGTAGATTCGACTGTATTTAGTTTTTGTTCTTTATACCTCATTTTCTGGCACTAATCCTGTAAATTATTCACTTCTTGCTAATCTATATTAAGCTGAAAGCTTCATGCACGCTAGTGCTCATACAATACTTGGGTGGATATTTTCACACTCCTGTAAAGAATATTTTTATCGTTTTCCGAGCTTTCCCACCAGGTCCGAACCCAAACTTTTTTGGGGGGGGGGGGGGCTGGGGGGAAAGAACGTTGGACATTGGCAACTGGGGTCGATGCAAAGGCGTGCAACTAGTATCATCCGAAAAATTCAGCTAGACAGGATTTCAGAAGGTGTCAGAACCCCCTAACTCCTCCTAGTTACAGCAAATAGATCCATCATCTTTATTGTGCTGTGTCAAACTAAACACAAACAGCGGCAAGCATTATAAAAGGTATCATGTACTGTCCAGTCATCACCATTGACAGGCATGCGACACTCCGGTTTGGCAGCACTGCACATGTTCGTGGTGACGACTGCACGACTTGCCACAGTTCACAATTTCATTTGACGCCAGTTGTACCTCAATTTATAACTACACATGGAAAGAACCAGACAGCGCTTCAACATTCAAAGCACTTTACCTTAAATTCTTGTAAAATATCTCTCTCCAAATTATTCTTTTACTCTTATGGTAGCAACTCTGTCAATATGGTGCTGTCAATCAGCAGATACTGCTGACTGCTAGATAAGTAGTCAGCGTCTTCGAGATCATGTGCGGAGTTTTTCGAACCAGTTCAATAATGAATGGAGCTTGGAGTTCATTGTTCTGTCCCAACATTGTCCACTGCTTTGAAAGTAGTAAGAATAGTAGCAATATTCAACTACTAAAATTCCTCAGATTTATGTAGCACAATCTTTGTTTTTGAATCTTTTTTTCACTGCTGGGTTTTTATAAAATGTTCACCTGATTTTGAGTACACCACTGCTTACACAGTCTGTAATTCAAACGGAGATTTATAACGACCTAGTCTGCACTCATCGCATCTGGAAATGGCAAAAGTGCTGCACTAATTGGGTAAACAGGGCATGACAATGTACACTGCTCTCTTTATGAAAATTGATTGATTGATATGTGAGGTTTAACGTAACAAAACCACCATTTGATTATGAGAGACGCCGTAGTGGAAAGCTCCGGAAATTCCGACCACCTGGTGTTCTTTAACGTGCACCCACATCTGAGCACACGGGCCTACAACATTTCCGCCTCCATCGGAAATGCAGCCGCCGCAACCTGCGGGTCAGCAGCCGAGTACCTTAGCCACTAGACCACCGCGGCGGGGCCCCTTTATGAAAAGGAACATGTGAATGCGTGGCTTGTGCTCTGCTTACAGCACCATCAACCGACAGCAAAAGGAAACACGTTCGCTTTCAGAGTCATCTCTTGAGAAAAAAAAATAACGAGTTATGGCTGGTAGATAAGCGCTGCTAGATTGCACTCCCTCTCTGCTCACACCTATAGTGCGTAGTCCACTGCCAGCATATCAAACGTTCGCGACCACAACGCAAGCTGCAGTAATCCCCCGTTATCACTCGCCGTGCGAGTGAGGAGAGAACGTAATTTAGCAGTGCTTGTCTACCGCCCACGACTCGTGTTATCTTGCCTGGCCATAGATGACGCCAAAAGCGAACTTGCTTTCTTCACTTGTCGGTTCATGGCGCTGTAGGTAGCCGTCGCAGAGCGCAGGCCACGCGTTCGCATGTTCTCTTTCATAAAGAACGACAGTGTACAATTGTAGTACCACACTCAAACGTCGGAACATGGGAGAGGCCTTTGTCCTGCAGTGGACATAGTCAGGCTGATGATGATGATGATGACTCAAACGTCATTATAACAAAGTTGCATCTTGCAGAAAAATAAGCCTGATAAATCCGGATATTCGTTATAGAGATTTATTCTTAGCACTATTGCAAGGTTATTTTCATTTACATTGTAATAACGAATAATTCATTTTATCTGGATTTGTTATATCGAGGTTTGAGTGTATTTCAATCATGGTACCAACTGAAATACAGGGATAATGCATGGAAGTGAAGAGTGTTTAAAAAAAATTGATCTGGAATATATAAATAGTTTAGATACTGTATGAAACTTCAAATAGAATGCCGGACATGCCATGCGGTATGGTGATCGAAAGAAACTCAAACGGGGTGGCATCTACAGTTTCGGCTGGTATACAGTTCTCTTGAAGTGGCTGTAGCCTAGATGGTAATGAGAGGCCAATAAAGTCATCCATGATACAATGAAGAACTACTTTAGCATCTTTTTATCGCAATCAAAGGCAGAGTGTTATGAAAACAGCGCAATGGGCTGTTTGAGTTTCTTTTTCCGCTGCACATTGGTTTGCCTCACAAAGAAAGGAAATACGAAAAATGCAGAGACGAGGTCGTTGTTTTCAGTTGCAAACGTCTTTATAAACTGTACAAGTAAACATAGTCAACAGAGCTGCCGCTCGTAGATTCTTGAAAAAGACGTCATCTGTACAAAACAAATAGAAAAAAGCACGTACGGCACGCAATCGACAAAAACTGTACAGACTCGGGCTATGTGATACAGCAGTAACAAGCACCCACCGAATAAGAAAAAGAACGTACACCAAATTTTCAACAACACCGACGCTAACCTAATGACAATGACAAGTTGCTCGTGTTTAGACCACACTCCTCGAAGTTGCCAGGCATGCCTGCATCACAACACTTGCATTGGGTCCACAGCGCTAATCATAAAACAACCAAACAACATTCTCTTCCCTTGTCAACTGCTGGAGAACCTACCAGCAGAGTAAGAAAAAAAAGAAAAGAGACATAACTGACCCTGTTACTAAAGTATAAAAACGCTCCAACGTATTCCTAAACTCTTTTCAAAACGACGCAATTTTTACGAATTTCAAAAGGCTGAAGGGTAGTGAATAAAGTAATGCTGCTTTACTCTCGAACAAATCGGAACCCATAGAATCAAGCTTTTCGAGCAGGGCAGGTGGAGCGACGTTAAATCGCACACAAGCTACAGAATTATTTGTCGGGCTCGTCCACTTCCTGTGACTGCGTCTGCTTGCTGCAGGGTATTGCTAGAGTAGTATGCTTTTATTAGTACGCACCTTCAAGAATACGAACTTGTAGGCGAGTACTACTGGTAGTACTGGCATTTGCTACGCTACAAGGTACTAAAGCTGACAACATGAAGAAAAGAGCAGCTTTATTTATATCTGTATTTCAGCACTTATTTTTTAGTACACCCGATGTCAAAGTACTCGAAACTTCCTTCAGCCATCAGCGTCAAGCAGATGTATTTGACTGCAAAGTTACGGTAGCTCGAAAATTGACAGTAGCACAGAACTGCCATGCAGTAACTGAACTTGCAGTGAAACGCACGCCAGAGGAACATTACATTCAAGGTGGATCGCTCACAAACAGGCAATAGCCGAGTTTGGCAATGCACACAGAGCATGGGTAGCCTTGTCATTGCTTCTTAAACACACACACTTGCACGCATATAACTTCACACGGAAAAGTTTGATTAAATGACACGTGGCTGAGATCTTTTACAGCTATGACTAATACAATGGTGAGTACTACACCTCAGTGCCACACCGACTGTTGTCACGAGAAATGTTTGCACACCTCCATAAATAGAAGGTGCACTGTTTGAAGTGTGATATCACAGACTGAACAGTTCGTGCGCAAAAATACACAGGAAAGGCACGTAATGACAGCACGTAGTGCAAGCTGACCAATGTTTTAACGTGAAATGTTAGGCATGTTGGCAAACTATTACAAAACAAAACATTGTCTCCCTTTATTTTATGCTGTGTTTGTTTTTAGCTATTGATAGACTTGTTGGCTAGTGAATACACGGCAGACTAACTGCCAGACTCAGAAAAGTTTAAAGGAAGTTTCATTTAGTGAGAGATGAAAAAAATTATTTCAAGTACAAGGTATTGGGGGCAGTTCCATTTAAGGGGAGATGCGAGTCGAATAGTCTCAAGTTTTTTTCCAGAATTACTTATTTCTCATTCTTCTTTGCTTTCACAAGTTTAGTTTCTCTACTTTCACAACAAAAAAATTGAAGATTTGTACGTCTCAAATTTACTTTTCTCAAAAACAATTTTTGGGCCACGTATTGAGTTTCAACATCATGTTTTTGATACTTCTGATTGCCCAATCGAGATGAAATTTCACTCACACATTCCGTAACATATGAAGGGTGCAAGTATTTAGCTTAAGTTTTTTTGTATCCCCTGTATAGTTATTAAAAACCTAACGCAATCAATTAGCATGGGCTGGAGATTCTAAAAATTCCCACATCACCATTCTTATTGTCCATTAATATGTCTTATAAACACTTTATTGATAGTTATTTGCATCCTACAGTCAGGAGCAACGTGAGCTGTTAATGGCTCAGAACCGAAAAACGTTAGTGGCATAAGAAGACTGTAATATGGACTATACTTTACACATTGTCATGGCACAAAGCGAAAAGCGCAACTCGCTATAAAACTAATTACATATTTAAAATCAGCATAATAGGGCAATATAAACAGCAAAAATTTCATTGCCCTAGACTACACAATAAAGAATTAGTATTATTTCTTTTTTCAAATCGCATCTCCCCTTAAAAGACTTCAATTTACAGCGAGTCTACGTAAAAAAACACCATAATTGCTACACATCGCTCAGTTGAGAATGTGATGAGTGAACCTGTCAAATACAACTATGCAGAAACAATTCTTTGTCCATGATAAAAAAAAATGCTCATGCTATTGGCTTTGAGTCATATTGTAAAGAAGAACCTGCAAATTAATTTTATTTTTGAGAACCTTTCACAGGTTATGCATTTTTTATGGACTTGTTTCAAACACGCGATCGTTCTTCAAGTGCAATGTGTAGTTTTAGAGTTTCAAGTTTCATGTCTTAGAGGAACGTAGTTTTTTTTTTATCTGCGAGAGTTACAAAGTCAATCAACATATCGGGATAAACTGGTATGAAAACTATGCAGTAAAACAAGGGTAGATATTTTAAGCTCACTTGCACAAAAATTAATTACCCCATGTTGAACTTTTACGAGTGAGATTTCTACCAATTCAATCGTGAAATTTTGACAACTTACATTTAAATCTGCTTAAAAGATCTATTCTTGTTTCAAAGCGTACAGCGTTAATTCTGGACTTCTGATATGGTTGTTTTTTAGCAATTCAGATTTTAGGAAAACAATCTCTCCTGCACGACATTAAGTTTGATACCTTGAAACTACATGTTGTGCTATAAAAAAAATTGTGTGTCTGAGGTTGCCCAAAAATATATACATACCCAATGATAATTGTGAAACTCTTCTCAGAAATTAGACACACATTTCTGAAATGGCATCCCCTCCCTTAATTTTCTTTTCATTAAAATCCTGAGCCTGCACTACACCTTGTGCTTCCACGCATCTTTCCTGTGCATTTGATGCTTTTATGTGCAGATCCTTTTTCCGTTGAGCACGGACCAACCGACACACCCTACGAATGTTCCCCGTCGCAGAGATTGTCAAGTAGCCTATGGGAAGTGCTGCGTCGTCTGGGCTGCGTACTCTGTGCCAACGATTCCTCTGCACACAAGGCACATCTCCACGAGTGCCTCCTTGATGATGCGCTTATTGGTCCTCTCTCTGCATTTTCGAGAAGAAAGGGAGAAGTTAAGCAATGTACAGCGCTCGGCAATGGAAACTTGAAACTGCGAGTGACACTTTATTAAAGCGAAAAAAAGAAAGCGGGATTTCAGAGCTGTCGTTGGGGCCCTATGTCCAAGCTCCTCTGGCCTTAGCCGCCCGCCGGACTTGATCCAGGAGTGCGGGCTGCACTCCTAGGTCCCTGGTGGTGAGTTGTGCCTCCCATTGCTCCATACTATGTGTTAATGGTTTGCCGAGAAATTCGGCTAAGTTGCTTGGCTTGCTACCGCACCCCCAAAAGATGTCGTAGAGAGTCGACCTAACAAACACACACAAACACACACGCACGAACACTTGGCCGGGTGAAGCGTCTGACGTATTGTGCGTAACTTCAGTAGATGTCGGAATACGTCAGTCTGAATTTTTCAAAGGCCGGTGGTTTCTTCCCCTATAAGGGAAAGAAACCCTGCACGTCAAAGTGCACATCACGTGGCTGTTAGTTGAGAGGTTGACTGCAAAGATGAGAGAGTGGGAAGCATGGGGACTGCATCTGGCAAACAAGCGTTCAATACGTGGCTCCTGCAGAGTGCTGCCATCCTTCGTAAGACACGCCCGCCAGTTCCAGCCGCCTTGCACAATCTAACGCGTGAGCGTTCTATTTCGAAGTCGCGGCTAGCAGCGCTGTGCCGGTGCCTTCAAGAACAACATGTTGAATGGGTGTACAGTTAAACCCTTTTATAAGAGGCAAACTTCAAACAGCATTTTTTGCCTTTTATGTGAGATGTCTCTTATAAGCACAGTGCCTCATATGTAGTTTCTTATAAACTTGTATTTTACTGTAGGCACAGTGGTGTCTCCTATATCAGTGTCTCTTATAAATGGGTTCGAATGTATACCGAATGCAGGCACCATGAGTCACTATCACACTAACCTTCCGCACAATTAGGGTGCCGTGTTTGGCAGAGTATTTTTTTTTTTGAAATTCGGAAAGTGTTTATAGGAGTTTATTTCTCCTGATTCTTCAATTCTCCCAAATTCAGTGTTTAATTTTACATTATAAGTTGCTGCAATCTTTTCTTATTAACTAATATCTCTAGTAAAAATACATTGCATTGTTACTGATAATCCTGTTTTGCCATCTCATTTTTTCATTTCACTTCCTGTTCATAATTAAATGAAACCGTTAATAAGGCTGTTGATAAGCACTGCTGTCAACTCACCGAAATGCACTTTGGGAGGAGCAGGAAATAGGCCTGCTAATTTTCAGTTTTTTCCCCAAGTCTCCCTCACCTTGATGAAAAATATTGAACCAATTATTATTACCGTTCTTCATATTCCAAAATTTTAAGTGAAATGATGTCCAATTAACAGTTTGAATGCACAAACACATACATACAAGAGCAAATACTTGAATTCAAAACACATACATTTGTTCATATTACAACCTTGAACTTGCTGCAATAGATGCAAGCACACTTTACGAGGCTGCTGCCGCTGATAGAGGTGCACATCTTTCGATTGAAGATTGCCAGCTTTGAAAATGCCTTTTGAACATTGCAAATGCCTTTTTAAAATCTAAACTTATCAGATAAATCCAAATTGTCAAAAATTTTTCCGGCAAGTGTTTCATCAGATTTTTTTCGTATTTATCCAAAAACACTGGGCCCTACCCATAACCCACACTGCAGGCAAGCCATCTAAGTTGAGCGCAGTTTTGATCAGCGAGCCCTTTACAGTCTCGGACGACTGAAATAGGAACAAGTTCAGGCTAACTAAAACATCATCTTTCGACTTTGTTTTCCCACAAATTGGTGTGGTTCTGCCTTGCACAGTCTAGCAGTGGGGCCAAGAACACTTTTAAATCATTGAGCGATCATGGTTTAAGTTACTCATTTGTCATAATTATCTACTCACCTACCTTTTGCTGTCTTATACAACAGTTATCTATTATCTCTCCGTGAGCACTGGCCAGAATGTGCAAAGACAAGAAACAACTCAATGTTACAATGGTGCCTAAACCAAAGGAGCTACTCAAAGTGCTTGGGTGCTCCTCTAATTATTTCTTCAGTGAATCTTTAATTTTTTGAATCTAGACAAATTTCTTTTCATATAAAAATAGACATAGGCCACTAAACTTAGCCAAAAATCTTCGACGAATACAATTCGATGCTTCACTGTCTCCCCGAAAAGTCGCACAGACTTCAGAAAGGAAGGAATCAGCAAGGTGAGCAAATAGTATACCTAGAGACTTTCCGACAAAGCTATCCCTCACGCTCACATGTATTTTGCAAGAAGGGCTTTTTTGCCCTGCTCACATATACTGATTAACATATTTTACACCTTGTTAAAATTACACAGCCCAATGCAGAGCTGCAGTCTTTGCGAAAACAGCCCATTCGATATTAAATATGCATAGTGGCTGCACTCCAGTAGGTTCTTGCTATACCTACTGGTACCTTTGAAGCTCTCCCGGTAGATGTGCATTCTGTCACGAGTGTAAAACCCTTCTCCAAACAAACAACCGCAACCGTTGCGGAAGTGAGCTCACTTGAGAAGCAGGCGGATGTAGCGCACTCGGTGGTCGTGGGTCAGCTGCGGACTCGGGAAACCCGGCCGCAAGAGCAGTTCAGAGACGCAGTGGCTGGTGGCCTGCAGGTTTTGCTTGGTCAGCGCCAGAACCACGTCTGCCATGGGTTCCACTGCCGACCGTGGCGACTGGCCGCCACCGACCACCTGAATTGACACAACAGGAAGCACTTTTGTGTTCCTGGCACCCTCGACAGCAGAGCTGCCTAAGCTCGAGGTACGTCTGTGTAGCTTTTCCACGAAACTCGGCGGATATGCGTTACAGGAAGTGGGTACGTGCCAAGCAGTTTCTAGCATAATGTGGCCATGGATAGCATAGCAAAGCCAGGGGGTAGGAAAGCAATTGAAGGTGAATTGGAAGGAAAACAGGAGGGGTGAGGGTAAATCGTCGCATGGCCTTGTATAATGTAGTATATGGCAAGAAAATGGGAAAGAAAAATGAGGGGGAGGGGGAGTGGAGGCCACCAGTTCCACTTTTTCCCCAGTCTTCGCACCACCAGTGCATAGCAGCCCCAATCTTTTTCCTTAAAAAGGGAGGCCCAGCAACACTTTTCCAAGTAGCCATCAAATAGCTTCACCGAAAAAATTCATTGCCCGACAAAGCGACCACTGCAAAGATTTTCAGAATCCATTAAAAATACGAGAGAAGTCTGATTTGTCGTACGCCGAAACTGCTCCCACTCTTCTGCCGTCGCAACAAGCATGCTGAAAGCCAAGAAGGTACAGGGAAAAGAAGTTATGCTACATGTGCACTAGGACCTTGAGCACTTCTTAGAGAGCAGATATTAGGTGCCCATCCCTTTATTGAGTGGAACCACCCTCAGTAGCGTAAGTGACCAACACAAAAAAATAAAATTAAAAGAAATACCTAGGATCAAATGGGCTACAAACCCAGGCCCTTTTGCATGGTGGTCAAAAATTCTACAAGAGAGCCACACTGGTGCTTGAAATTCATTTGCAAGGAGAACCTATAGAGGCGTCATGAGGGGCAAGGAATTGCATTAATCTACAATATAGTGTGGCAGAAGAGTGACATCATAGAATGCTAATTACACAGTATGTGGTTTAATGCTTTCAACCTGCTGCAAAATGCTCACCCCCAATTCCTCATCTTCAGCCACATGCAGCAACAACAAAGTTTACATATTACCTTACAGATGTGCAGCGGGCATCCCGCTTATCCACAGAAAGATGAATGAGTAATGGCATAGTGGATACCTTCCATTTGTACTTGTATCACTTGCTCTGAGAGAGTTCAGAACGTGCTCTAGAAAGGCCGCTCCTCCAGCTATCTATGGGACCATGCTCGGGCGTTGTAGAATGCAGCTCCTTGGTGCTCGATTTTGCGTTGACATTGCTGGTAGAGCGAACACGCAGCACTCAAGCACTGGCAGTTTCTATGTAAATACGTAAACGATGCTATATTGCCATAACTGAAGAAAGCCAAAGCCTTAAGCAGAGTTGGCGCTGCCACAACACGAAGCTGCGCTCGAAATTCCCATTGAGCAGAATCGTAACCATTGATTTTTTTTTTTCTGCTTTAAACCGGCAGCTTATTATCAGTGATGGCGAGCACCCATGTGTGCGCGTGGCCACTGCAACTATGCAGGTCACGATGTTAGCCAATGGAAATAAATTTTGGTATATGGGATCATCTTTAGTGTACTCCAGGTCACGTGCTGCTCTATAACGTTTGGGCTCGCATGTTCTCAGGTGCCTTGACAACTGATCAGCAGTGTTTCCTTACAAGGCTAAAATGTGCTGCAGGGCCCCTTTAAAAGGCCTCTCACCAGCTTTCACAATTTTGAGCTGACGAGAGCATTGCATACATGGGGCAATCACGATCATGACTGCCAAAACTTGCACTGCTACGAGGCTGTGCGGGCCGATCGGCAAGGGTTTTGAGCTCGCCTTTTCGCATCATCTTTTAGCGGCGCTTCAAATACCAGTTTTTTCAGCTCGTAATGAACCGATTGAAAAATATTTTGTGGCATAATGCTCTTCATCGGACACACAACTGACACGGTCTAACTAAAATTTGTTATGTGGTCCAGTGAGTGGCACTTCGAAGCCCCGTTATGAAGTTCTTGCTCGCTTGTGTGAAGCAGGATGTCCAGTATTGGCTCGACGCTTCCCCGCACTACACACTCTATGGCAAAATAAAGGTTGAAGTAGTTTCAGTTCTTGGCCTTTTTGAATGCATTGCCTCACTTTGAGTTAGTCATGCACAAGGCTGGGATATGCTAGGAAGGAACAATGCTTGGAAGAAGCACTGGAAGTAGTTTAGAGGTAGTGCTTTCAAATTGAAATTCCGAGTCAAGATGCCAGCTTATGTGTCCTTCTCGTACATGACAATCTGGTAATGAGCCAACGCATTGGAAAAGGCAAAAAAGGGAAGAGCTCAAGGTCGTGATGTATGCTACCATTGCTTCCTGCCCTCGTGTCACTCCCCCTCCCTTGTAGGTTCCAGCACGCTCATTGTGACAAAAGAGAGAAAACGCTTGAAGTGTGCGACAAATCCCAGCAACTACGCCTACTTGACTGGCTCAAAAATTGTTTGCAGAAATTGATTTATAAGCATGCCTGCCAAGTTCACAGATAGTAAATCCGGAATATTTCCGCGACGGGAGGAGGGGTTGCACCAATTTATTCCCCCCTCCCCCTTTTACTGCACCATAAAAAACAACAACGCAAGAAAACAAATGGAAAGGTGTGTCTGTAAACGGCGGCATTGCGGTCTTTAACGGCTTAAAGTACCGAACGCACGAAGGTAGGCTTTCCCAACTAGAGTACAAGATGCGAGTCTCAAAGGGCAACAAAAATACTCGTATCTTCCGAAATTTTGCGTCATGAAAACAACTAGCAATACCTATTTCTATCAATAGAGCTCGCACATGTCTTCCCGAGACACATGAACGCACCTGATGGGATGGGACGGCGCAGCCGACCACCGAGAAGACGCGGGACGAATTTTTGCTTGAGGCAAACAGAAAACAATTACGCCGATCAACGGCAACAACAGTAGATTTATTGGACAGGGATGCCACAACCATTCTAGCCTTTTTCTGTCTTTTTAATCTACCAGATCTGTGCCAGATCACGCACAGAAATTTCTATTTCCGGGAGATTTCCCTGACAACCGTACAAATGTAAGAACTCGTCAAAATCTAGGAGTCGCCAGGAAAATTCGGGAGACTACAGCCACACTTTCGCTTGCAATGCAGTATCTTGGTGTGTGCACAGGGACACCCTCAAATCAATGTGTCTTTTTAACTGCACTTCCTTCCTTATAGCAACTACACTGTCTTCTACACTGTTGGCTGTGCTAACGCTCAGAAAGAACAGCCAGCACTAAGCCATAATTAACCTGCACAAAATAAATGCATGCTTAAAAACAGACTCACTAGGAAGCACCTCTCCAGAATGAGCATCCGGTAAGTGTCCACCACTTCTACAAGCTGTACAAGTGTGTCATGCTGCACGCTCTGCTGGATAACTTCAGCCTGCAAATAGAAAAAGCATCACCTGATGTTGATGATGACTTCCACCAACATGCCTTATGATCACAGTTGCATGCAGTTTCCCATGTCACTTAAAAAGGACCTACAACACTTTTTGAGCATGGTCAGGGAGACGAGGCTTCCGAGGACATGTGTGCCCAATATTGTAGTGCAGCACGCGGCCTGGAATTTACAATTCCCAAAGTCGGCGAAAAATCTCTCCCTTCTCTCGAGAAATGACACTGCAGGCTCAAAATAACTATGTCCCAGGCCCGGTATCGGCCATCGGCTGATTTGAGCATGGCACGCTCTGTCGTCACTGGGACCACCACGGGAGGCTGCGACTTATCATTGCGTGCATGCACGATCACACTAAAAAGCCGCACATTTGAAGAAAAAGTGCTCAAGGTCACGAGATGCACGTGGCGCATTTTTCTCCCCATGCCATCCCTCCCTGTTTAGCTTTGAGCACTTTCACTGGGACAAGAGAAGAGAGAATGCAATAGCAGTGTGCGACAAATCTTTGTAATCCCGCTCGTATTGGTTGGATATGGAAAATTTTCGCAGCGGCAAATTCGTGACACACTGAGCTCTTTCACTGAATCCATTCCATGGGTACTTGAAAAAGTGTTGCAAGGCTCCTTTATGTTCTGTGTACAGGGGTTGATGTGGCAACAGTGTCGAAGGAGTGAGAGCATGACATTTTCCTTACCAGGAAAAATGCAGCTGCCTTGACTGTTCCTTTCTCGGGAAGTCCAATGGCCAGAATAGCTTGAATAGAAAAGAAGGTGGGGAGCAATGTCAATATCGATGCAACAAAGGCTACAACAATAATGTAGTTGAAGACATGGAGGGCGGCAATATATGCAAGAGAAACAGTCAACAACAACTGAACAAGACCGCTCACACCATAATAATTTGCCGGCCATATATGCGTCAAGTGAATTTTTTATGCTCCTTCGACAAGTGCCAAATGAAACCAACAGGTTGCAAAAGATGCAAACCTTAGTTGCCAGTTTGTTGTGGGCTGCAGTTATCGGCTGCTGTTTTCAGAAAAAGTGCTTCAGGATAAAATGGCGGAAGTAGCTCCGATTACTTTGCAGCAGATGCCAGTAGCAATGCTTTGTGGTTTGCAGAAAAAATGCTACTCGGGAAAGAAAAAAAAAAGGTTTCCTCATCTGTTGCTCATACCCAGCATTCCTTGTTCTGGTTAGACATTTTAGGGTAGTCTGAAAGCATTTCTGACAGTTATGTTTGATTAACAGACGATGCTCATTAGAGATTGACAAACCAGCCATGGACTGTCCTGCTTAATCACAGTAGCATAAGTAAATTTTTTGTCCTCCTGGACAGCAAACAAGACATCAAACGATTGTTCGGGATTCATTGCTCACATTTATTTTTGTAAAGTTCCCTGAATGTACAATGCCCGAATGAAGAATTCATGATTGAGTGATTGATATGTAAGGTTTAACATCCCAAAACCACCATATGATTATAAGAGACGCAGTAGTGGAGGGCCTAGAAAATTTCGATTACCTGGTGTTCTTTACCATGCACCTAAATCTACAGCATTTCTGCCTCTATTGAAAATGCAGCCGCCGCAGCCGGTATTCGATCCTGCTACCTGCGGGTCAGCAGCCGGGTACCTTAGCCACTAAACCACCGTGGCGAGAGTACGAATGAAGATTATGCAACACAAACTCATATAATGATGAACCAAGTAGAGCCGAAGGTTTTTGCATGCCAAGCAATTACGTTTTCCGTTAACCTAATATAGGAAGTTTGTTTTAACAAAAGCGAATTGGGTAAACCTATTTTCTTTGTTCTTTAGAATTTGTCTCAGACCTATATCACCCAAACACAGTTTTAGATCGAGAAAATTTGACATAACTTGCTCAGCTTTATTTCTGACCGAAGAAAAAAATGTTATAGAAGTCGTAATAATAATTAGCAAGATTATTATTAGGCTCATTGAACTGCATACATCTGAAAACAAACTAGCACCCAAAATATGCAACTACAAGGCTACATACACTTAACAGGACCCTGAAACATTTTTTCAAGTTATCAGTGAATAGCTTCATTAAAGGGGTTCGTTGCCTCATGAACTGACTGCTGCAAGAATTTTTTTTGAATCCATATAATACGAATGGAATTATAGGTTTGTTGCACGCCATAAGCAAAGCTTTCTCTCTCATTTTGTGGCAGCAAGAGCGCTTAAAAAAATCACAAGGAGGCAAGAAACTGTCATCTTGTGAGAGCATGCCATGACCTCAAACACTCTTCTTTGGGCGTACTGCTTACTTTCAGTGCGATCACGAGAGAATGCACATCCCAGAATCCTGCATTAGCCACAGTAGCTATGCAGCTCATGAAGCTCAAATCAGCCAAGGGCTGCGAGCTTCGCATTTATGGCATGGTCTACTGGGCCCAAGGCATCATTCATTGAGAGAAGAGCAAGCAAAAGTTGCGGAACTCTTGAACTTCGCCTTTAAGAGTCGAAAGCGACAGCAATATCCTGTTACTAATGCGTCCTTCAAACACTAAGCACACAAAACCTTTTCGAACTTGCTATGCGCCCACTACGTGACCTTAAGGGTATAGACGCAGTAGCGTGTGCGCCTTTTGTAGTGGGTGACTGGCTTTAAACCATGAAATCGTCATTATAATCACATGTTCCGACGCCCGATGGCAATGTAATTGTACCATGCATTGTTACCACAATATTTCATGGTGTATTGTGAAGCATGTATACAGGACCCGAGTGTTTGTAAAGCATGAAAGTTACTTTCACTGCATTTTCAAGCAGCGGAAGTTATTTTCACTGAATTCACAAGCAGCGGCGTGGCTATGTGGCAGAACATCTGCTTGCCAGGCAAACAACCCGGGTTCGTACCCAAACGACCAGTGTTGAATACCCACTCTGACCCAGGGTTTTTTTATTATTTATTTTATTTACATTTTTCGAGTTTTCAGCCACGCACAAGATGATTTTTCGCTTACAACCAACGACGCCGACACGGGAATTTCTGCTAAACAAGCTCTTTAATGCTATTACGTAAATATTTAGCCAACTGAAAATTATTTGTAAATCCCAGACCATGTGCTGCACTATATTATTTTCGCTCACTTGTTTCCAGGAGGCTTGACTATCGTGTGGCAGTATTTTCTGACCATGCTGAAGAAGTGCTCTAGGGCATTCCTCATGCTTGAGTCAGAATTCCATGTTTCAAAACCCGACGTAGCGCGCATTATACGCAGAGCATTAGAAGTTTCATAGGAGTCAAAAGTGAGCAAGAACAGTGATGAATAGAAGGCAGCTTACCACACTGGAACACCATGGAGAGATTGACGGCCTCTGGTGTTAGAACGTAAACAGCCTTGCGGGCAAGCTGCAATGGCATTTTAAGTTCAATAGGTAAAAGAATTTAAAACCTGCAATTCCTTCAAAGCTATAATCCTCGATACTTACGTAGCCAAGGCACTGATAAAAAGACTCCAGAATGGCTGTCCTTTCTTGAAAGTCTGCAAAGCGAATGTAAAAAGAATTGTAATTAACTACACACCCAGCCCTATCAGAAGGCCCATTCTTCATGGTGGAGAATTCCTCGAAGTTGAGAACTATCACCAACGCTCTTAAAAGCCCTTGCAGTGACCTGGCGGCTGCGGCATTTCACCAGCAAAAAAAAGAAAAGAAAAACGAAAATAGAATAGAGATTCTGGTAATATAAATATTAATGAGCAAGATGGCTTCACATCAACGCCTTACAGAACTGCAAGAAAGAACTTCGCAACGTTGCAATAATGGCAGCACTTTAGAGCTGCAAGGAAATTCCGGGCAGCAATGTCGACTATTCGCAGACGAAGCACAGCTAATATGCATGCCTGTTGAAAAGACTTACTTCCCAGCAAAACAGTGGTGACACGCAAGCAGCGCGTGACGTGCTCCTCACAGCATCAGCTGCTTCAACTGACCGGCATCGCCATGTGGCATTGCCCCGAGGCTTCTTCCAGCCCTCGGAGCTGCATACTAGCAGACGGCACCCCCCCCCCCCCCCCGACTGGACGTTTCTTGCAACCCTCTTTTTGTATGCTTCGTTAATTTGAAAACTGACTTATTTTGGAGATTACCTACAGTCACAGTGACTGATTCACAGTACAGTAAACCCTCATTTAATTCAGTGACATTACAACGGTGAAAAAAAAAGAAGTCTCTGGCGGTCTCTTGCGGATATGCGCTACGGCTTGCAGGTGAAAGCCACCTTCTCAGTCGACGCAGTGATGTTTCTCCGCCTCCCTCTGAAGGCTTTCAACAGCCAAAATAGTTATGCACTGCCTTCAGTCATCGAGGTACACTCAAACCTCGATATACCGAACAAGGATATACTAGAACATCTGCTATAACGAAGTAAATGAAGACTAGTCTTGCAATAGATATAGTGTTAGGAATATACCTTTAAAACGAATTTTCAGATACAATGAACTTATTTTTGTGCAACATGCAACTTTGTTACGATGACGTCCGAGTGTATTGCAAATCATCTGTATCTCCCTTACCTTTGCATTGCCTCTGTGACCAGCCGACCTTTGGCCAATGCTCGCCACAGAGGTATAGTGGTTATAGTGTTCAACTGCCGACATGAAGGTCATAGGATTGAATCCCAGTCACGGCGGTTGTATTTCAACGCAAGCGAAATGCTAGGGGCTCATGTACTTAGATTTGGATGAACACTAAGGAACAGTAGACTCAAGTTTACGAAGCCCTCCACGACAACACACCTGATAACCATATAACTTTGGGATGTTAAACCCAAACAATTATTGTACCCTGCCTTTGACGAAGTGACCATGCCATTTGATGATGTCATGTGACATCAAATTTTTCGGTGTCACAAATTTTAGCCGATGCACGATGTTACAATTTGGTAACGCAATAATTTTTCGCATCTCTCCTGCTGACGCCGACACCAAGGGATGCCGACAGTCATTTTTCGCATTTGACGAGCCATCCAAGGCTCTCGCCTTAAAAAGAATATATGAAAAGGTGGACAGTACGCACTGGTCAAGGATGCCATTGCCGGACCCAAAGTCGCATTACAGATCCTCGCGAGCGCCGGAACGGCAGAAGGGTGCAGCCTGTTGCTCGGAATCGATAACATCAGCAGCAGTGGCCGACAGGTGTCCACAACGCTTGCCTGCAGAGAGAAGACAGGGTTTGAAGCAATCAGCATTATGATGCTTGCCTGCTAGGAAAAAAATAACACACAAAAATAAACGCACATGGTTGAACTGGTCAAAGCATTCAGAGATGTGTGCTGTGAAGAGAGAAAATTTGGAAATTGGAATGGTGGGGTGGGAGGGGGGCATACAGCATTACGAAGACCAAAAAAATGTGTACGACATCACAAGACAAACTCTCACTCCTACTCCAATTCATTCCCAGTAGCAGGAAATGCTGCGAAGGCTGGAGATCTTCCACTCGCATAAGTAAAGATATGTGCGACATGAAAGACTCGGGTATATAATAAATTTAATGGAATGCAAGTTTCATGAAACAGCATATTCATTACCTGGAAGTTCAATCAAATTATACCATTCAACTACTACTAAATGAAGAAAGTCACGTTTCCGCAACTTGCGGCCACAGTAGCACTGCTAGCACTAGTGAACTCTCAGACATAACAAAACACAGAGTGTTTTCGTAAGTCTGCAAGAAACCCTATCCAGCGCCAGCAAGGGCGATTTTTTTGTCCACTTCAATAACTTTACGTTACATTAAAGCTACAGACAAAAATTACCTAACATCTCATATGCTTTCTATGGCTTAACTGTCTGTCCAATTCATTAGGTGACTGGTATGCACCACACTAGTAACAAGTTTGCTATTGCAACAGCGATTGTGTGAGCCCTCCACGTGCACTTTCGCAGCTGCCCCGAAGTACTGCATCAAGTCCCATGGCGATAGCATCCATGTGCACATCAAGTTTACTTTGTGCGAGTGAAAACATGCAAGGGCAGCCGACGATCAATGCTCAAGCGGAAAGAAAACAAGGCAACCATTTTCCATCCCATGAGAGACACGTGGGGCATTCTGGGGAGTGCTCTGTGTGGCTCTAGCAGGAACTCAGTACTTTGAGACGCTAAGCACAGTTGCTCTGGACAGAGGTCAGTAGGTAGTTCATAACTTTGTACTACTTGCTGTGCTCTCACGACACTGCTTTCATTGAAGCAATAGAGAACACAAAGGTTGCTTTGCTCACAGTAGCGCCTACGTTTCTCCACACCGGATAGTATGCTGCAGGCATCACTTCGTACTATAACATTCCAGTTTGCCGCTAAAATCAGCGAAAACTTCTCTTGTCAGCACTGTGAAAGCTACAGAGCCAAAGCCCTTTCTGCACATGCACCAAAATATAGTACCCTATTTCATTTTCCTATTTCAGTGTTGCGTAGCCTGAATAAGTAAAGCTTTTGTTGCTATAAAAATTAAACAAGCATGAAAATCCGTTGGTAGAAAAAATACACTGGACTTTTTCCTTTTCTCTCATTTCTTGGACAGCACAACATTTTCGACATGCCTGCTCGCAGCGAAACATCGTCCCGTTGATGTCGGCAGGAACTTGTGCGGCCGCTACTTCACCGTTCCATTCTCCGACAAAGAGATGCTCCAAATGCGACAGAAAGCAGCAGTCAAAACAGACCAAGGAAGTTATCTGCAACTTCTATGCTGGAATAAGGTGCCATCGGCATGAATTGGTGAGTTCTGTCAATTCTGCGAAACTGGACTTCAGATCTGTTGCAAGCTATTCAACTAGTTGAGTAGTAACAGTGATGTGGAGATGCCCTGCCTCCGCAGCCTTCACTCCACTGCGAGGATGTGTTGTCGCCGAGCGTATTGCATTCCCTGCTTTGCCCTAGCACCAAAACACTTTTTCACTCAGTTTTACTTTCCTTATTCCTCTAATAACCAGATTTCAATTAAAACCTACAAATACCACACTTTCTAGTGTAGAAACCACACAAAATATACAGACATTTCTTATGTACAGTCGAGGTGTGGGTTAAACTTGAATTTCGGGGCACAATTTGGCGTCAAGGTAATGCGAGAAAGACGGCTTTTGGTAACATGTGGTGATCGATCTCTCTATATATGCAGGGGTTGGTTATACACAAGGAACTACAGCAGTGGCTTCCTCAAATGCCTGATCCTTTCGCTCACTGCATCTCTTCAGCAACGTTGGCTTAGAAGCTAAAAATAGAGTAAAAAAAACCAAATCCACAAAATCCGCAATGCCAATGAAACGTTCCACCAATTAGGCTACAGTATAGCCAGATGCACATGAAGTCACAGAATCACTCAGAATGCGAAACAGGCTTGTGCCAGTCAACGGTGCATGCCAATGGAAAAACGTAGTGCCATAATGCACATGTGTGTGCCATCTCTAGTGATTGATCCTTGCTCCGTAGTTTATCCTAAATGGTATTGCCCAGCACCAAACGGCTTGCGTTATGTGCCTCTTAGAGCTAAGCAATATGGCAGGCTTCACCAGCGTTATTCACAAACGTGCACCATAAATATGCTTCCCAGTCAGAATAGTGATGAATGAAAGATAAATAGTGCCAGGCGGAACAAAAGATGAAATACACCTAAGTACTTCAGCCGCGAGCTGCTCACACATGCGACCACACACACACAGACAGCACATCACACATCCCATACGGCCTTCTTTCCTAACAATGATAAAATGCACCTAATGCAACTAAAGTGTTTTGGTGCAAGGCGACACCAGTCTAGATGCACTAAGCGGGCCTTGCAAGCTACATGACCATGCACACGCACACCACGGCTACATGGTTCCACAGGTGAGCTCTGCCAGTCGGCAGCAGCCTTTCTGGTGCTTCAAATTATTGTGAACACCTGTACACTTGTCCACTTCACTAGGTATTTGTGAGCCTGACTTTCAAAGTAAGCCCTGGGAGTGCTAGCAGCATCACTAAAACACGTAATGATGGTCGAGAGACATTCAACCACAGGCAATGCATAACGTGTAACACACAGGAGCGGGCGTTGCGGCAACTGCAGTAGACCGCATCACAACACTTGCCTGGGGACATGTCTCTTGAAGTTGGACCAAAAGAAAGAGGAGTTGCTCAGCTGCGGGCCGTTCGAGTGCCACAGCTGCTCGTTTCACACACTCACAGAGAGCCTGCAAAGATAAAATGAAGTCGTGAGCCACGGGCACACATAAGAGGGATAATCAAGTGTGCCGTTTACGTGCTTTCGTAAATTGTGCATGCTGTCATGGCCCAACAAGGGATGAAATTTCTAGCTCACAGCATCACAAAACATTATGGTATGCCACTCTGTGCTTATATGCAAAAAAAAAATCTTTTAATAAACCAAATTTTCTTCTTTTGCATGTGGCAAGTACCCACATAGACATCACGTCATAAGACATCGCTGACAAATTTCTCAAAGACTAACATGCTAAAGAAGATGAGGTGCCTTTTTGACTAAAACGGGTCAACCTTACGAGACGTCCGCTCCTTTGTAATCGGCACTTATGACAACGATGCGTGTGCATACTGAAATGCTGGCCAGCAATGGTAGGCTTTCAGGCTAATTGTAAATCCCACTGCGTTTTCAAGCACGACTTCCTGCCTGTAGCACATTTCTGTGCTCGTTTTGATGTGCTTTGAATTTGAAAGTAGTGGATTCAAGAACTTCAAATCTTTACGAGAAAAAGAAGGTACGCAAGTCATCCTGCTCCTTCTGAATCATGTAACCACCCACTCATTTCAGCAGTATTGCTTAGTTGCTCTTACATTAATTTTTTAGAGCCACCAAAATGCTCCAGTGCAAGCACTCGTATTCCCCAAAACAATTACAGGGAAAAAAAAGGTATGCAGGTAAACACGTACAGCACGATGTCAGCAGTTGAGGTACCGACCTCTATGGTGCCTTCATCGCTGGCGTGCATGGCAGCGATGGCACCGAGTGCAGGCAAGGCTCGCTGGACGACTGCCTCGACCAGCGATGGTGGTTCCTCGCGGCCTGCCAGTCCCGAAACAAGCGCCGCCAGTTCCTGCAATGCCTGTCCCACTGCGGGCGTGCCGGCTTGCAGAAGCTGTAGCTGGTAATCGAGCACTGTGGAAAGCCAAGCTTCGGAAGGTGCGAGCTCCCACGATGCCAGCAACTGGCCGGCCAGGTTTAACAGGCGGACCTTGTGTGAGAAAACGGGGCAAAAGACGCTAGTAAAGTAACTTTTTTTTTTATTGGACCCTGATAGTAAGCAGCCTTCGGCAGTTTTCTTTTTGCAAAGAGCTACTTAGAGGCATTAGACAGTAGACCTGCAGTGTAAGGACACAAAGACAAGAAAAAAATGTGACACACGGTGCAATGTGCTGTCTCCTTGTCTGCGTCCTCATGCTGCAAGTCGACTTACAGCCATAGGTTTCCAACTTGTCTCTTAAGATGGCCATTAGAGTGAAGCACATTACTTTAAAGAAGTTAGAACTGAGAAGAACGAAGAATGCAAAGAGGCATTACATAAAGTAATAAACTGCACTCTGACAACTACCATTAATTTCACCATCACAAGTTTATTATCAGAGGAGAAAGTCATGGTCATTTGATTTAATTATCGCACCGACATCTCCACACGTGACGTCGTGGATTTCAAAGAGGGTTTAATATTTTGGCAACATTGGCTGCATGAAATTTCTTGAAAGTAGGTTTGAAGTCTACAGCTACCTCAGATAAGCTGTACTCCGCTTATCGACCAAGAACTATGTAGGACATAGTAGACTTCAAAGTATACAACGTCACAGAGTTCGGTGATGGAGCTTCAAGGTGGCATCACCAACCCTGCATTTTTTTTATGAGAGTTAGTCCAAAAAATTTCGTGTTTGCAATTATACCACTCTCGAAAAGTTTCACAGAGGGCAAAACCAGGCACTTTGTAACAGTTGGAACAGCTGCATCAGTCCGGCTGAGTTTTGCATTACCAGGTGGCTGCATATTGGCATCGTTGAAACGTGCCCGCCGAAACTGGGAGTCAAACGTTCTCAAGCTCAGTAGCACAAGATTGCAGCTATTAAAGGGCCCCTAAGTTACCCAGAAGTCGTAATTTTGTTGTGTTGCAGTTGTGGAGGAGTCTACAGCAAACACATAGCCGCAAGAATTTTGCGAAATGGTGCCGTGATAGAGGGGCTGCAGACGTCTGATGATCGAAATGTGACCATTGCCGATTTTACTTTCCTTCGCTACAATCAGTTCATCGGCTTTCACCTCCACTCCGAGTGATCCTCTTCCCCGTGTGAGAAGGAAGAATAAGGAGCCCGTGTACTTGCCAGCATGTGAACAGATTGTCACGGTGTGACCGCCAGCGTCTTCTACTGGATTTGTCACGGCCCATGCTGGCCATACTAGAAAGGCCGGAAGAGGAGCAAGGGACTGCTGACCTTGTGGTGCGGTGTGCTGTCACGTTTGACACTGTTGATCGTGACAGCATTCTGAACTCGAAGCACGTGTTTATTTGGAATGCTGAGAAGTATCGAAAGGGTTCAAGGCTTACAGCAGACGGTAAATTCATACTCTGGACAGTAAAGGCATGGTGGATGGGAGAGTCTGAAGGTTGCAAATGTGAGCGCTCACCTTCTCGGCAGGGCGCAGCTGCTGCCCCAAGAGCAATCGCTGGATGGCCTCCAGCAAGGGTTGGGTGTGCGGGACAAGGGCCTGGCGGCAATCCCTGGCGAGGTCCTTGAGTGCCAGAGAGGCCGCCATGGACATCTTCGGTCCCGCCTCGAGTCCTGCCAGGAGAACAGGCAGCACCAGGCCGAGTTGCTGGGGGTCCCTGCAGGCATGGTACACAGTTTTTAAAGGTCATTGGGTCTGTTTAGATTGATAAGTTGTACCAATACTAATAAAATTTCACCTTTGTGAATTCATTAGAAAAAAAAAACCAAGGCAAAAAACTTGAGTTAAATCACTGAAATCGCAGTACATGAAGGCACGAATTTCGATTTTTCGTATTTCGCAAACACTGGCTCAACGAAATTTTCTCCAGCTTCGCATTTTGAGTCTACGGTCCCCTCACAGTACAATGCACAGTAGACTCGCAGTAAACGAAAATCTGTTATACGGAACTGCTGCTTGAATGGAACAACTGCCTCCGACAAGATTGGTTTTGTTCCTGAATACTGCACCCCTGTTCATCTCACAGTAAATGGCACTCCTGTTAAAAAGAACACATTTTCCCAGTACCTTCAGGTTCCGCTCATTGAGAGTACTGTCCTTCATTTTTAACAATCAAGAACTACATACGACCATTTAGACGCTATCACAATCTACCATGTCATAGCATTTGATGACGGGATATCACGATGGGGTTGTCAACTGCATTTTCTTTGTGTTTTCACGCTTACCAAGAGAGTTTTTTGGGCTTGGCACCACAACTGCGAAGCTGACTGCATCTTAAATTTTACTTTACCCCAGGGAACATAATACATTACAAAGGGGGAGGAGCTATCATACATGAATGTATCAGTGTAATAGACAAAAATTGACAACTTAACATGGGCGACACAATGTAGCCATAATACACAAGCAAATAGGCATGTAGCTATAATTATATATGCAGTAAATATATATAAAGCAACTCGCAGAAATTCAGCAAAGACTTGCACAATAGCTGAAGTCTAGATAGCGGATTACTTAACGAGGCATTTTTAAAATATATGGGGCCACAGATGTTTGTTATACACCCAAGAAGCTGCTCCAAATCTCGAGCAGTCTTAGGCAAAAATGACAAAGAATGGTTAACTTAACCCAAACTTTTAGGTTAGCCTAGCTCTCGGCACGTTTGTGGTGATGAAAAAGAAAGAAAACAAGTGATGCAATACCTTTTCTTGCACTCAAAACAAAAAGATTCGAAAAGATTCTGCGGCAAGAAATTTGTGAAGCAACCGAGTTTGAAAAAGCCATTCTGCAGCTTACGAAAATGTTGCAACACAAGCAATGTTTGACAGGGCACTCAACTGTAGCCAGCTGCCGAGGGATCCTAGGCAAGTCAGGGTGGCTGGCTGGAGCCGAGGGTCGGCCATGAGATGAGGCAGGGCTTTCCGAAGCTGGGGTCCCAGGTATGGTTCGTCTTGGGGTCTGACATTCTCTGCCACTGACTGCAGTGCCAATAGACATACCTCTGCTGCCTGCCACGCGCTACGGTCCTTCTCTAGGGCCCGCACCGCCAGCTCAAGGTGAACAGCGAGCGCCGCGAGCAAAGACTCTCGCAAGACGTCGAACAGCGCCATCTGAAAAAAAAAAAACACGAAGAGACAAAAAAAAATTAAAGAGACCAACAACCGGCCAGAAAGTGTGATTAGGTGCTAGCGGAAATGAAAAGACCACGAAATGTAGTCAGATTTCAGCACTCTTCACATTGTGAGTAAGAGTTATATTTTTAAATCGTACTTCAAAGTAACAAAAACAGTCATGTGGCGCAGCCTAGCGGAAGAGAATCTAAGCTGGATTATGAAGTATGGTGTCTGTGACTTTTGCTGCACGTGAGTATACGACTTCATATTCGCTGCATATAGAAAAACTGATTACAAACATTTCGCGGGCGTTTTCCACTTTGAAATTCCGTGATTAAGCTGACTTACCGACAAGCTTTTCGTTCTGCTAAAAAAAATGTCACCATAAAAATTGGTTGTCAGTTCCTTCACCTCTCAGCTGTTCAAATTTCACAATACATGCAAACAGTCTCAGATGCCCTAGTGACGAATTCCTTCAAATACTGATCTGCGCAACAAAAAATGCTTACTATTGCTATAGGCACTTATTTCTTTTATTGTAATTCGATTGGGCTATGACCACAGAATTCCTTATAACCACTCATCACTGGCAACAACACAACGTTTTAAAACTGGAAGAGTGTTTCACACTGTTTCGTCAAGATTACACGCAGGACACGAGTGACACAGTTTTTTGTTTTAGCGCTAACGCGAGCACCTGCAATGAAGCCATAAGGTTCGATAAGGCATCTATAAAAGCCGAAGCTTTTTATAGCAAGCAGATTAGTCAACGCCCGACGTTCGTGCTAGCTGTTATTGTAAAGCGAGTGTTGTACACCAGCTGTGTCTCGCTTTCTAGACCGCGTGGAACTATTAAATGCTTAGGCTGCCCACGAGTAACAAACGCTTTCCTTGCTGGAATTCAGGAATATCAGCTGAGTGACTTGAATTACACATACATCTATCAATACTCTTTTGTTATTCATCACTTAGCTGAACGAAGCCACCTCAGAGCGAGTCATTCGCAAAAAACAATTGACCGACATGAACTTAGTGATACATGTGGATCTTGCGGGACCTTTCACTATCCTCTTTCGGGCGGGATAATCCAAGCTCAACCCTGACTCCAGAAACAATAAAGAAAGGATGTTTTGCCCTACTTACAATGCAGTCACCGATGTCCTGGCGATAGCACCGCAGGGCATCTTTCTCCTCTGAAAGCGAGCACCATGTTGAGACTCAGAATCTCAACCAAATGCAGTGAAACTCTGATACAAGTTTGAAAATCTGTAAAATCGGCAATGTACTTTGCTATATAGAAAGTTCGTTCAACGTAAAATTGTACAGTCACTAAAAATTTATTTTTAGTTTTAGTCTCAAACAACCACTATAATGTGAGTTACACAGAAATATGAAAATACTGAATTTTAATTTTAAAAGAAAGTTGGAATCAAATCCTGGTGAACACAATTTGAGACATCGCTGATGCAGTCTTTAGAGCACCCATATGTCATGCACGTGCAGAAAGATATAAAGGTCCAGCACCCTACGATTGCGAAAGTTAAATAAAGCTATCACCACTATTCGGCCACCTTGGTTTGCTCAGAGTCGTGAGCCATTAAAGCACTAAGTATGTTCACTCAACCAAACCATTTGCTCTGTTCAATGAACATGCAATAAAAACCATTGCACACAATAAAAATAAAAGTAGATGCTCTAAAAATGCATCAAAGCTAGAAAACAACCTTAACTACGGCAACTCCATTTACAATGGCCCCATTTTCTGTTTTGAGACACGGTACGCCGAATCCAGCAAGACCTACTTTGACACGAATTTTAGCCACCACTACGAATTCGATCAAAAGAATTTCTGTAAGTTCACTGCGTCACATGGCATTCACATAATTTTACACAGCTGATAGCAGTGTGGCTAGAAACTGCAAGCAGGTCGAAAAAAAGTGCAGGTTAGCTGACTTAAAACATGTTACAGAAGTGCCTCACAGAAGAACAGCCGCAGAATCCTGAGCATGAGCGAATTCTTTTTCGTTCGAAGCAGAAGCTACTTTGAAAAGTAGAAGGATTTAAACATAAGTAGGATGCAAGCAATAATGGGTCAAACATGCTAAGTTTCAAAATGTACTATACAGCAGACTCAATAAACTAAAATCTGTTAAACGGAACACGTGCTTCTGACAATATTGGTTTTGTTTTTATATTCTGCACCCTTGTTCATCACTCAGTAAACGGGACTTCCGATAAACGAAACATTCAGTCAATCTCGGATATATTGAACTCGAAGGGAATTGTGAAATACTTCGATATATCGATAATTCAAAATAAGAAATATGCATTTTTAAGGTTCATATTAATGCCTTGAAGCTCTTGAAATGGCTTTCGGAAATCGTAATAAGCGTTTAAATGATGATTCGTTCACAGTGCACTTCAAAAAAAGTGACAACTTCTTTTGCTAGTTACTGCACTTCATCTCTTGTGAGAAAGACACTAGACTTGTCTTGCGTCTTACGCACAGTCAATTTTATCAAGCCATCCTTATTATTCCAGCATTCAAGCTTTAAAAACAAGAAAATTCAGCACCTCTGGCCACAACAGCGGTGATTAAAAGTGAACACTTATGCAAGCTCTGCAGGGTCGTAAAATGTCCTTTAGCGGCAGTGTTAAAATGTTCATAACTGCACGGCACCACTTCGGCGGCACCAGCAACGTCAGCCATGAAATCTGCATCGATGCAATCAGAAACTACGTAGTTATCTGCACCGATAAAGCTGCTTTCTGTACTGTTAACAAGTCGCAAAATTCACTAAGGCACTGTACACCGTTGTCAGTGGTGATAACACACCCAAAGCCGTCGCCTCTTTAAAACTGTGCACGATGGTGCTATGCTTGCCGTTGCTTTACAGTGATAACTCAAGGAAAGCACGACTTACTGTGTGACAGAGTCTGCCTCAAATATGCTTGTTGTTTAGAAATTTATGACAGACACCTTGATAACATACCCGAATCCCACTGAGATTGATCTGAAGGCAACTGCGCTTTGCGCAGAAGGGTCACAAACAGATTGTGCCAGAGCGGCTGCAGCATGAGCAGCAAGGATTCGCGCTGGGGCCCCTCGCACGTGGTGACCGAGTCCTGGAGCGCGTGCCAGGCCGGAAGGGAGTCACGGCTCCACGTCTCCTCTACCGGGTACTGGTGCGGCGCCCCCGTGAACTTCTGCAAAAAGTAAACGTTCTGTGAGTGGCTCCAGGCGCCACGGGAAAGAAGAGGGATGCGATGTGGGCTTGCTGGGAACACATTTTAACGTGAAAGTGTTTCATGCCGGGGTCCACCACAGCTCCACTGATGCATTTCCGTCATGGATATGACATAAAGTATGTACGAACCGATTACAAATAAGAAAATGAGAAGGAAAACTTCTGTCAGAGAGCGTCGAACTACCAAACTCTCGCTCCGCAGCATGCGGCTTGAAACCACCAAGCCACAGAGCGTAGATTACTGAGCTAGTTAACGGCACGCTATAGGTACACACCATATGCCATTTTGCGGTCATTGGAGCTCTGCCGCTTCAGTGCATTTTCGTCATCAGTAGCAAGATGGCATGAAGCACTCGCGTTGGGTGCACTCTAAAGGTCGTCGCCACCCGCGTTTCGATGAGCAGGTGCCTCTATGGGGCATTGTCTCTCCTGCGCACGCGCTTATCACACTTGCGGTTTAGGAGAGCATGAAGGTCACTTCGCTGGCTAGAGCGGCCAAGTTTACGAAAGGAGCACACTGCTCACAAAAAATGAAGTAAGAATTGTAACAGGTGCTTGCGCTCATCCTGTGTGTACTTGTGCATTCATTTCGTGCGTCTTTTTTTCTTTCTCTCCGTTTTGTGCGTCTTCCTTTCTAAATGCTGAGCTGTGACAGTTAGTCTGAGCTTGTCTTGTGTAAGCTCATTTCGGGCGTGCCTTCTTCTTCATCTATTTGATTGATATGTGGGGTTTAATGTCCCAAAACCACCATATGATTATGAGAGACGCCGTGTTGGAGGGTTCTGGAGATTTCGACTACCTGGAGTTCTTTAACATGCACCCAAATCTGAGCACATGGGCCTACAACATTTCCGCCTGCATCGGAAATGCAGCCGCCGTAGCCGGGATTCGATCCTGCGACCTGCGGGTCAGCACCCGAGTTCTGCTTGATCTGTGCGCTGCAAGTTTCAAGCTACTTGCAGCGCGCGTGACTTTACAGCGTGCGTGAGCTACTTCGTGTGACTTTACTATTTGTTGCTGTAGCATTCATTCCATCACCCCTGCGGAGTAACAATGCTCGAAAATGCTCAACTGCCTCTGTGAAGACGCGTTTCATCTTCCTGTTAATATTGATTCCTAAACAGACTGATCAGCCACGTTTTCTTTCAATACGCTTCCTTGCATCACAAATAAAATAATACCACAAATGTAGTCCCCTATGGGCACAACAGGTGTTAATTAGGCACATAGAGTTTGAGAATCCCTCTACGATACGACGAAGTGCAACCTCCGCATAGAGTCCAGTATGAAGAGGTCAACCCTCCCTGTAGGTTGCGCTCCTACACTGCGACACAGAAAACGGATCCAAGATCCTACGTGTCAAGTTATCAGTCGCTGCATTCATGTGCGCTTACATGCGCCCAATATTTGACTTGCACTACAAGGAAAACAACTGCAGTAAAGAACCCTCACGACACCACATGTGTAGCTTACATTACTAATTGGAAATTGAAAAGCTCTGTCTAGAGAGGTTTTCATTGAATGAAATTTCGAAAATCTAATTGTTATCGTACATTTGCAATTCCCACAATTGGCCTGTTGAAGAGAAACAGTGGCAATGCAATAAATTATGACACTGCAACGCTAAAAAATTTACGTGAAGTGAAATAGTAAATATATAAATATAAAAATGCTAAACAGTGGAGTTCTCGCAATTTGAAATGTCTCAATGTACCTTTAAGCTACATGAACTAAATAAATGCATATATACCACAGAGGAACAATAAACTGAAATGCTAAGTCAGATTTAAGACAAATTCTGTGAGAGTTCTACTGTCATGATTTGCTCAGCCATAGAAGCAGTACTAGAAGAAAAATTAAGGACCAAGTACTATACTATAAATATGTACTTTTTTTGTGCTGAAACCCCAAAGCCATATCAGCACATCAGCTATTAAAAGATGCTTATCACATTTGGGCCATGGTGGCACAGCAGAGGTCCACGAAACTTAACGTTCGTCTTCGGCTTCTTTAGAACACAAAATAATCTAATTTGAGAAATAACAGTCTATATGCAAGTGCTAGCAAATGGCATCAAGTACGCTGACTGGTGCAAGAAATTCAAGGTAGCATCACCGCCAGTCTTTTTGCATCTTTCCTGACACATCAAGAATGCTTTTTCTTAAGCGGTGGCACTCCGGGTATTGTGTCCACACAATCAGAAGTTTGCCCTGTCCTGTAAGCTTGTTTTGATAACTTACCAGTAAATGGTCAAAGAGCTTCAGTATTGTGGGCTTGTGGTCAGTCTTGCTGAGCAGCATCAACACCATACTGTGGGCGTGACATTCGACAATTTCAACAAGCAGTCTGCATAGGTGACCGCACAATTCCTGCAACAACGAGCACAGGCTCATGTGAGTGTGTCGCGCGCTTTTGACAACATCAAGCATGCTTGTTAGAGAGCCACTGTTCTATTGTGTGGACAGAGAAATAGAGGAGCAATAACAATGAAAGCTGAAGGTAAGCACTGTAACATAGCAAGTAGTCACCTGTCTTAGCAGATATTGTAGAAGAACGGTTATTACTAGGGTAAATGAGCCCTGCAACACTTTTCTAAATAGCCACGGAATGGATCCACTAAAGGAGTTTCTTGCCTCTCGAATTTACCGCTGCAAAAATTTTCGGCATCCGTCCAGTAGAAGTGGAGTAACAAAGATTTGTCGCATGCTGCAACTGCATTCTCTGTTCTCTCATACCGACGAAAGTGCTGTAAGCTAAGCAGAGATGAATGGCATGGAGTAACCAAATTTGTCACATGTTCTTCGTGACCTTGACCGTTTTTCTTCTTTTTTTTTTCTTCGAACGCGCATCTTTTTCGTGCAATCGTGTGCACATGCATGGACAAGTCACGGCCTACCGCGGCAGCTCCAGTAGTGACCAAGCACGGCACGCTCAAATCAGCCAACAGCTGATACTTGGCCTGGGACGTAGTGATTTTGAGCCTATAGCGTCATTTCTCTAGAGAAGAGAAAGCAATTTTCAGCTGACATCGAGAATTTATTGTGAATTCCAGTCATTATGCTACGCCATAATATTTGACGCACGTGTTCTCGGGAGCCTTGAATACCAATCAGCAACGTTTTCCTATCATGCTCAAAAAGCGTTGCAGGGCCCCTTTAAGAAATTATATGCAAATTTACCACAACACAAATAGAGGGGCCAATGTCACAGGACATAGTAAAGCACAGCACAAGCACCAAGTCTCAAGTGTGCTCCGAGACTAAGATGTCACCATGATGATTTAAACACTTGAACAGCAGTAACAAAGCATAAATCAAGTCCTTTTCTGAACAATTTCATAGTATCTACAAATTACAGATCCACATTTTTGCATGTTTTATGCACATTCATTCAGCATATATTGCTTAATTTGTTATGTCCAATAGTTACAACACAAGGCTTCATTAATTAAAATGAGATTAAAGTGCATGCTCAACGTCAATTCGAGAATTCTTCACAAGCTTCAGCCACAAATATTTCTTTTGTTATTTTTCTATGCCATCTCCTCGAAAAACCATGTCAACTTCGTCGCAAACATACCAGGCGACACTACAAAGGCACAGCACTTATGCTCGCACTATACTTTAGACAAAATACAATGCCCCTAACGACGAGGGAGAGAAAAATACAGATACAAACCATATCGCCAGAGGCCATCTTCTCAGAGAAGACGTCGTCTAATTGTACCACGCATCTGATAACCTCCATGACGAACCTAGGGAACCTGTTAAACAAGTGAACTGTAATTAGACGACAATTACAGTGGGCCCTCTTTGAAGTGAACTCTTGTGGCAGATTTCACACATAAACTGAACAGTGATGTGTTTTGACTTGTTATCACCAGCATAGTTATAGTGAAGCCAAGCAAAATAAGTTGGTTATAGTGAAGACAACATAATTAAATGGTTAGCTATGCTACTGTGGTCACTGCCAATACTACAAATCAGCACTGCAGTGCAAATTGTGCATCCATGGCACTGTCTACAACGATGTCTGCACTGTTTACTTTTACTTGCACTGTAAAACACTAAAACGTTATTTGGCATTTAAAGCAACAAGGTTGGTCTAACTAGTTTTTTTTTTCATTAATGCAGAGGAAGCCTATGAGCGAGTTAGATTGGGAGGGAGGGTGTGCATATTTTGAGGCACATATTCAAGCTAATGATGCACCAAATATCATCCTTTCAACTTGACCAAACTGAATAGTCATTCAGAAATTCAAACATTTTTCAGGCAGTTCAAGATTCAACTTTATGGGCCTGGGTGCCAAATATATTGTCTTATGAGACAAAGCAGTGGGGAACTCCGTACGCATTTATTTGAAACAGTCACCCAAGCGTATATACACGAACATTCATATGCTTTCACTCTCATTGAAGTTCCATTGATACAGCGAGAACTGAACCCGCAACCTTGGCCTCAGCATTGCAATGTCACAGCCACTAGTAAAAGCGTTTGCTAAAAGGCTAGTTACTGCTGGCTACTAGTGATTGGCATAAATGAGAAGTGACAAAGCAGAGAACCCCAACTGGTTTCTGAGACATAGCCCTGGTGAGTTTATAGTGTTTGGTATTACGTGGGAACCTCAGTAAAACACAACTACTGCTTAAGTGTAACTGGCTTTTAATTGGCCTGTCTTGTATTTGGATAACTGTCGAATCCAGAAACCAATGGGCACAGTGGGCGTGGTGGGGAAGATTTTGACCAATCACTGAGTGTTATTGGTGGATACAGCATAACAACAGCTAGGAACAGTTTTTAGTCATTGATACCTACAAAAATTGCTGACTGGATAAGGGCTTACTAATGGCCTGCCCTCACAAACAAAAAACAAAAAAAAACCCCAAGCAGCATCATATTCACTGCCAGGACTGGCAGCCACCCACTTGTGAAGGTCCGGTTGTCCGGCAATGACTGTCAACAGTTCGACGGCCGGGCGGCAAAACTCGGCATTCCGGACGCATGCGAGTACTCGTGGAAGCAACACCAAGTGCTGTTCCGGGACGAAGGCCAGCTGGGACCATGAGGAGAGGCAGCCCAGGGCATCAGTGTTTAGCACTGCAAGTCTGTTGATGAAGGCCACGATCTTGCCACCAGAATCTTCCAACAACTTCCGACTTGGGCCTCTCATCAACTGCTCTGTTGACTGCAGCTGTAACAATACAGATTGGCAAAAAGATTGGCAAGAACATTTTTTTGCTAGAAAGACAGAGTTTCAACTAATGTGAACAGCTTCGTCCTTATATACTTGGAAAGACTCCTCTGAATCAAAAGCATGTACAGGGGCTTGATCGCACCCCACTAAGACAAGCTCTTTCGTGAAATAACATGCTATGTTTGACAACTGTTGATGCCTTTGTTGCCATGTTCTGCACTGCCTCTTTTTTTTTTCTGCTGCTTTCACACACAAGTTTCCTTGGAATTCAAGGGGCCCTCCAAAACTTTCAGTGTACCAATCGGTAGTCAAGGCTTCTCAGAAAATGGGAGATAAACATTATGGCACAGAACGTGGTCTGGAATTAAGAAATAATTCTCAACATTGGCTAGAAATCACTCCCTGTTCTCTCTGCAAATTACACCATATACTCAAATTTTTCTGCGCCATGGACTAAAAATCCCGACAGCTGGCTGATTTGAGCATCATAGAGGAACAATTAAAGAAGTTGCCACAGAATGTCGCAGCGTGCCTGCACACGGGTTCCCGATTACAATAAAAGTAATTAAGCAGCGCGTCCAAGGAAAAAAAAAGTGCTCGAGGACATTGCGCACGCTGATGAAGGGGCGCATCTTTTTGGCCCCTCATCGTCCCCCATCATTCACAATTTTTGGCATGCTCTCCGGTATGAAAGGAGAAGAAAAACACTTAAAGCATGCAGCAAATCCCTCTAACTGTGCTCCTACTTGATGGATTCTCAAAATGTTCGAGATTGTCTGTTTGTGAGGCAATTAGCTATTTTAGTTAAGCTATTTGACGATTATTAGCAAAAGTATTGCAGGGTGCCTTTTAGTGCAGGAATAAATGTCTGGTCCACTTAGAAGTATCTTCGCACTAGCACTCGAATGGCTAGTATTGACGCTAGCACCTTTTGAAACTGGTGCAGTGAATTGTAAGATGGCAACGAGGCTTTCCAACATTGAAACCGTGCATGGCACATGCTACCAAACCACGTAGAGTCAGCGTGAAAGGTCCAACGTAAGTGAGCTCCAAAAAAAAAAAAAAACACGTTCACGACCAGGTATTCAGATTCCCAGAGTGTGCCAATGTCCCCAAAGAACATTTTTTTTTTTGCTGTTCTACTGGCTACGCTTCGTGAACTGCTTGGCATTGAACATCTGGAAACCTTTGGCACTGTCGTTTTGCTACCAGCCATTCAGTGAGGTGGCTGGCGGAAAAACGCAGCCATTGAGTTAGTCATTTAGTCACGTACCTCCTCAGGGATGAAGGTCAGTAGATCCAGCAGAATTTTCAGGAGGTGGTCAGGCTGAAATGGAAACCTTTTGGTCAAGACTCGCACAACCTCCAATCAGCCAAGTGATCATTTGTCAAGAAGACATATGACACATCTTTTCCCTAGTCAAAGTCTAACCTAACCCAACTTGCCTTCCCTATTTCACGCCATTATGCTCAATGCAACACCTGCCCATAGTTAAGCACATCTATTGATGCCATCCCATGCCTGCTATATTGAGGTCAAGACGAATTTTAGAAAGGGATACTGTACCTGGAAGTGAACGAACTCACTCACTGCCAGAATTGTGAACAGTTGTGGTCGTAACGATGCTAGTAGATCGTCAATTGCAGAAGGCCAGAAGTTCCCAATTGTGTTCACAACATACGAGGCCAACTGGTAAAATAAAACAAAATTATTAGCACGATTCCGTGTTAAGCCCACATGTCAGAAAAGCTGTGCTCGAGTTACAGTTAGTGTAACAATAGTATTTTTTACTCCAGCAAATGCAAGCCCCCTACCCTCTCCCCGTATACACACTTTCAAAAGAAAAAAGTTCACAGGGTATGTATAAACTCATATTTTATTTTACAAATAAAGAACAAAGATGTTAAGCTATTACTTCTGCATTACCAGTAAGTTAAATTTCGATCAATCAATCAATCAACTTTATTTAGTAAATAGACAGAGGAGCAGCAAATAAAAAGATAAAAGGAAATTTATCGTTCCAATCCTTCAAAACTGGTTAGCGGATGTACCGACGAGTTTCCCAAACAGTCACCACTGTATTTCTTCTGCAGTACTTACCGCCACCAGAATTTTGGTCAGGACGAGCCTCGGGCCCAGTGCATAATCAACCATGGCTTGCAACAACCGGTTCCTCAAGCTTTCGTACTCTGGTTGTGGCAGCTGGTACCAGTATCGTGAAATCTTTGTGTGCAAGGTTGTCGCGCCGAAGTACTGAACCTCCACTGGCTGCAGGAGCGACGAAACAAAGAAAGAGAGAAAATCTAGTTTGATCCTCGATGTCTACTCCAGGTTTATCAACATCAATTTGGACAGAAAGAGCGTCTTTACACTGCGTAGCCTACAGATTATTAAAAAGGTACTAAGCAAGCATTAGAGAGACAATAAAGATCAGAACGATTTTTTGCTTATTAGTAGAGTAGAACTACTTAGGGCAGGTAATGTCTACTTAGGGCAGGTAATAACCGCAGAGCCGAACCACGAGATTGAAGTAACTAGAAGAATAAGAATGGGATGAAGCACATTCGGCAAGCACTCTCAAATTATGACAGGTAGATTGCCACTATCCCTCAAGAGGAAGGTATAGAACAGCTGTATCTTGCCGGTACTTAGCTACCGAGCAGAAACCTGGAGACTTACAAAGAGGGTTCAGCTTAAATAGAGGACGACGCAGCGAGCAATGGAAAGAAAAATGGTAGGTGTAACCTTAAGAGACAAGAAGAGAGCAGAGTGTATTAGGGGACAAACGAGGGTTGAAAATATCATAGTTGAAATAAAGAAGAGGAAATGGACATGGGCCAGGCATGTAGCGTGTAGACAGGATAACCGCTGGTCATTAAGGGTAACTAACTGGATTCCCAGAGAAGGGAAGCGGGTTAGGGGGAGACAGAAGGTTAGGTGGGCAGATGAGATTAAGAAGTTTGCGGGTATAAATTGGCAGCAGCAAGCACAGGACCGGGTTAACTGGCGGAACATGGGAGAGGCCTTTGTCTTGCAGTGGACGTAGTCAGGCTGATGATGATGATGATGATGAAAGTAGAAAGGTTTAAAGTCCCGAAACCGCCATATGATTATGAAAGATGCAGTAATTAAGGGCTCCAGTAATTCAGACCATCTGTGGTTGTTTAACGTGCACCCAAATCCGAGCACACGGGCCTACAGTATTGTTGCCTCCAAAAAAATGCAGCCGCCGCAGCCAAGGTTCAATCCCAAGACCTGCGGGTCAGCAGCCGAGGAGTACCTTAGCCACTACACCACAGCGGCATGGCAATTTCATAATCCCGAAAACACCCCTCTTACCGCAACATGACACTTGGCAGGTGTGAAAACACGGTGCAGACGCCATCATGACACTCCTGCACCGCACACCGCGATGTAAATTTTGAAGGCGTCTAATGGGACCTGCACACTCTACTCGACAAAAAAATGAAGTACACCGTCATCTGTGGGTGCCATAGACCTAGCATATGAAGTGTCAGAAAATTTCACCAAGCCAATGCCACGAGAATACCGAAATTACATTTTGAAATTCTTTTTGTCACGTGCGGGGATTTCAGCACGAAAGTTAGAACTGAAACTTCGACCTTGATTTTCTCAGCTAATGATAAACTTATGACCGTTACACATGTGGCATTAGATCGATCATAGTACAGTTTATCAATCTAAATTAAATCATTGTTTCTCTTTGTTGTCCCTTTAACTGGGCAGCCATTTATTGCCTTATAATATCGAGTGTGACGAAGTCTGCAAAAGAAACCACATGCACTGAAAGCGAACCTCGAACAGAGGTTTTGTCGGCTAGGTGGTGTCTGCAAGAGAGATGAAGCTACAGCCATAAGTAACTCGGCGAACCACTAATATAGCAGGAGTAAAATAACAGTCCGAGTATAACATGAAGGTTAATATCAAATTTTATTCCAAAGCTTTAGAATGAATAGATGCAGAGCCGAATTCCATAGCTTTTGTTACTTTTTTTAGTATGCCATGTTTCTATAGCACAGTATCAAAACGTGCCAATTTCGTGCTTTAGTTCCTTTAGATTATTGTGTAGCATTTCTTGAGACATAAAATATTAGGGGGAACTTTTAAATCAAGCCTCAGACTTCTGTTTACTCTACAGCTTATTCTGTTCATGTTCTGTATTTCTCAAAAGAATTGTTCGCCGATGTTTAGGCAGGCCTTTAAAGCCAAATTCGTGCGAGTTTTGTGATACCAATGAAGTGCCATAGACACTGAAATAAAACAATCGGCAGCTGATCACACATTCCCAAGTGCGGTCCCGATGAGCATTGCAGAAACAAAGACATCGTAATAACTGTTCTTACATGGTAATAGCAGCTTTACGTTAATGACACAGAGTCATAATTCTGAAACTATTTAGCTGACCAGTGTCTCTTTAATGCCTGTTCCACATTGGCTCAGAGAATGGCATCCACTTCTCAATGCATCGAAACTTAATGCCATTTGTGCGGTGCCACACAGACAAATCAGGTGGCATTGTCCTTAAAGGGAAGCTGAAGCACTTATAAAAAAAATTACGGTGTATCTTGCTAAAGGGAACCTTGTGTGGATGTGAAGCATCGGGCACTAACGCTTACACTGGCGGCGGCGTTAACAGTGGCGCTCACTGCAGGGTTGTGCGGGAGAGAAACCGGGGGAGGCGCAAAAAGCATGCAATGATGGACCGGTGTTTCGCACTGGAACATGCTAACCACTGCTAACTGGTAACAAGAGACAGAAGACTTTGATTGGACACAGAGGCCAGTAGTTCGCTTTTAGTTAACGTGCACGCTGTGAATTTGCATTGTTCAACAACGCAGAGGAGAAATTCACTACCTTGGAGGTCAAGATCCAGTGCCTACATATACAACGTGGCCAGTGAACAATTGTGCAGCACCAGCAGTCGGTTTTTAACTCGCTAGCGCACGGTATGAGCAGAAAAGGGGGGTGGGCAGGCATCGCAGGACAAGGAACACAAGCCACCAGCATAAGATGCCTCACACCTAAAGGATATCACTTTGAAGCATTTAAGGACAATCGCTGAATTGGAAAAGCTCTGCATGAGTTCTCATGCAAAAAAAAAAACTTGTTCGTAGAGCACTTCGCTATATTTATTTTGTATATCGTCATCTAGCAGCAGAACCTTTAGCTTTGCTATACTTATTTTAGCCTTCGTCACATAAACGGCGCTTTCGCAGTTCAGATCAGTGAGTTGTGGGAACCTTTTATCAAAGTGTAGCATGGCTACGCCAAAAGGAACCGAAGACAACCTAAGTTGTCTTCGGTTCCTTGAAAGCGTGGTTTTTTTCCGCCCAGCACATGCTTTCAACAACCCCGCATGGATGGAGTAAGATAAAGCTTTTCTTCCAAGCATTCTAAAGCTTTTGTGGCAACAGCCATGGAAAAAGTTATGACATCGTCGACAGTAATGACTGTCCTTGCTAACCAACCTTTCATAGAATTCCAAAACCTCTTCAGCTTTGCTTTAATGCCATTCATTTCCAATGCCTTTGTTAGAGCTCATTTGACTGAGAAAAGGATACTCTCAATTTTTCTATTGTGTCAAAAATATTTTATACAATACTTAACAAATCTGTCATTCTATAGTTTCACAACAGAGAAATTCAGCTAACAATAACAATAAATTACAGGTGCCATCTTTGACTCCGGGCTACAGATTCAACATGTAATGGCTGAAGTTGCTGTGGTTGTAATACCATAAAATACCGCAACAAATTCAACCCAGTGACAGCATAGTAGGCTGAATTCTACATTCCAATAGCCTTTAACACAATTTAGATTGGATAAGATCCACGCTCATATTATTAGTGCGCCAAGATTCCAGACTTCAAAAGTCACTGTTAACAACATTAGGTCAAATGCCAATAAACTAACACATGTGGCAGCTCCACCAAAAAAAATGTGACGAATCAAATTAGTGCCATTGCTGAATGTCATATCCTCGGCCCGTGTGGCACGGGTATGAAGCTTGCCAAAAAACTTCAAAATTGTCATACCTTAGTTTTATCAAGAAGTTTCCATGCGATGTCCCACGCTTGCTCTGAAGCCTGCATCGCAGTCAGGTACTGATTTGCTTCGGCAGAGCCAGCACCCATGTTACTGTAAAGCTGGCTCAGAGCCTGCACATCACAAATTGGCAGGTCACAAAAACTATCCACAGCTACTTTTACTGAGGTTCTACCATGCAAAAGCAATACATGACGTGATATGCCGTAGCAAAAAAATTAGTGGCCTTGCATGGCAAAACCCTAGTACAATCATAAAGGAAAGAAGTAAAAATGCAAGGGGGCTCATCTGTTTTCGTTAGATTCAATACTTATGAGAAATAACAAATGACAGTTTTACACCTCGATGATATAATCATAATTCCCATACTGTGGAACTCTGGATTGATTTCACCCACCTGGGGCTTTTTAAACATGCATTGTAGTCTCAGTACCCCGGTGCCTTAGCATCCTGCTTTATGTTGGTGCCTTAGCATCCGGCTATAAATATATGTTGCTACCCCCCCTGAAATGAGACTATTGCGACCAAGGTTCGAACCAGTGACCTTTAGCTTAGCAACACCCTCTTTAGTTGGCAAGTTACCACGTATTTAAGACCCTTTATTATGCTGCACAACACAGTAGCCAGAATTTTTTTTTTTTTCGGGGGAAAGTGGTTTTAAGCATACTTCAGATACGTTCCTGCGTGTGTCTGTATGGATAGACCAGCCAATTCACTCATGAGTCTGCTTATTCAGACTGGTCAGTCTGAGCGAGTCCGGGTGAGTAACATTTTGGCGAGTGCGCGTTGAAGCGAGTCCAGATGAGGGAAATTTTGGTCAGTTTGAGTCCGAGCGAGTCCAGTTGAGGACAGTATTGGTAAGTCTGAATTCGTGTAAGCCCTAAGTGCAAAATATATTTTTTGAGCAAGTTTGAGCAAGCTCCACCTTTAATTGCCAATCTATAGTCTCGTCTACTCACGTATCTGCATTACTATCAGTTTTATATTGGCTGGCATATATGCTCTAATATATTCACAGATACCTTATTGCATGGGGGTGCCATGACTTCCCAATGCCAACTCCTTCAAAGGGAGTTCTTGATCGAACAATATTGTGAGAGTCGCTTATTTCGTAAAAACGTCTTTACTCGTTTGAAACCACTGACAAGTTGTTATTGAAGATTCAAGATCAAAAGGCTTATCCTAGAGCAGAGATTATGTGAGATAATTTAGTTACGAACAATTTACACCATCAACAGGAAAGCTTATTTCGACTCGTGGACCTAGAGTAGACTCTCAGACTCTGACGAAACTGTGAGTCTCAGCAAGTCCAGCAAACAATATGATGGAGAATTTTCAAGTGAGCCCAATTGAGAAAGAGTTCAATGAGAGAGTACGATGAGAAAAATTTCAGTGAGCTACCAGAGCAGAATATATCCATTAATCCGTTAAGTGAATCTGCGCAAGTTCCAATATTTGTCAACCTGTGTGTGTGTGCGCGCGCGCGTGTGTGTAGCACATGCGAAATTTGAAAAAGTCAGGGGAGGGAGGCGTAACGGGGGGGGGGGTAGCCTTAGTTACTTCCCCCTTTTTTTAATTTTTCCCACTTAACAATAACGTAGCCTGGGGGTACCCCTGGCTATGGCAGTGGTACTATGCCTCAGTTAAGAACTCCGTGTTTAGACCTGCTAGTTTCGGTGCAACTTCCTAAGCATTGTTGGGCTATTGTAGGTACTACCATAGTTGCCTCAAGGGGGCGACTAAGAGAGTACCTACAATACATCAACAAAGACTTCATGCGTCAGAACTGCCAACCGGACGAGCGGCGCATTTAAACTTCGAAAATGCGAACAGCATATTTCGGAGTAGTCATGAACCCACTCTCACCTAATCATACAACAAACTTGAATCTAGGCGAGGGCGGTGAATGCCTAAGCTTGCATTTCAGGTTGAAGATACGGAGCCAGAAACTGAAATTCGCCGACGCGTACTTACAGCCTCGACTGTCTGTAGATTGTAGCTCATCGTGCAAAGCCCCTTGAGGAGGTTCGGGAGTTCGCCACGAAGGAATACACTCGCTGTCTCCGAACGTTTTCGTTCTCACTTCGCAGCGAATGCTGCAGTGTTTGACAGTCACCAAACGTATTGGAGATGCGCAAGACCTGCGCCAACAGAACCACCAGAACTGCGCCGGCTTGGTTCCTCGCGCTTCAACGTCGCTTCAGCCGGTAGCGACGGCATAAAAACGAAGCAACAATATCGGCACAAGAGCTTGAACACATTCCGAACTCCAAAATAAGACTATGCACATGAGAAGTCGTCCTCAACTTGGCTGACTTGGCGGAGAACCTAGCGAAACGACGGAAACGACCACAAGCAGACTGACGACGGACGGTGCCATGACACCACGCTTGCGATTAGGGCGACACCATGTCTGAGAACGTCATAACTAAAAGGCAAAGACTGCTGCGCCGCGCGAGCCATTCCCACACAGAAACGGCTGCTGCGCCGCACGGAAGTGACGTGTACAATTTCCGGTTAGGCGCTTTGTTTGAATAGTCGGGAGTGTCTAGCGGTACGTCTAGACATAACGATAAAAGCCGTTAAAAATTACGTCCATACAAAAAAGTGAACAAAAATGTTATTTAGGTTTAGCGTGACAACAATACAAAACCGGCTTGTTTGTCATTTCAAGCCGATCGGCAGCTGTGGCGTAGTTGGTTAAAGCAAAACATGAACTGGTAAGGTCGGTGGTTCAAGTCCCATTGCAGTTATCGATACTTTTTGTTTTTTTTTTGTTCACGCATGTATTGTTTTAAAATTTGCGCCTCCTCATTAGCCCGACTTGCTGCTGGTGGTGGTGGTCCCGTCCACAAGCCCTTTAATATTGGATCTTCGATTACTTTTGCAGGATTGACTATATTTATTATGATAAAGTGTTTTGCGAGTTAGTGCTCTTAATCGGCGAGATGCAAAAAACACAAAAAAAATCGAATGCAGCTGGCTGCATTGGTTTCTTGGGCACAGGAATGTGGATTTCCACGGTTTATCAAAGTTTTGATGACAGAAAGGTGCACTGCAACGTAGTCTCGGGCAACTTTTTTTTATGTCGCTCAGTGTACCATCACCTAACGAGGTAACCGGCAGGCCGCTTTTTTTTTTTTAATACTGACGTGTCAACGCAATGTTCTAGGCGATCAGCACTTGATAAACAATGCCCAAGGGCAAGTGCCGACGGCGTTAGCCTATCTAACTACAAAACAGCTTGTCTGCCTTGCTCAATAACACGCGCGACCTGTGACAGCACGGGAGCATTCACGTAGCAACGGAGGAGAACGGCCGTACGTGTTCGCACTTCACAAAACAGACAGCAATGCAGTAGCTCTGGCCTTCGCAGATCACAGGTTTCGTAAGAACATTACAATAAAGTTGTTTCCATTCATTGTATGAACACTTCGCCGACGCACTGGGGTTTCATGCATGTGCGTCCGGTCAGTCACACGTGAACCCTGCGAAAGCATTTATTTCATCGTCGACCTTGTCCTTCGTGACAAGCAAAACTCGGCAGCAAGAACACTT
Organism: Rhipicephalus annulatus; assembly: GCA_013436015.1. Lineage (NCBI taxonomy): Eukaryota > Metazoa > Arthropoda > Arachnida > Ixodida > Ixodidae > Rhipicephalus > Rhipicephalus annulatus. The sequence goes on along the minus strand of WOVY01009825.1, from coordinate 274,904 downwards.
TCTCCTTTGACAACACCACGCTTGGCATTGCAATCTAGAAAATGTAGTACGTCCAACGACTGTAATCCGCACATCATACTGAGAAACTTAATGGCGCACACACTCAGATGAAGCTGCGGCGCGGTGGATGGCCCCGCTAGCTCCAACCGCCAGGTTCAACTAAGCATACAGCAATCACATGAAGCAGCGACGACACTCCAGTCCTTCTTGGGAGTGGCCTAGGCCATGGCCACGATTTCATCGGAGTTTTCACCATCAACACATCGCAGGCGGCCACCATCTCGCTGTGTTTACCTTTCGTAGGGTGGCTAGAATGGAGAGGTGTGATGACCGGCCTCCAGAGGCTGACCCAAAAGCGCGTTCCTGCCGCGCGATGGCGCTGCCGGTGGGGGCGCTGTGCTTTTCTCGCGTCGTCTACTTGCCCCTGGGCGGGTAAATAATTCGATCGCGTTCAGTTTTACCGCTGTAGTCTTTTCAATTATGTTGCTGACGTCGAGAACCTTGCACGTGTAATCTACAAGCGCAAACCACGCAGCCGATACAGAGCGTGGGTTTCGCGACCACTTCTTGCGAGGTGGGCGCGCTTGTCACGCGAAAAATAGTTTAGAGGAATCTCTCCCGCAGACCAGCAGGTGGCAAGAACCCTGCGTGTGTCGCTCGCAGATTTGTTATACATTTTCGATTGCACTAGTACTTTAGAGATGGAAGTCAATGCAGTTTTTATGCAGTGCGGCTGAAGAATGCAATGAAGTACAAGACTACAAGTCTGGTGACTTGATACAAGTTCATTGGAAACAGCACATTAAAACATCAAATAACACAGGGCTTCACCTTATCGGCTTTATTCTGCACAGCATGCTGGTTTAGCCCTTTTAGAAGAAGATGGACACGCATACTGCTGTAGAACCTGGCAAACGATGTTGTTAAAGAAGCTGAATGCTCACTGCAGCCAATTTGTGGCACATTGCCTGCTAGGTGCAAAAAATCTTTCACTACTTTGGTGTGTAAGCGCGTGGTGCTAAATCCACGAGTTAGTCTATCCTCAAGGGTTTTGATGTTTTTGATTTGGAATGTCTGACGTGACCAATACTCCGATGGTAGTCGAAGACCAAAAATGAAGTGTTTCCGAGGTACTTCAAGGTTGACTATGTCCAGCTCATCATCAGGAATGAGCTGAACCAATTCGCGTTCTGAATCGTCAATGTCATCGCGGCTCTTCTTTGCAGGCACGGAAGAGCCCTGTCCCATTCTCCTCTTCCTCTCTTTTGGCAGAGTTCTCATCATATACTTTGGAAGGTTCGGGAAAATTGTTGCAATTGCACTCTCCTTAAGGGCAGGCACATCGCGTGGTATTTGAACCTCCTTTCCATTCACAATGTGCACGTAGTGTCTCATGATAAACCTGAAAACATAATAAAAAGTGAGCGTAGCCTCTTTAATGAAACAATAGCAACGAAACAATAATTAATGCATGTGCTGTAGTGTTAGGTGACACACATCTAGCCGCGGGTCGATGGAGGCAGAACGCAAAACGCGCCCACGTGGAGCAACATGCCAATGTAAGTACAAGAACAACCGATCATCTGAATTAGTCTGGCTCTTTCCACTGCACTTCTACTGCTCATGACCCGTGTGTCACACCGGGTCAGTGTGTTAACTTGTAGAAAGCTCAACTTTTCTATATGCTTCAACATGTACGAGTTCCATACGTACCTTGGGTCAAAATGCATTTCGCAAACTGCAGAATTCTCTTGCAGTGAATTGAAACCCTTGGTATGGCACGTGTCCACTTTTCAAATTCATCCTCATGGGCAGGTGCACGAAAGAGAGACAGTCTTTCACCGCAGGACTTGTAGCCGGCGTCGCAACCTGGCACAAAGCACCACCTCTGCGTTTTTTTTTTCCCCGTCGACGGCATTCTTCAGAGCGGTTCAAAAATCGACGACAAACGCTGACATCATCTCCTTCAAGAAATCGAAAAGCGATAAAAAAAGCAGGTCGTACTTCGCGAACAGCGACAGCTAACTTGCGCTGCTCTGTCACCTACGAGACACGAGCAACACATGCTCACAGTCGGCACATGCCAACAGCGCCCCAGACTGACGCGCCAAATTTCCCCCCAGCGGCAAGAACGCGCAGAGGGGCCTCGCTAGGCAAGAGGCCGCCCCCGCAGTCATCACACCTCCCCATTCTAGCCACCCTACCTTTCGCAGATGATGATGATGATGATGATGATTAAAGGCCTCCCCTTTGAATCGGGGTGACGGCATGCGCCATCTAGCCTACCTTAATAGTTCGAGTTTAAATTCTGTCCCTCAACTCGGATGTCTTTTTAATTTAGCCCAGCCGCTACTCTTGGCTGGGATGTTATTTTATCGACTTCTCTGCTTTTCCTCCACCAATACTCCAGCCGCTGCTTAGTAATACCTACTGCTGACCAGTTAATGCTTCCATCAACCGCGAAGCCCAGCGCCTCAGGAAGTGTGACCTTCCCCCCATTTCTATCCGGCTGAATCTTTTGACATTCCATGACTATGTGGTCGATTGTTTCTTTATTTATGCCACATCCAACACATGTCTCATCCTGTGACGAATATTTGCTCCTGTAAGTTAGAGTTCTCAAGCAGCCAGCCCGCGCCTCAAAGAGCAACGCACTACCTTTATTGTTGTCATAAAAGTTCTCTTTCCGGATCTCTTGTTTGCTTGCCTTGTAGATTCCCAGCGATCCATTCTTTTCCATCCTCTCTTTCCACATGAGCGTCTCTGTTTCCCTCACTTGCTTTTTAACTGGCCCCCTTTGCTTATTTGCCGCGGTCAAGTTATATTTAGTCGCCAGCTTTCGCGTCCTCTTCCGCCATTTAGTGTCCACACTTTTCAGGTACAGGTATCTGTGCACTCTGGCTGCCCAGTTCTTCTCATCTAAATGTCTAAGTCGCTCCTCAAACCGTATTTTACTTTGTGCTTCCCTCGCCTCAAATGAAGCCCAACCCATATCGCCTTGTACAGCCTCGTTTGTAGTCTTACTGTGAGCTCCCAGAGCTAACCTGCCGACTGCCTTTTGGTTAACCTCCAGCCCCGACAGGATATCTGACTTTAAGCATAATACGGCATTAGAGAACGTGAGCGCCGGTACCATTACCCCTTTCCAGATGCCTCGTACTACCTCGTACTTATTGTGTCCCCAAAGTGCTCTATGTTTCATTACTGCTGCATTCCGTCTCCCTTTCAGTCTGAGGTGTTCTTCATGAGCATTCAGGTAGTCTTTTCCTTCATTAAGCCAGATCCCCAAGTATTTGTACTTATTTACTAATGGTATGGCTTCCTGTTGTATCCTTATTGGTGCTACATGAGCTTCCTCGTTGAACACCATGACTCCAGATTTCTGTGGGTTAAAATGTAGGCCTAGGTACGTTGCCTCATCACCACAAATGTCAGCCAGTTTTTGAAGTTCTTCCGCATTATCCGCCAGCAGCACTATATCGTCTGCGTACATCAATCCCGGAATCCGTTGCTCCACTAACACTCCATTGCTTCGGTGTGACAAATCAAAGCCCAATCCACTCTCCTCTAGTCGTCTTTCCATTCCTCTAATGTACAGTGTGAACAGCAATGGCGAAAGAGGGCACCCCTGTTTTAAACCTCTTCGAATGTACACGGGCTCTGTGTATGTACGCCCTTCCCATGTAATGTGTGCCTTGTTACCCTCATATATTTCCCTTAGCAGCCCTACAAATTCCGACCCAATCCCCTCCTCTTCCAGTATATGCCACAGCAATCCCCTGTCCACGTTGTCATAGGCACCCTTTATGTCCAGAAACAGTAGCCATGTTGGTCTGCCCTGTGCTGCCGAAATTTCGATGGTCTGGGTTATGACGAAAAGATTGTCTTCCAAGCGTCGACCCGGCCTAAATCCATTTTGCAGTTCCCCTAAAATACCGTTACTTTCAACCCACTTCAACAACTCGGCTTTGATGGCTTGTATAGCTAATCTATAGAGCACTGACGTGACTGTAATCGGCCTGTAAGAGCTCGCCTTGTCCCTTTCTCCCTTGCCTTTGTAGATCAAACTCATTCTACTTTCGCGCCAGTGCGTAGGAATCCTCTTGGATTTTATAGCGCGCTCGATGGCTCCATACAAGTGCGCCTGTCCCGCTGGTCCCAAATGGTTGATAATCTCTATCGGGATTCCATCCGGTCCTGTTGCCGTACTTTTGGGAACACTGTGTTCTGCCTTTTTCCAGTCCAAAAATTCGATGTTAAATTTTTCATCTGCCACTCTTTTATTTTCCACCTGGGTGCAGTTAGCCGACCTCTCGCGTGCTCTCGCAGCCGCAGTGCCTCTCGCAGCCGCAGTGCCCATGGCGCCCCCTGTATTCAAAATACCTGTAATATGTATTTAAATAACAAATCTAAGCTAATTGACTCGCTAAACACATGTTTAGTAAAAATTTTGTAGGTTTAACGCATTACGCACGAATAATTTACACGCTTAACTAGCTTTAGGTAATATTTTTTAAGTGACGTCACTTCTGTGCGGCGCTGGAGCCATTCCTGTGTTAGTGTCTAGAATAGGGGAAATGTGCAGACCGCGCCGCCGGCTCTGAGGCCGCTCCGCGATGCATCGAAAAAAGAACTCTAGGGGGCGCTGACACCCGCTTACACGTCCGCTCACCGTGTAGTCGTCTGCTTGTCGCGCAGCTAATCGGCCGTTATTTAGCACCGTGCGTTTAAATTCCACTGTCTTCATTCTGCTACGTGCACATGTAATTGCATCTCCATTTGCCAGCTATGATTGTTGGGCCAGTGTGAATTAAGAATGTCGGGAAGCAATGTTTTTTTTTTTTTTTTGCCGTGACTTGTTGAAACAGATCGCTTTTGGATCTCGCGCTTTTATTTTTTGATTGCGGTTTCTATAACTTGTGGACATGGCAACAATTTCAGTCCAAATTTTAATCGCAGACGCTATCAAGCTTTTGGTTCATCCAAAGATCCATGGATTGTAGTGCCGAAATCGAAGGTGACGGTGCTTGCCGAGCGCGCGGCGTTCGAGAATGAGTGATTAAAATGTGCTCTTGTTATAGCTGCACCTTTGTTTGCATGCTTTTTTTTTTGCTTGAAGTGTTTATTCGGTTGTTCTTCTTTTGTGCGCTAAACGAAGCCTCTGCTGCAAAAATATTTTACTCCACAAATGAGAGGCAATGAAACATCGATTGAATTGCGAAATTGCAGTCTGAACTGTTTTTTTTTTTTCAATTTAGAACAAACCAGGGGCGTAGCCAGCGTGTGGCACTCCGGGCCCGTGAACCCCCTCACCATCCGAAATTTTTTGGAGCCCGTTCCTGCGTTGAGCGGCGTCGCCGTTGGCGATGTAACCGATGGACATGAAAAAAAAAATAGATGAAAAGGAGAAAATAATACCGAGGCTGGAATGAGATTTGAACCCAGGCCCTCTGCGTGGCAGTCCAGTATACTACTACAGAGCCACGCTGGGTTTTGTTTTCTTTATTGGCCGTTTTGACTTATAACAAACACAAAAGAAAAATATATTCACAATAAAACAATCGGATGAAAAAAAAAATCAGTCTTGAGAGCTAAACAGAGAAAAAGGAAAAGACGAAAGCCTGAAACGCGTTCACGAAAAAGACTCTATACAGGCATTGTGTAGAGCAAGGAGTCGCATTAGATTCAAGGAGTCGCATTAGACCTTCAATGGCACACCACCGAACACGTGCTTTCCCCAGCTGTCTGACGGCAGGGCAACGTCCTTGTGGTTGAAAGGAACTTGAGGCTCAGAAGGCACTGTCGCAGACTCATCTGGCTCCTCACCTAGCAGTGGCTGTAGCACCTCGCTGAGCCGTTGCCGCTTTTCTGGCAGATCAAGCGGTGGGCACAACCTCTCCTTGGGATTTCTTTTCCTGGGAACGGGCTTTGATAAGTAGGCAGGCACATTGGGAAAGATCGTGGGTACGGCGCCAGGCAGAAGGACCGGTCGCGTTCTCTCAAGGCGTACAGTTTTCCCGTCAATAATATGTTCAAAGTGTCGTGATACAAACTGTTTGTCGAAATGAAGCTCGCAGACAGCTGCGTTGGACTCAAGCGGCTTATCTGCTCTTGGAATGTTGCGCTGCCACTGTTGAAATACGTCCGCTTCTTTGGGCACGCCGAACAACGAGACTTTTTCTTTGCACGACTTGTACCCGCTCTTGCAACCGGGTACAAAACAGTGACTCTGTCGTCGGCTCATCACTGCTTCTCAAGGCATAATTTAAATGAAGAAAACAACACGAAAGGCACGCACAACGCACGCAGTCCAGCATGCACACATGTGCTTCTCGTGGCGGCCTGACGTGTAAGCGGGAGAGCGCGCCACCTAGCGGATACATCGCCAAGCTGCCTCAAGGGTTCCCATACGCGCCGCTTGGCGGTAATCACACTTCAAATATTCTAGGCACTGTACCTGTGTGGGGATGGCTGCTGCACCGCGCGGCGCACAAGACGCTGCCTAACTAAAAATAGTAAATAAAGTTTCTAATATTGTAACTACTCTACAATTTTTCAGTATTGTTCGCGTTTGCTAACGTTTCGACTCAATTATAAGTTGACAAAAAAAAAACATCCGCAAGTTACAAATAAAGAACATCGCAAACGGTTGCACTGCTCTACAAGCGCAGCGGCGTTAGGTTGCAAATTTATCCCGAGAAGCTTGAAAGTTGGCGCACTAACACAGCTTTTCTAAGCCCCGCACGTGCGCTGGTCGGTTCCGTTTTCGTCGGCGGCCCGTGCGCGACTCCTCTCCGCATTCGCTGGCAACTTCCCCGGCGTTTTTCGCCCGTGTCCCGTAGGTGCACCGCCGCGAACCCGGAGTCCAAGCCGCGCTCAATTTTTGCGCGTCCCGCTCGCTTTGACGTAGCGATTCGGGTGAGAGTACTCAACACATTTCGTGCGCTCAACTTGGTGCCGAAAAAGAGGGAAGGAGGAGGCCGCAAAAGGACGGAGGAGGTGGGGAGCATTGTTTCTGTGTCAAGCGGCGCGCGTTGGCTCAGCTGGGCTGGGGGTGTCATTGACCTTCCCAGTAGAGGCCAGTGCCCCCTGAATGGAAGCGGTACCGTTGCCCGCCTGAAGAGCTCCGATCCGAATGTCGGGTAAGTAAGTGCCGCTTCGGCTCTTCGCGTATTCTTTTTCTTGTGCCTCGAAGCGACATGTGCCTTAACCTCGCCGTCTTTGTGCGTTTTGGGCATAAATCGCGCGTCAATATTTTATTCCGCTATGGGCGCGATACATAACACGCGCTTACACTATAGGTGCGCTTGGTGGTTTTGTAACGCGGGTTTGCTGTTGCGCGCGGCGTACGTAAAAAATAAAAATAAAGATTGCGATCGTTTCGATCGACTTGAAATAACGGGTATAGTGCTGTTAATTCGATTTATCAGTTGAACGTACGCAACTGAATTCTTTGGCGCTGTAGCGTCTAATGAAATTATAACGGGACGTAGCGCATTTCAGATGCGCGCGTGCCGCGAGAAGAGTGGATTTTTTTTTTTACCGACACCTGAAATTTCGCTAACTTTTCTAGGTCACATATATCGCGGGGCGCGCAGTGCACACATTTCGTTCGATCGGGAAAAGGTGCGTCTGCGGCGTACGTTTTATACAGGCATGTACGCGCAGACAAACTATTGCCTTGCTCGTCTGTGGTTATCACCGGTATTAATTGCTATTGGTAATTCAGTCGTTCGACGCCCAAGACTGATTTGTCGCGCTATATATAACTGAGATAGTCGATTATTTTACACTGATCTTACAAGGGTGCCACGACATAATGTGATGTGTAATTAATTATAATTATATAAACACATATTATCTTCAGTATTCCACAGCTGTAGTTAAGATTCAAGTTTACCGGTATTTTAAATTAGTGCGCCAATTCTGCGTTGCATTAGGAACATGTGATATTTATTTTCGCAACATTACAATACACAGAAAAAACATAGATTATTTAAGTGCATAAATGAGTCTGCATATATATATATATTATCATAGTATAGTAGTTTTCTTTTTGGGAGGGAGGGGGGGACCATAGATTTCGCAATTATACAAACATAGCGTTTAATCAGTGAATAGTTCAGGCCATTAAATCAAATCGCCAACATTTATATTGCTGTTGTAGTTGCTGATACTTTAAACTGGGCACACCCAATGTTTCTGTATGCGTCTAATGCGCATAAAAGATCTGCAAAACACCAATCGAAAAAGCACTGACATTTAATGTATAAAAATAGAAGTGTGGTACTTGTGTGCACACCTGTAGGGAAGTTTGTTTTATTATTATTAAGTGGTCTATTTTCTAAATATGGTCTTTTTCTCAACTTAGTTGTAGTGTGTGTACTTTTGCACTTTTATTACATATGTGTAATAAATTGCAAAAATGTTTTGAGTACTTAATGAACAGTAAATTCCTCAAAACTTCAAATAATCTAAATTTAAGTCATGTGAGGGACACTATCAAACATTGCGCAGACACACCGGCACGCTTGCACTCATCTGAAAGCTTTTCATTCAGTTCCAATACACAGAGTACATAAATACAGTGTTATTGCCTATTTAGTACAACATAAACACACTATACGATTGATTTTCTTGGAAGTGTTGCATCAAAAGATGTCTCGTAGCATCCTTATTTGTGAGGCACTGTGTAGAGATTTTAGAAAACGTTACCGACTCATCTTAAGTTTCTCCCTATCGTGTTTATTACTCTTTTTCTTACAGCCACGCATTATGAAGACTACAAGGCGGCCCACAGAGTACATTGCCCCGGGACGACCAACGCCGGGTCAGTTTAAAAAACCTAGCGATCTACGTTTGGGAGAATCAAGCTTTTTGGGGCTTTTCAAGCTTAGAAAGTTTGGCATACGTATGTTTCATGGTGTCCCAGGAACCTTGACATGCCCTCTTGTTCCCACATTTCCACTCACTATCTGCTTTGTATTCAATATGTGTCTTGTGTTTTGATTGGCCTCATAAAGTATATAACTGCTGGTTCAGGCTCCTGACCGGTGTAGGTTTTAATTGCAGTGCTGGTAATAAACCGTGATATTATACATAAATAAGCAAATTAAATATTTTCTCATTCTCCCAGATATTGAAACACATGTAATAAATACATGGGTACAAGAAATACTGGCTACAACAGCCGTATTTTAATATTAAGAGCGATTTTATTTTCACTTTGTGGCATCCTAAATAGTGATATTTGTAGTAGAATGTGCATGTAATTATAGTTTTGTTGTGTTTTCAACCCGGGTAAAAGTTGTAATGACTCTGTTGTTCGAATGCAACATACTTTTTCACACTAAATCAATGAGATATTGGGAAGTGTTTCTTTATTTGTCTTCAAAAAAAAGGGGGGGGGAACCACGTTCAGCAAAATTGCTATGTTCTCCGTGGCATAATTACAATTTTTCTGGGAAGTGATGTGATTGGTGCAAAGTTAAGCACACTCTCAGAGCACTCCTTAAACTGTACTGTACAAAATGAGATAGAGAAGTTTAAAGAATTCAAAGCTAAAGTAAATGCATGGAAATTGTTATACTGGACAAAGGTGATGGGCTTTTCGCTTAAGCACAGTGACACTTGAAGTGCTAGAGCAGCGCAAACAAGATGTGTACATAAGAAGAGTGCGCAAACAGATATACAAAACACTCCTGTTGTCTGTGTTGTCTTGTTTGCACAAAACTGGTGTTTCAAAATGGGCACAGCAACAGTCTTTGATCGCGGCACTCATCGATCCCAGAGAGCCTGATGTATAATTCTTTGTCTATGCTGAATTTGCCTGAAATTCCGATTTAACTTCGAGTTATCAAAATTGATCTGGTGTGCCCCATTCCAGTGTAATTTATAATCAAATGGTGGTTACTAGCATATAATGCATTGCAACCTAATTTTTTGTGTGTGGAGATGTACTTTTTACGGCCAACAATCATCTGGAACATGTTTTTGTTTTACTTGGTGTAAATTGCACTTGGGCTTTGTGGGCTTATAATTTTGTACACTTTTGAATGTATATTAAAGAGCCTTAACCACATCTGAGGTGAAGACCTCATTAGTATATGTGCCAGTAAACTATAATGTTAATTTTATTTTATGATGGAGAAGTGCATTGTATGGCATCTATTCATGGTGTCGATTAACACAATGACCATTTTTCGTAGCAGGCTTTGAACATTCGCTTATATTAGGCCTTCAATATTAGTGAGGTGTTTACATTAGATGTGCACTACCCTATAAATAAAACTTCCTAAATGTACGTATATGTACAAAGAAACACGCATAAGTTTTATTGTATTGAATGTTTTGTATGTGCATGTACATATGAACATGTACTATCGGCGTGAATGAAAACCGAACAGGGGCAAGCCTTTGCGATGGTATAGTGCACGCCATCCATTTATCAACAGGCACGCATGTATGCTCTGGGCTGCCGAACAGGATATGCACACCTGTCAATGGTGATAACTGGAAGACGCACACTATACTATAGTGAAGGCTTGACGCTGATAGTACATAAAATGACCTGAAGTGAATCAAGTACTTACACCTGATGAACTGTATATATTATGCTGTGTCAATTGATGTAGACTGTATTACTGATCATGCGGTCAATACCTGACTTTTCAACATTGGAACAGAGGTCGCACCACCTCAGGCCCGGTGGCGCCGTCGCTGGTGGACTATTTTCCACAGGCCGCTGGCGATGGACTCAAGGTGGTCTGGGAGCATGCCGTCAACAGCCGGCAGCGGCTAGCGATGGCCCTGCGAGGTCCTGGCATGGTCATTGAGGGGGACGTCAGCATGGGCGCCAGTGGCCGCTACCCGGTACCCGTCATGGCACACCCACCCATCGCGGCAGCCTTTGGCGGTGGTGGTGGGAACGGTGACTTGACGCTGGATGAGTGGCTCCACGAGCTGGCCTTGTGCGGCATGGCCAAGGGCGTCAAACTCGACTTTAAGTCTACCGAGGTCGTTGAACCTGCCTGCCGCATCTTGGCACGCTACATCGACAAGGTGAATTCGCAGGCTTGCAAAAGACAGTTTCCGAGTGCTCGCGAAAAACCGTTTCTGCTGCTGAGTGGAACTAAACGCCACTGTAGTCTATTATTAAAAAGAACCGGAACAGACCAAAAAAAATACTTCCCATTTAATATAAATTGCATTTAATGAGAAGTGAATGGATGTGATGAGTTCAAGTGCAAAACCAATGATACTAGGGGCAGTTGCTCCATTTTGGCAACAATTACTTAAAAAAATTTTTGCATGCTGAGTCTGCTATAGTTAGACTTGTCTAACTGAACAGCAACTTGGGCTAGTTCAGTTAAAGTAAGCATGGTCATGGCAAACACTAACAAATATAAAATGAAAGTAGGAGAACACACACTAAGCACTATACTTTCAAACAAAATACACTGAAATAGTACAAAAAATACATCGTTTTGTTTCGGTAGTGAAGCTTCTGTTTTTTTTTTCTATAGTAGTTTTCAGCAGTGTGTTTGAATGGGTTGGTTGGTGCATAGTAGTAAAAGAATAATAAAACGGAGTTTAGAAAGGCTCCGCAATACTTTTTCAGTACAGTGAGAAAGTGTTGAGCTATCAATTTTTTTTCCTATGCATCAGTTTATGAACCAGTACTACAAAGTTTATAGCACCAAGCTGTGCCTGACTTTGTAGCATGATGCCTAATGACCATATAATAATTATGCGGGCTGTTTTGTGACAAGCTTTGAAAGTTTGTGCAGGCATGCCTTCTGCCCTTGCTGACTGTAGAACTGTTTTTTATTAATAGCCACTTTTTATGCACATAGGAATTACTTTTAATTAAGGATGTGGGCTAAAAATCTTTAAGCATACTTTTTGGACATGCAAGGCGTGCAAGAGATGCAGAAACAGCCTCAAAATTTATATGAAACCCAAGCTCTGCAGCATATTTTCATTTCGGTACATTAGATTGTAAGTAAGTTGTTTTCAATGCCGCATCTTTCCCCAGGGAAAAGCATTTCTAATTTATGGCATCTAATTGAGCCAGAGCAAAGTTTCATTTACAATGGCTGACAATGGAGGTGCACTCAAACCTCACTATAACAAAGTTTCATATTACGAGAAAATAAGTTTGTTATAGGGAACCAAAGCTCAAGTATGCGGAGCGATGACAAAGCCGCGCCTGGCCCTGGCGGCACGCTCTAGAACACTTGAAGAGAGACGCGGGAGAGGTCGCAGGCGAGTGAGTGTGTTTCGCCGAAACGGGAGCGCATGCGACACGCGCGCAACACGTTCTGCAGTCGCTGCGGGAACCTTAGGCGCCGTGCCGTCAGCTTGACGCGCTAATACGAGATGCTCGCTGTGTGAAGTTGCCTTTCCGTGATGGAAGAAGAGGCCCCACGGAAGCAATGGCGAGGTCCGAAGTATTGTGTTGAGGGCTGCCACAACCATGCATAAAACACCAAGGGACGCTCTCCACGTGTAAGGCTGTATCAGTTTTCCATCTAGTCACAGCCGGCGAACACAGCCGCGTTCGCGAAAGATAAAGAGCGCTTGACACGAGAGCCGGGGAAAAAAAAAAGGCGAGCACTTCAACTTGACTCGCTGTAGTTAAACTTCGCTTGCTTCTTTGTGGCGACGTCGGTGGGTCATGCGCGGCACGGAGGATATGACTCTAAAACTTCTCGGACGTTTTAATGCCTTGACGGTAAAACTATTTTTATTTATTTTTTCAGCACGCCGCAAACGTTTTCACATGACAGTACACGGCTGCTACTGCTAGATACCACATCAAAACAACAATTATATGCTTTCCACAAATGTCAACACAGCGCACCGATAGAGTACGCGGCTTCATTTCGGCAGAATGAGAGTTACCTCGAGTCATACGTCGTACACGGTATTATCAGGGAGGACCCGAGAAATGCATTTCGCAGTGACTCGGGCGTCCTCCTCTTCCGTCGTCTGCTCCAAATCATAAACTTGACTAACGAGCTTTACTCCTTTTGTTCGATTCGCTTCTCGGAAGTGCTTGTCCAGCTCAGAGATCTTTGTGAAGCCGCACTGCTGGCGGTACAATGTGATGCGACTCAAACGCAGCGCGCGCTCTCTGTACGAGCACGTAAGCGAGCGGCAGCGCATAAGAGTGAAGGGAAAATGCGCGATCTACCATCTCCCATTTCTACTTTTCTACCAAAGATGGTGCTGGCTGTCCGGAGTCGCAGCGCCACCACGCGTTGCTTTGGCTTCCTATATCAGAAAATTCGTTATTAAGGTTATTCCTAACACTTTTTTTATTGCAAAACTATTTTTCTTTTACTTCGTTATAACCAAAATTTCGTTATATTCGTGCTCATTGTTTCGAGCTCCGAGTGTTGTTATAATAAATAAATTGTGCTGCCGCACAGCTTCAAGGGCCTGTAGTGCTGAATGCCGATGTACTGCCAGGACCAGACTGTGCGGCCGTGCCTCCTGTGGATGCCTGGACTTTTCTGACGCTGTGTCGAACCCGTTTCCCTCGTTCCATCATTTCTCTCGGATGGACAACTCAGGAAGGCTCCTGTCTGAAGATGGGGTAGGTTCTTCGGCATGCAGCAAGAGTACACCGCATGAGGTACAGGATACCAACAAGGGGTGTGGACACTGGTAATGTAGTTATTGACCAGTACTAGTGAAACAATCAATAGCTGAGCTACTGTGTAGTTGTCGGAGGTTTTAAATAAAGCTGCTAATAGCGCTAGTGATAGTAACATGAAGTAATCTGCTCAATGAATGACCGCATGCAGTCCACTGGAACTGACACTTCTCAAACGTACAATTTGTTACGATTCATCAACAGTGCACAAAAAATGAAAACGCAAGCTGGTAAAACTAGTAAAATAATGATCTTCCATCTCTTAGTCTGTGCCAATGTTGTGGGCTCTCAGTCTGTCTAAATACACCATTAGCAACCCACTCCAATTGCAGAACTCATCAGCTACTTCACAGACACATTGGAGGCTGACAGTTCTGGTACTTTGGCCTGACTTTCAATGCCTGTCTGATTTTGTGTGTCCATCCCTATCTAATATTTTGATGATAGCTTCATTGCAACAATAATAGTGAGAACTAACAGACAGTAATGCCAACTAACGTATAGGAGGTGCTATTAGAAATAATTGTAATGTAAACATGAAGAAAAAAAAAAGTGGACGAAAAGATAACTTGCCACCGGCAGGTACCAAACCTGCAACCTTTGAATCATCAAACCAGTAAGATAAACCACATATGCATGACAGAAGTGACACCTCGACTTCGGCTTTGTCCAGGTACACGCGGGAGATGGTCGAGAGCATGGGTGCTCTGGTTCGAGAGTACAACCTGGGTCAGCCCGTGAGCTTTCCTGTGTGGCTGCCCCTGGCGCGCCGTTCGCTTGGCGACCTGCAGCGGCTGCTGGCCCAAGTGCCGCGTTCTTCGTTGACTGTGTTTGCCCGCCGCGGTGAGCCGTGGGCGGCCGCACTACCTGATCTCGCCGCCCTGCGCTCCTCTTTCAGCCCGTCACTGGTCTACTATGACCTGCCACACGACCTACTTCAGGCCTTCCTGCCCCTCTGCTAGGTAAGCGTGCCATAGCATCGGGCTTTGTCATTTTCTTAGCCACTAAATCGCCTCTCAGCTCAGAATGAATAGTATCTGAGCTTGACCAGAAGGGAAAGTGTATTAACTGCCCCGCGAGTGCGTTGAAGGTGCGTGCTGCAACGTAGCCCCAGTACCCTCTGAGGAAGGAACCAAGTCGGTTCCGAAACGTCGGGTTTACGCATCTTCTTCACCTACTTTTTGGTTGGAGTTTAGTAGGCTTGTGCGAATAGTTAATTTTAGCTTCGAAGCGAATTCGAAGTGAATAGTGATATTGATCGAATAATTTCGAATCGAATGGAAGGTATGACATATAAAAAAGGAATATTTATTATGACCTAACTAAACTGCACAATATTTCTTTTGAATTGAAATAGGAGCTCTACGCAAATGCCATTTTTTTTCGTTCAAAGGAAGTCTAAACAACCTTGAGTAGTAGTTTAGGTAGGATGCGTGTGATAAGATACTTAACGTTTGAAAATTTATTATAGTTGGATTATATATGCCGCCATAAGAAGCTTAATAAAATGAAGAATTAATTTGAGGGTAACATGTTTTTTCAAAGGGGCCCTGCAACACTTTTTCAAGTAGCCATGGAGCCAGTAAATGTGCTTGTTGCCTCACAAATTTACCGCCGCAAAGTTTCTGGAGTCAGTCCAGTACGAGCGGAGTTCCAAAAGTTTGTTGCACGCTGCAATTGCATTCTCTCTTCTCGTCCCAACGAAATAGCTGGAAGTTCAGCAGGGATGAATGGCACGGGAAAAAAAAAAAAAAGGATGTCACACGCACCTTGTGACCTTGAGCACTTCTTTTTATTTTCTTCAAATACGCGGCCTTTCAGTGCGATCGCGCACGTACTCGCAGACAAGCGACGACCTCCAGCGACGGTTCCGGTAACAACGGCGCGCCATGCTCAAATTAGCCAATGGCTGTGACCAGAGTCGTATATTCCTTCTTGGCTGTTACAAGTGATCTTTGAGCTTGTGGTGCCATTTGCTGAGGAAAGAAAGCAATTCTTAGCTTTGAAAACTTATTGTGAATAACAAGCAGCGTGCTGCGCTATATTTGCCTCACGTGTTCTCGGTAGCCTCAACTACCGATCGGCAGCGTTTTTTGACGATGTTCAGTAAATGTTGCAGGGCCCCTTTAAATTTGAAGGGGGGCTTCGTGGCAAAGCGAAAATTTCCTGATTATGTGCTTTCACTGTTTAGCACTTCTACGTTGGAACGAAACCACCTTTGGAGGAAGTGACATGCAGAATAATAATCACCTATTTGTTCATTACGAATACTTCGAAAATATTTGATGATTTAAATTCGAATCGAAGCGAATTCGAATACTCAACTATTCGTTCAAATATTCAAAGCATTCGAATATTTGCACAAGCCTAGAGTTTAGGTATTCCCTAGAAAGAGAAGTGTGCGTGTGTGTGTGTGTGTTTTTTTGTTTTTGTCGCCTAAAGGATCATGGCTCATATCCACAGGGGTATTGGCCACACTGTACCTAGAGAAATCCTAGAGAGATAGAGAAATCGGAGAAAAACGAGATGTAACGTACATGAAAAAAGAAGTGAAAAGAGCAAAAGAATTCGAAAAGCCAGACGTAAAACATAGAAAAAAGAAGGAGGGAAAAGAATTGTACTATTCATCAGGCAGTCCCCTTTATAAGGAGGATCCGCTTACTGCTTTTAAGAACGTCTTCTTAACTTTAACAGGGTACTGACCAAGAAATGTTCAGTTGCTTTTTTTTTTTTCACAACAAATGAAAGACCAAGCTCTCAAGAGCATATGAAATGAACTGGTAAGTGTGTATACCCACTGAAAGAGCAGTTACAGTCGCTTTTTTAAAAGATGATTTTGGTTCCAACTTGACCCCGACATCGCAATGTTGTGTGAGCTTCTCGTCACCTGCTCACGCAAGTATTATTGTGATGCTTCCATGGTTGCTCCACTCATTGGCTGTTCTGGGGGCAGAAGCGGCCATCTTTAATGACTTGGTACCCGATGTCATCTTGCTAGCCGTGCCGTGCTAGTGTGTAGCTTGACGTCACCATAGTGTCGATGTCAGTAAGCGCATCATTCTGAAATCCGACTGCAATGTCAAAAAAAAAAAAATTACTCACCTTCACTAATTAGTGTCAGTACCCTTATAAAGGAGCAATTATTAGTTTATCAGCATAGTTCGGTACACACAAAGCTCAGCACAAACGAGTGACAAAGAATGGTTGTGACGGGAATCGTTGCGCATTCGATCGGATGAACGCTGGCGGGGAAAGACAGAGTAAACGAAGAGAGCGTCTTTTTCCTCCTGTGTTTGTCTGATCGAATGCGCTACCATTCCCATCACAGTTGTGCACCAACTCGACCAGCAGGAAGTTCTTCGAAAAAGAATGGTTAACTGTCCCATCTATTTTTTTTTGTCTCTCGTTCATGCCATATGTTTAACGAAATAGTTTAGGTTTCAGAGATAGAATAATGCTCGAGGTTGTCTAAAATGTCAGTGTGATAAAGCAATGATGCTTCTGTAATAAAAAAATTTATACAAGTAGAGGACAGGACTTGGAACTCAAAAGAAACGTTTTTAGTCCTAGCCCAGAGACGTAGAAACTCCTTGGAATAATTTTGCCTCTATACTACACAAAAGAGTACTGAGTGTCACTGTAAGGCAAAACGAAATGCTCCATGTGCATTTCTTTTTGATACTTAGAAAAAAAAAATAAGATTTTGATGTTACCCTTGGAAGTACTATATAAAAGTTCTAACAGTTTCGAATATGCCAAGTTGTGACAGTGTCTGTCATAATCATATCATGCTTTTGGGATGTAAAACTTTGTCAGTTATTATTATTATTATTACCTACCTAGGCAACAGAAGCTGGGCAACAATGAGCAAGCAAGTGAAAAATTTTAGGGTTTAATGCAAGAGACAGAGAGGGTGGTGTCGATTCTAGAATTAAGGTAAAAAAGAACGAAGATAACTGCACATGTTGCTGAGTAATTATTATTTAATTATTTTATTGCATGTTGTAGACCAAACTGGTGCAAGTGGAACGTGCTACACATCTAGCAAGATATTGAGAAAAACTTTAGTGATAATAGATATGGTTGCCAAGCAAAGCGAAGCACAATGAAAGATGGCATGAAATTAGGAGAATTTACAAATACAGGAAATTTGCAGATAAGGGTAAGGTTCGGACGGCTGTGGCAGAACAAATCTCGAGTCTCTTAGGAATGTGTGACATTAAGCCTACATAGCAAAATGAAGCCATGCGTTTGGCACTGCCTACTGCATATTTAAAACATCTACTTCTTTACCTGTCCCTCACAGGTCAATGCTCTTAGAAAATGTTGTCCTGCCATCTCCGTCGTCATCTCTAGAAGCCGGCAACCTATCCAAGAGAAAGGCATCCATGGCACGTACCTGCGATGACGAAAGCAATCAAGACATCAGTGAAACTTCCAGCGTCAGTGTTGCCTTGGGTGCATGCCATGCTGGTGTTTTATTTTAGCAAGGCCTAAACTATATGTAATTTGTTATTGGTCTGTTCTATCACTCAGACATAATCGTGGTACGCCAGCTGCAATTTCCAGAGAACTTGTCGGTACAATCTGTACAAAGCAGGCCTACCCATATACTGCAGCTGAGAGATGGTAGTTTTCTGTCTCTTGTCATGCACACCGAACATACTGTCATGAAACTATACGTCCTTGTAATGAGCTTCATACCTAACACACAACATATGCTGAAAAGAAAAAAAGAAAAGAGACAATGAACTTCATTCTTGTTGGCTTGTGCTTGCTGTATGTATGGGGGCAAGCTTCGGCACCGAAATTCCCACTGTGACACTACGTGCGGCTGTGCGTACATGGTGCTAAGATATTGACGCAGGTATTTGTCCATATAAAGGCGATATTAGGACGCCTTGCCATCTCTTTGTCGGCGTTTCTCAGACCTTATGCTATACTCCTAGAGCACTTTGATATTGCAGCTATTGTGGCAGCCTTGTGGCTTAGATACCCGAGCTTAGATTGACTTAGCAGTGACTTGTCGCTTTCTGTCATGTGGTTGCCAATCCACCTTGTCTCGACTGCCTCTATTTGTGAATTTACTTGAATGTGCATGACATAGAGAGATTTTTGCCTTTACAGTGGCCTTGTACTTTGGCCGTTCTTGTGGCCCTTCACTGCGAAGTCGCATTAATACGTAGAGCACATGTCACAGTGCTGGTCCCGTTGACGTTTTTCTGTGCCATTAAGTACGGCAAAAAGAGCACGGGACCGAGGTGTGGTCGGGTTTGTAGTTGTTGCAGAGATGGATCCAGAGAGTTGCGGTTATGCTGGTGTGCTAGTTTTTTATAGGATGTGCTGTCTGTCACCGGGAGATATATAAAGGACGCAGAGCTGTGGCAATGTCACACGGAATAATGACTTTGCAAGTGAGGCAAGGAAGTGCCTTATATCTCTTGCTGACTTGCGAAGTTCCAGCCTGAAACAAGTTGAATGCGTCCAGTGATATAGTCCTCAAACGCCCAACATATTTCCAGAAAAATGAGGGAGACACAGTTTTGAGTGTGTGGACAAATGTTCTCCATAAAGCATGCACCGTGCTAGAAGCGAGGGCACCGCATTTTCCTTAATAAGGCTGATGTAACCATAGTCCATTCACGCAGCTGGCTTTTAATTTGTTTGGAGAAAACACGACTTGTCAAATTAGTACAAAATGCTACACAAATGACTTGCCAGAATTTCTCTGCACAAAGGCCAGTTTAAAGATTAGCAAGGTTTACAAATACCTGCATATTTTTCTGCCCAAAACTTTCCACAAACGGGTATTACCCTGTGAGGCTTTGGAAAGTACTAGCTTGGCACTAGACTTGTAGAGAGAAATGGTATTTCTGGACGTGCTTGTTGAAGGCAAGGATACAGTGAGGCATAGTGGAATTGACAAAGAGAAGTTTTGGTGCCCTACTGTGTTCTCGTCTCTATAAAAGCGCATCCGAAAGCACAATGCGCTATTATAAATAGCCCAAACAATACTCTCAGACTGCAATATAACGAACCCAGGTACAATATAGTGAAATACTGGTTATAACACAGTAAGTGAAAAAGGAATCTTGTAATAGATTAGGTGTTTGGAATATAACTTTATAAGAAACTTGTGGTTATAATGAACTTATTTTCGTGCAAAGTGCAATTTCATTATAAAGAGGTTTACCACTACGAGAGGCACTTTGCAGGGTATAAATCCATAATGCATAGAACATGACACTTGGAGAGTAACAGATGTGGCATTTTTATAGAAGTTCTACATGACCTAGGCATCAGAGCCGTGCAATCTTGCTTCGACTGATCCCTTTATAAGGTCAAGTTAGGGATCTGACAGAAAGGGATCTGATGTATGTTCAGCAGTCATGCCGAACTACACTCTTTGCGACAGAGTTATTGCTGTTTGTGATTAAGACGTTGGTGCAGCTCCGTGTTTTCAAGATGCCTTAAGAAAAGACAGCAAGAAAGAGTGTTGCATGCAGTGGAGAATTGTTAAGTAGTTGTTGCTTTCTGAAAAACGCGAGGGGGACCACACCAGATGGAGTCTGATGCGAGAGCAATGTGCAGTGGCACTCTGTGCGTGTAAATGTGTGCGTGTGAATGTGAGCGTGTTGAATCATCGTAACAATAAATAGGTGTTGTCTTCGGGCATGCAGGATGCACTGAAATACCATGTATACTGGTGGTGTGCACTTTAACTTGAGTGGCTTGTCGCCTTGTTAGTTAGTCTTTTTTTTTTCTTTTTTGCTGCAGATGTAGGGTGCTTTGTCAATGAGATTTTTGAAATACACAGACAAGAGGTCGTCATTTTAGCGGGACGAAGTGTGGCTGTATAGCGGTATCTTGGGTACAAACTTGGCAAACATGGTACGAATTGCTGGATACAAGGCCTTGAATGTGCCGATATAAAGACCGCATTTTCCGCACACATTACAGAGAGCCCCTTATGATGCTCTCTGTTAATGAGCAAGGCCATTGATAGGCTCATTTACTTGATAAAAGAGTGCAGCTTGTAGCTTTTGAACGGCCCAATTTGAATATCTAAGTGCATCTGTTTGTCTCGTTTCATATAAAAATTATCAATATTAGCACATGCCTATATTTGGATTCCTAAGAATCATTTTGCACTATCTTCTGCTAGTGGTTATGATACAGAGCAGCAGAGAACACCTAATGAATGAAAAATGTAGCACACCTTAATGGTTGAAAATGCACATGCGGCTTTAGAGCAGTAGAGTTTTGGGCAACAAAACACAACAATGCATTTGCAACAAATTTTTTCAGTGCATTACCACTCTGTCTCAGTATGCCGCTATAGGTCTGTGCGATCACAAAAATGGTATTATTGCCTAAACACATACTTTGGATTACCGCTTCGAAAGATAAGTGCCTACAGTGCCATGCAGACTGCACCAGAAGTTCACACCATATGGTTTCAGCTTTAGCAGTAGCATGTGGTCCGAACAGTGCTGGCGACCTTTCCTGCAATGCACATATATAGGAAGGAATGTCTCGGTATTTTGAATTTCAACAGATTTAGATGGGGCTTTACCTACCTCGTGCTGCAACAAACACGTGAAAAGAGATGTGCGCTATTACATTAAGAAGTTTGGGACACCTCGTGTATCTATCCGTGCCATATTTTGAAAGAAACATGTCGCGCGTGTTTGCGACTCGAAATCTACAAACTGGCGATACAGCTTGTTGTCACCGAAATCGAAAAATATGTTTACCTGTCCTAAAGAGGCATATCGAGATCACAAAATGCAGAATCAAACCTCTGAGACGTAGCGCAAAACACCATTTGGTGTTTTTGTATTGAAAAAGCAAAACCATTCGAGCACAAATTATTTTATGTAGGCAATTTGTGCAGCTTTGCCTTAGCACTTGGGTAAAACCTCGGTTCACACTTCAATTGTGTGAGCTTTCCGACTAAGAGCGAAACAAAATTTTACGTGTTGGTACCTTTTAATAGTGTCAGGCTTGATTTGCAATGTAAGCTGGAACTGCAAGCTGCGCTAGCATTGCCTTAATCCATTGCAAAAGCAGGGCATCAGTTTATATGAGCAAATGTATACTATGGGGTAATTGTCAATATTTTCATGCACGTGTACTATTTGGCACATGCAGCAGTCCCCATTTGTTATAAGTGGCTGACATTACAAGCATGAAAGGCTTCGCCTATTTCATCTCGTATCACACGCTGAAAACTGTGCAGCGACTTGTTCCTCAGACAAGAACCTTGAATGCCCACAATGATGTCAGCCCTATTCATTACAGTTTCCCCAATCAATCACTTAGTTGACAGAGCTTACATATATTATTAAATGCACATCATAAGTGGCCTGGAAAATAGCACGCAAATTGAGAAGCAAGACTTGTAGTGCTGTCACATAACAGTTACACTTTGGCAACCCTGTGTAAAATAACAACTTGCTATGTGCACTAGCACCAGATGAATTCCAAATGTTCACAAACTTATTGAATACTATGAGAATAAAAGGACAAAGAATCCACAAACCCTGCAAAACTTCAGGCATGTCAGGCAGTGCCCATATTTCTATTCTCGCCTTTCACATTTCTCTCTTCACCTCAAAACTACAATGGAATAGTGTCAGAGTGAAAACGTACGCACCATATTTTTTTGAACGTGGGTGTGTCTTTTTGTGATGCACAATTTTTTTTTGTGGTTGCCTAGAGCTACTGCATAGTCTGGGTGTCTCATTCGAAGTTACAGCTCAATGTTGCCTTGTAATTGAGAAAAGGCACGAGCTCCTAGGTTACTCTTCCTGCATTTTTTTTCATGTTAATAACTGCCCTTTCACTCCTTGTGCTATTGTTCATATACCACATCAGATTTCCATTTATACTTTGCAAAGCATACTTGAGAAGACATTTCTTAACAAAGAACTTTGTTGTGACAATGTATGATAGAAACCGTCTCTATTGCAGAGTAGAAAGGTGCCTACCTTCATTGTAAGCTTTCCCGTCCGAATAACAGAACTTGGCTGGATCAAATAGAATATATGTAAACTTAACCAGAATGGTACATTATAATCTGGCTTTCCACACATGAGGCCTTACTCGGCAGCATATATATGTATGTCATTGTATACAAATATCAATTTGCCATTTAAGCACGTCAGTTAAATTGTGAACAATACATCCTCTAATTTCAATTTTGTAGCAAACAGCTATCATGTCAAGCTGAACTTTTTGACACTAAGTTGCTAGACGCAACACTTCATACTTCTGCAGTTGAAGTAGGGATCTATAAATGTATTTATCACTTGCATTTTACTTTGCATTGCCAAATGATTGTGCAATTTTCTGTCAAGACTAGAGCTTTGAAAAAGCAGTATTCAAAATGTAATATGATCTAAATGTGTCAATTGGAGCCTAAGATGTGAGGAAACACAGAAAGACTAGCGATTCCATAACATATATCGGGACCTACAAAACTAAGCAGTACGCTAGTTTGTACTGCATATGTTAAAGTTCGGCACAGGCGGAGACACAATGCAGAACAAGACGATAAAGAGACAGTGCTATGTCCTTGTGTCTTCAGTCGTTCGGCATTATTTCTTGAGTTAAGCAGCCAGATATTTAAGGATGCCCAGTTGAGTGAAAATCGGTGAATTCAATTTGAATTACAAAAAAACGATTCACGCTTCTTCCATTCCAATTGGACAGCTTGCTACCACGAACATAGCGGTCATATGCTGCGGCGAACTGGAATCATTTGTGGCAGTCGTGCTCGCTTTTATATAATGCACTGATAGCCATAGTAAATCCTACAGCGCTGAAACGAGGACCTATACCGTACCATCTAATACGGAATGCTGTTCCGTTTGCTCCGTGTCGTCGCACTTCGCGCTGTTCAAGCTGCCCATGTGGGGCGCCCTGACATATTATTAAATGGCCTATCAGGGGGCGCTAATACGAAATAGTATTCTGCATTCCATGGTATGATATATACCCTGTGTTCTTTCCAGTTTACGCCCACATACTGGAGGGTCATGTTTCGAAAGTTGTGTTTGATAAGTGTCCTTTTTTTGTCCCTGTGATCGTCAGTCGCTACAAACAATCAACACTGTTAACTTTATTTTGGCGGAATGCATGCCAATGACAAATCATAGGCTTGCAGACAGGTGTGGGAGGAACAACGGTGAGTGGCCGTAAAGATGAATATGTTCCCACTATGCTGAACCGCAGTTTTGCTTACAGGGACACTAAAATGAAATAATGTATCAGTTTATATTGATCAATTGTAGTCTCAGAGCTCTAATGTTGTTAATTTCATCGTCATGGGTTTATTAATGAGAACAAAATGAATGTCAGTTTTATTTTTAAATTTTGCACCAAAAATGCCATATATGACACTGCAAATTTCAATGTATATTTTCCATATTTTCGCAACATTGGCCCAATTCAATTTTCAGGAACTTGCTATGCTAAGTCTGTGGCTCTCTCAAAGTACAATTTACTTCATTTTTACTGATTAGGAATGACATAGGACATAGCAGGTGCCATAAAAATATACGTTTTCACATTTGGTCCGGGAATTCCAAGATGGCTACACCACCCGCATCTTTTTTAATGTGTTTTCTCACCTATTGAGCATATTATCGTGGCTAGTGCGATGGTTTCAGAGTTATGAGAGTGATTGACATATGAGTGACATATGAAAGCAGGCGTGTCTCATATGTGAGAGAAAACAAACGCCTTTGGCGTGTCTGTACCAGCCGCATTCTCGTACCATGCGCTTGTGCCATGTTTTTAACTACACATACGTGGCATTGCGAAATATTTGTAATCCAGAACATTGCTACATGCAGTAGTAGTCCTAAGGACACCAAGCAACAAAGTAAAAAATGTGAAAAAAAAGCTAACCGACGGCACTTTGTAGAGGTGCTGATGGGGCTTGTTTGCTAGATGCTATGAAACCAAGTCGAGCTGGGTAAAGACACCCAGGATTAAAGAGAGATGGCAGAACACGTCAGGCTATACTCTCACCCAACTTGTTGTCACTATAGCCTGACAGATGGAAACGAAATAAGGGCTAAAGAAATGGAACTGCTGTGCAGTCTGTTGGTCTGACTTACCTATGCCTGTCACAGACTCTTCAGGCATGGTGCGTTCACTGTATTGGAACTAATTCTAAACGTTGCAAGAACTTTACCACGTGCATGTCCTTCCATACAAATGATATTCAGCAAGCTTTAAAGTTAGGAAAGTGCATAGAAGATGGTTTTACTTGATATTAATGTAGGTCCTAAAATGCGAAACTTGTGTCAGTTTATGCATCACTGTGACACCACAACATAGTGCAAAATTTGTTGGCGTTGTGTAGCAGTGAGGCCGGGCACCGTTGCATTGCTTATGTAGGAAAAATTTACGTGTCTGCGGCATGCGTGTATGCGGACTCTCTTCACCTGTGAGAGACACAGAAAGCTTACGCACAGGCGAGCATGTCACAGGATCTGAGCAAGTCGGTGCACTCTGCCATCGCGATGTATTCACCTCCCGAGCACTGAAACTGAAATGTCAAAAACAATCTGGCGCTTGCCAGTACTTTTTGTTAAGAGAACTATGTCATCCATTTCACCCAAAAATAAAAGAAATTTGAAAAATCTCGTTAGTGATGCACGTTTAAACAGCTATCTTCAACATACCCTCACTTAGCTGTTAAGTTCATGGCACCAGTACTGTCTGTAGCTGCATTGCATGCACAATCAAACTCGCATACAAGTTTTTAACTGTCTGAATTGAACCATGGTGAAGTTAAAAATTCTAGGCCCCAAGATATTGGGGCTGTACCAGTGTGAGCCTTGTTACGCGCAGTGGCCTTTCTAGCACTTAAGAAGCACCGTACAGCTAGCAGAATGTGTAGAGTAGGTGTGCACAATTGTAGTAGTGCAGTTGTAGTTGTTGCTAGAAAAATGTTGTTGTTGTGAGCTAAACGACGTTCTTCAAAATATGAGATGAAAAAAAAAGTATGCCTTTTTTTTTCAGCAGGTGCCTGAAAGCACAAATAAAATTTTTTTTTGAAAGCAGCCTTTTCTACAGAGTCATTGTGACGTCACAAGTTTTTATATGTAGTCATGTTTCCATTTTTTTTTTCAGGTTGGTGCACAGTTTGCCATTTCAGATGGTGAACAGTGCAGCACTAAAATGCAAACTGATATAAGCTTGATGTGCCTAGAGGAATGATAAAAGAATGTTGTACATGCATCTGTAACATAGTGAGCACAATATGTCCCCTGCTGACATGAACTTGCTCAGAACACTTGCTTGTAAAGAGCGTTTGATATAAAGATGATACTATTTTCGTTGCAGGTGAAAAAATATTGTTACGCTTGAAGTACGATATTGTAGCGTAACAACATTGTAGCGGAGTGTTTTTTACTATAAAAATAGCTACTTTTTCAATTAAACACCGACTTGGCAAGTTAAGTAATGCTGAAACTGATGTTCATTGCTAAAGCTGTATTTACATGACAGACCAAATCACAATCCGAGCCCACGGAATGCATGTCAGGTGAGCATATGTCACATGTTCCCGTGACACTCCTCAAGTTTGTGCGAAGTGACTTGTCAAACGATGTACACCAAATCACACTTGGGATTTGTGGAGAGAAATATCAGAACCCTTGCCTGTCATGCGAATCGTAGCTACAGAGCTATTCGAATCGCGTTACTTGTTATGCAACTGATTCATGTACGATTAAGTCCATCATGTGAATACACCACAAAAAAGCGGAGAACTTCATTTCATAAAGCACTAGCCCATCTTACTTTCTTAACTAAGCACTCTTGATGAGCCAAGTTACTTGAGAGAATTCTGATGTCATAACAATGCACCAATGATTAAAAGCTTTAGGGTCAGGGCCGGTTTTGTTTACTTTTGATAAGCCTTTTTCAACCTAGTTATTGAGAATTAGTGTTGGCTGGTCGAAGCAACTCCTGAGCCATTAAATAAATAGGAAACTTGGATAGAACTTTCACGGGCTGCCACAAAGTGATAGACATCAAAACCAACACAACAATAATAAACTTCACTGGACAAAATGCTTGCAAATGCGGTGTAGTCAGGTTGGGTTAGCTAGATATTTTACTTGAGCCAAGACTGAGAGTTCTTATTCTATAACTTTTTAAAAAATTGCACAGTTATCACTAAGTTGTGCAAGGCTGGGTAGCTGCAGAGCTGGTGGGCACATAGCTGGTCCTAGCTTGGCTAAGCTTTTGCCCTCTCTCTTTCCCACTACTTGCTATAGTATAACATACATAGATATGCCTGCTTTCGTTTTATTTCTGTCTCGGTTTACTTCTATTTTTTTTCTCTCTGCCTACTTCCTGCTTCCTTTTTCTTTCTATGCTCTGCTTAACTCTTTCCCCTCTTCCCACTTTCAGTTCCCTTTCCCACCCCTCGCTACACAAGCAATACTTTGCTAGTGTGGTTGGAAAGCTAAGTGGTGACCACGCTTGCCTTCAAACCGTGAGTGGTGGCGGCGCGAAACTTTACTATAAAAGAGGGCATATGGGCCCCCTAAAGGGCCCTGCAGACTAGGTGACATCATCAGTCTGAAACGTCATTGAATAATACCGCTGATTTTACTCGCGCAATCGGGGCTTGTTGGACGCCGAGATTGGAGCAACAAAGCAGCGCTGCCTCCAAATCCTCTTGCGTAGAGTTGGGGAGGGGAGAAATGGCTGTGTTCAGCTGGCAGGTCTATAGAAAAGACATCGGCTGTATCCCTTTCAAACTGTGGGTACAAGAGTTCAAATCTGTCTTCCTTAATAAATGTTTTCACAAAAACATTTTTTTTTCTCATTTCACACATGTTCTCTCATGCATCAGAGTTATTGCATCCCAAGCTGGGCAAATTTGTGCACGCGTTCTGGGAATTAAGCAAAAGAGAACGGAGAGAGCACATTTTGGTTCAAGATAATTTTTTATCTATGACAAACAGCAAACTTCGAGCATAACAGGCTTGCTGTAAGAACAGTTTTTGATCTCTCGACTACCTCATTTGCTACACAAACCGCCGTTTACAGCAGTGCATGGAAAAGTACCACTGAACTGACGCGAAACTGGGTCTGCATGCACAAAGGTTTTCTTCCTTGCGTGTTGTTGTCGACTGGCCATTGCTATATTTGTCACCTCATTTTCAAGCCGATGGCTGCCATAAATGGTGCATACTCAGATAATGGCCAGTGAGAAGACTCTTCCACAGACATTGACCCCTGTTGAAACCCTATTAGTCAAGCCTTCAACTGTCACCAGTAATCGAGTATATTATGCAAATTGCTGAAATGTAAATATATCAATGTATAATTGATATATGTGTGTATGACGATATTGGATGTAATGTAGGTATTTTAGTCTCATAAGGAAATTAATTTACCACCCATTACCTGTGGCATAATGCTTCCACACTATGACATCGTTCAATGCTTAGATGGCATATGTAAGTCATGCATTCCCTGAATTAGTGCAGAAAATATTGCAAGGCCGGAAAGTCTCGAAGGCTTTTGTAACACATATTGAAACTGTAAAGAACAACACCCTTATATTCCAACAAGAGAACAATGTGCGAGGAATGCCATTCAATGAACACTCATTCAGACAACAAGCAGTGAGACATGAACAACCGATACGTATATTTTATGGCACACTTTGAACAAAAGGAGACTTCAAGTACCGACAGACTCTCAAACGCATGGGAAAAAAAAGCACTGCAATTTCAATAAGACCGTGGAATTAAGGTCAGCAAGACTTCAAGCAACACAACCTCGTGCAATCAGCTTCATAATGTTGCGCAACTGAGAACAAATTCACACTATTCCTGTCACAGGAGCACATGAACAAGCATGTGCAATCACACCAATTTCGCCAAGTGCCGCACATCTGGTGCAAAAAGACCTAACAGAATGACGGAGTTACTATGAAATGAACCCTTTGAAGTTCTTCCAGCCATCGTTCAGTTTCATTTATTTCACTAGAGTGGTGAATGCAATCTACATGTAATACTACACTTGGATTTTAAAACTGCCACACTAAAACATCTCCAAAGCAGAGGACCACTGACAGAAGATCTGAGACAGCTATGCAGTGTACCACCTGTACACTCAAACCTCATTGTAACAAAGTTGCATCTTACATAAAAAAGTTTGCTATATCCGAAAATTCGTTACAATGGTACGTTCCTAACACTGTAACTACTGCAAGGCAATTCTTTAGTTTCTTCATTATAACAGATATATTGTTGTATCCAGGTTCGTTATATTGGAATTTGAGTGTATATGGTAGATGACCAGTTGGTCTTTGAGGGAATGTCAAATGACATTACTAGAGAAAGCAGTGATGAGCAAAGAGGGGCAGTTGAAAAAAAAAGAAGCGAAATATGCATCTGTTATTTATTTTGGTCTGCTTTTCGGTCAGGCATAATGATCATATTGAAATGAGCAGCATTTTCTTTTACGCACCTCACCAGATAACAAATGAAATTTGGTTATTTGATCGTTAATCACTGGAAGTTGAGAAGTTCCACTTGGGAAGCATTCCAGAGAAATAATTTTTCAAAACAGTTTATTTTTCGACATGCTAGGAGAACCTCAACTCACCTTCTTTTCTACACTCCCAGACGGCAAGTTGTGCTGCCTAAGCGAACTAGCGTTTGTTAGCACCGCCTTTTTCTACCTGCAGCACATGAAGGGACGTGTTACGTTAACATTACAAGCCCTACGTTAATTTTTTTCATTCTTTCTGTTTTTCTTCTGTGCCAGCTGCAGTGGTGGCATTGTACGCTCAATGTACAATGATGACTGATGACACATTCATAAGTCAGTGATGTTTCATCATTAGCTTCGGTGCGCGCTGCTTATCATGGACTGATCCTGGTTTTTTCAACGGATGCCTCTGATGTAGAGACGTGTGCGTTAGCTTTTGCGTTCTCAAAGCGCAACTCTTGCATGTGGCATTCTGCTAGGAAATTTTGAGAATTTTGGCACTACAGGCACTTTGCATTTACACATATCATCCCTATTGAGTGATCAAGTAATGTCTTGGGTTGTTTACAGTGTTGCCTGAACACCTGCATGAGCACAAAGTTTCTTAACCAGCACTCGCACAATCTCGCACTGCAAGAAAGCAAGTTACTAAGCAAAAGAAGTATTGTGCATTATATTCTATTTGCATATAGTCCAGCTACTAATACGACTAAGCATCTTCGTGCAAATGAAACCAACTTCGCACTTCGATAGATGAAAAACAGAGATCAGAGTGCCACTGATAAACTTTGCATTCTAAAACGTATCAAGTATAACACCAGTATATGTATAACAGATACACAGAAAAACTGCAAGAATTGGTAAATATAACAGACAAAAATTTGTTCACGACTACACATAACAAACTGAAAGTCAAAGTTCTCACCAACCCCGCTGCGTCCATATTTTTGAACAAACTGTTGAAATTAGGCAATTCATTTACCTCAACGCATAGCACCTATACAACGGCCACTCAGTGGTCAGTATATTTCCTTTGAGCTGTATTCCTCGTTCAATCAACACCAGCTCAACAAGCAAAACGTTACGCTTGACCGAACCAAATAATTTTTTACTTTGAGTCTCCTTGTCCGCATAGAGCTGGTCATTACCATTATGCATCGCCAGCGGGAATGTAACTGCAGTACTCTACTTGCATAACATAGGCACTAGCATATTATTGTGGGCGATGCACACACGTTGAAGAAGCTAGCCAGTAAAACAGCATGCCTTTGTATTAACATAACCATACTAATGTAACCAGACAGCAACCTGGCAGCTAGTGAACAATTAAGGGTCAGATTAAAGGGTAGGGCTTGTAAGCTAGGCAGTCACAGCAACTCGTGAATGTTTCGGTGGGCAAGAGAAGTGGCTGATAAGCACTTCCCCTTCCCACTTTGTCACTGAATTAACCCACATATCTTGCATGAATTATAGAAGCGACGTATCTGTGGCTTGTGCAGGACTTTTCGTATGTCGTCACAAGTCATGCTTCAAGTACGAAAAATGCGTATACTTCGGCAAAAAAAAAAAAAAGAACGGAGAGGACGCCATGCCGCATTATGCAGAATTCGCCTGCGATAAGCAAGAGGGAGAGTACACACATCAATGCAGACAAAAAGAATTACAAGGCATTAAAAGTCCAGAACACACGATATCACCCCCTAAACAAACATCACACACGTTCATCTAGCAGCAGGTTCAAATATTGCACACAGCCAGGGACATACGCGAGCGTGCAAAAACACTGCACGCACATCTGCACAATTCACCGACAATCACTCGACGTCGTGAGCACTAGTGTGGGCCCGGCACTTCAACAAACCGCACACCACATCACTCCTCACTTGGTCACCACATTCATTCCTCATATTGGCAAAGACTGGAAAGGGCTTCCCGCGCACAAGTTTTGCCACCCTTTTCCTGTCCTCATTCCAAGGACATGCCATCAAACACTTTGCATAAATCTAACGATAAGTGAATGACGTGAAATATATATGAACTCGTTCCTAAAATAATGCCCCCCTTAGCAGGTCTCTTCACAACATACTGAAACACAAATCATGCCCGTTACAGGTGGGATTGAAAATCTCAATAGGAGATGACAATGTGTCATTTTTTTTTCCCATACTCTTGTAGCGCACACAGAAAAGTAGGTTCTCTATCGAGCAAAAAACAGAAAACTTCTTTTATCACACTCAAGTCCAAGCAGATCTTAATGTGCTCCACACGATTATATGCCCATCTGGCATTAATTATGATGCACGGTCTGCAGTCTGCAACTGCATTAAGTTCGCATGACATGATTTCAAGGCACTCAGTATTACATTACAGGAAAGCAAATTTTTAAAAAATGTATACTTTTGTTCGAGATTCAGTAAATAATTTGAGTCAGCACGTAACGAAATATCCAATTATTCTGCAATCAGTCACTTTAAAATTCCTGTATAGAAAGAATGAAATATTCAACACGAAATGCACATGCAGTTTGTTTTGGGGGTTGTATTCGTTCCAAGCAAAAAAATACTGCACATGTTAGTCTTGGTATGTGGCATATCAAACGAAAGTCACCAAGGTAGCCTCTCTTGCAAAGTGATATTCTGCAGCAATATGCAGCCCTAACAATGACTGCTAGTTGTCAACTCTACAAGCCTGCACAAATGTGCACCCCAGGTTTGAAGCTATTCGAAGAAATGCATGATGCGTGATGCGCCTCCAGACTTGACGTTCACAAGGGTACACACTGTTGCTCAAGACGATATGTATAAAATTACAAGCTCACTGCCTGAAAAAAAAAAAAAAAAAACAAGACTATTAACCTATATCAACAACTTTTAAATGAAAGTGCCCCAAAGCCCTTTTTCATGAGTTCTGTAAGATAAGTCTAACTAAAGATTACTTTATTCAAAAAATTATTACTAATTAAAACTAAAAATGGTTCTTAATGCTAGCTAGCATCAATGGGTGTGGAACAACACGTTTCATCAAGAGTTGAACAACTCAGTCTGCGACCTTCATACATGTACACGAGTTAAATGTCAGCCCGCTCCAGGTCTCTGAACTGCTGTTGACTTTATATGCAAGTGACAAAAGTTCATTTTCATTGTAATGGGCTCATATGTATGCACATTTGCTATCAGCATTGCCAGTTCTCCATTTGAGGTTTCAGCAATAAAACCTCGTCCTATTATCGTGGGAGGGAAATGCGATGCATGCACCGAGTAAGCTTTAAAAAAAAAAGTTTATTATGAAAGAGTTTGAAAATCCATGAAAAAGTTTATAATTATATTTTGAGGAAGTTTAATAAGATGAAATATAATCCCATGCATAGCAACTGAAGCGCCTGTCCTATGAAGCCACTGACTGCCCTTCGAGCGCATTCCAAGGCTACAGCAGAATAGTTTTAAATAAGGTCATTCTGAATAATGGCAAACCTGATGGTTTTAAGCAGTGCCCAAAGGTTCACTGTTAGTTAATGGGACAGTAAAGTGAGACAATGAACCAATTTGTATGAATATATACTTTTTTAAAAACACTAGTCTATAATATCACCAGAATAGGTTTACTTACAGAAGATAAAATGAAGGTCAAAGTATCATACTGTAAAGGGGCACTGACACGAAAACTTTGGCCTCGCGCTTTTTTGCTGCAATGTGTTGCTGGGACCTGTTAGCCATGACAAGGCAAATCATTCGCTGCAGCACGCAACAGACAATTAATTACAGGCTCATCGACCAGTTTCAGTTTCGGTCTGAGAGAGCACCAAAAACGAGAAGCCCCAGGACGCAGCCTAGCGTGAGCAGCTCTCGACCATGTCAGCACAGAGAGCTGTGATGCATCTTCACATGGTCCACATCAAGAAGTCCTTTTGAATAGGGAACGAGCATGCAGTGTCACCAAACACGAAACTTTCAACATGTGCGCCATGGCCATGCACTTGCGACTAGCCGCTGAGAAGAACAGACTGCTGGAACAAACATGAAAAAATAAAAATTGCGGCTATGACGTCATCATAATTTATTTTATTGACTGCAGCTTGGTGACTTGAGGGAAGTAAGGGGTCCTTATGGGGTATCTTTTGTTGGTGTATATCTTCCAAATTCAATGTACAAGCACTAAAATACCTTCAAAGCTATATTCACTGTCGATATTTTGCAGATGATATATGCATGTTCATGAGAATCGATCTTGCAGGCCATTTCGGCCAAGAAACTTCGTCGGTACTTCTCCCCTCCTAAAATTTTTTGCTGAAACCTTTGCACAAGATTACCAGCACAACGTGAGAGAGATCAATGTGTTTGTTTTGGCTACATTGAGTCAACGAAATTTTCTGAAGCTTGGTAAATTTAACCTATGGCCTGTTCAGAGGACAGTTTGGTGGTGTATATCTTCCAAATTCAATGTTCAAGCACCAAAATACCTTCAAAGCTATATTCACTGTCGATATTTTGCAGATGATATATGCAAGTTTACGAGAATCGATCTTGCAGGCTATCTCGGCCAAAAAATTTCGTCAGTACCTCCCCCCTAAAATTTTTTGCTGAAACCTTTGCACGAGAATACCAGCACAATGTGAGAGAGATCAATGTGTTTGTTTTTGGCTACATTGAGTCAACAAAATTTTCTGAAGCTTGGTAAATTTAACCTATGGCCTTTTCGAAGGACAGTTTAGTTTGATTTTGTAAGCAATGTGAGCGCCCTAGCAGATGTGAAAATGTATGACATTAGAACAAGTTAGTACAGGAATTTCAAGGTGGCTTCGCCACCTGCAGTTTTTCATGTGTTTTCTTGCTTACCAGGCATTTTCTTGCAGCAAGCGTTAGGACTTCGGCATTGCAAAAGAGTACTTGGCAGATACAAGAAAAATTGTTTTTATCCTTAGTGTCCCTTTAACAATCATAGTGCCTCTGCAACACCAAAGGGTTCCTTCGGATAGACAATTATGGCACTTTGACATGCAGCCTGTCGACAACAGACGAATAACACCCTGAAAAACTATCTACATATGGCAGCTGTTTGGCAATTCACTACACGTAGTGCTGCAAACAATGTGAGCCCAAGGTGACAGACGAGAAATTCAGCCAACAAAGTGTGCCGCAGCGACGAACCCTGTTACATCATCTCTTGTGTGGCAAATTACAAAATACACATGTGCTAAAAGCAAAAAAAAAGAAAGAGGTGACTACAGCACCAGATGATGTAAGAAAATGAGGGCCAAGTCAACACTCAATAAACTGCACTTGTCAGTCAAGTTACCGGTAATTCACACCACGGTGTGTCAGTACGATTGCAAAACAGTCTTACATCGAGCACATCCACAGGCGCCCCATCAATTTTCAGCTTGTGCCTAGCCTTAACCTGGTACCGTATATCACGTAGGCCAGTTCGACGGTCCCTACGGCGATTCTCGCGTCTCTGGTCAGCTGTCCGTGCCGTGTCCCTAGGCCGGCGTCTGCGGTCGTGCAGGTGACGGAACGTGTCTTTTTTGCCCGTTGTGATGCCAACAGGCCGCGTAACGTTGAGGCCAGCCTCGCGGATGCGCGCATAGAATTCGTCGTCTTCGAGTCCCCAACCCCAGTAGCGATTCGAGATGCCGTTCAACTGGCGGAAGCGAGCAGTGCTCAACAGAAGGATGCCACCAACGAAAGTTGGGTAGTGGTACCGCGGGTGCAGGCCTGGTGCAGCAAGGTGGTGCGGTCCACCATTGGGAGGGAATGCATAGCTCAGCTGAGGGTTAAGTGGCAGAAGGTCGACGTCGTGCATGGCAACATAGTCGCAGTCTGCCTCACTCTCCAAGAAGCCGGCATTGATGAGTGAACCACGGTTGAATCGCAACGTGTCAATCTGTGAAATATGACAAGGCTATCTTATAACACAGCTGACCATAATTCCTTTATAACAACGAGAAACAGAGAAACGTATCCGTTTCTGTCGACACTTGGTGACTATACGGGTAAACAGCAAAAGCAATTGACAGAAAACTGCAGTGCACTTGCTGTCCTTGCAACAATGACAGTGCAACTTTCAAAATGCTAGTGTTGAAAGCCCTTCGCGTCAATCATAAGAATGAGTGAATGTAGTTGGCAAGTCTCGTAAAAGTTGGTTATGAACAGTGCAGATAAAATTTGGCATGTGTTGCAATGCGTTGCTTGCCACAGGCTAGGAAAGTCTCCCTTCAACTTGCACGTCCAATGATTTCTATATTTCTTCTCACAATAACCATGAGAACACTACTAATATTCTGACGGAACTTACAATTGAGATTTTCTATAGCACACCTAACAACTTCACGTTGCTACGAGGGAATGATATGTATCGGCATTCGCCGCACTGTTCTCCTTTGCTGTTCAGTGCGCGAAATTTCTGGCGGGAGCGCGCTCAAAACTTGGACTAAGTGGCCGCAGAAACAAATGACGTCGCAGACACAGCTTTGAAAAGCAGGCGGCTGCGTAGACGTGCAGTTTTAAACTTTCGCACGGCGTAAGACCGCGAAATTTGGCGGCACGAGTAAAACCATCGCGCGCGCCGACTTTCGTTGATATAACTCAGTGGACTTTGTAGGATTTACCTGGTTCACCACGACCAGCCGGTGCCTAATCCTCTGCTTGCGCAGAAAGCGATGCAAGTGGGGCGCCAGCCGGAGTAGTTCGTCGAAGCGATCGCGAAACGGAATGATCACGGCTAGTCGGTGCCCTCCCGCGCTTCCACGCTCATGGTCGTCTTCTTCTTCGTCACTAACGCTGCAGACCGTTGGTGAACGCAGCACCAGCGCAAACGGCACAAGCAGCGTGCACAGCAAGCCGCACAATAGCAGCGCCAGCGATACGCGCCGCCCGTGCACCATCGCGATGTCTCGCCGACCGACACAGCGCTGCAGCAGCGCGCCGGCTGCGGCCTGGCGCCGTTGTCATGCAGAATGTCGCGCGTACAGGACGCTTGCGCCGAGCCGGTCGACACCAGGCAACGATCGCAGCATTGCAGTACTATTTCATTCGTCCCAGCTCCAGTGTCTCGGGCCGCTTGGACGCCATGCCAACCATTGAAAATTCCTACAAACGAAAATTAGTTGGGGCTGTCAAGCCGCATGTTCTGTGGCCGCAGCACACAGCGATCTTTTTATGAATCCCGCTATAAAAAAATGTGGCGCTGCATTGCCTAACGGTCTAAAGTTGCTGGTTTTGGTTGTTATCGCCTTATAGTTAGTATACTGACGTAATTTGTATATTACCTCTATGGTTGTCACAAGTTATGTAATACACCGGCCGTGAACTAAAAACCGAAGTTTTTTACGCTTCCTTGAATTCTAAAGGTTGATCTAGTTTTTGGTGAGAGGTGCACTTCTAAACATTTTTTTTTTTTCCTGTCCGGGCGATGAACCTGGTCAATGACAATTTAAAGTTTGATAATATTTGTAGTGCCACAAACACGTAGTCAATGGACTATGAACAGAGACAGAAAGTAAGTAAATTTTGACCAGTTGGTGAATCGGCAACAAGGCGCAAAATCGGCAACACTGGACTTTCCCGCCATTTTGGTGCTCTTCACGGTTGCGAAATTGTCTGCTAGTCAACCTAATTTAAAAACGTTGCTGCTAGTGCAAAGGAGAAGTTGGACAGCATGTCGATGACGGAGCTTTCTGACTGAAAAAATGGTGCCGTTTCTTTTGACGCCCAGCGCTGAATCGTAATCGGATTTCACTGTGCTACAAATCAACGAGAAGACAATGTCGAAGCTCTGCACTTTCTTAAGAACTTACTTCACGGCAACGGCAAGAGGCACAATGCTGGCAACGCTTCGCAAATCCGGGCTGGTGTTCTGCAGTGCCATGCGTTTCTGATGGGAAGTAGGCGTTCAAGTAAATTGTTTGTTGCGGAGGAGATGTAACTGCCGAACTTCCAGAGTAAGCTAGCTCACGTTACAAGTGCATCTCCGCAGTGTTTACCAATCGATTAATAACGCGTGCATCAAAACCACATTGTTCCTGCTCAACTATAATGCGCAACGCTGTGCTGCCCATGCTGCTTAAGTTTCCTTGGCTCGTTAATTTTTTCGCCACACAGACATCTCGGTACCTGGAAGACAATGGGCTCTACCCGCACACCATGATTAGTTTTCGGGCCAAGCTTTCGACGCAAGACGCTATGAAGCTGTTCAAGCACCAAGTCATCAACTGCAACACTCGAGACATGCGGGCCATTCTCGGCCTCGACTTAGAGAAAGTCTTCGACAACGTTACTCACTCTTTCGTGTTGCGGTCGATTGCTGATCTCGGCCTTGGAGTCAGATTCTACGAATATGTCAAATCGTTCTTGACCCGTAGGAGAGCCACCCTCAGTGTGGGAGACCTTGTCTCCGAGGAGATCGAGCTGGGATCGCGCGGCACGCCACAAGGGTCAGTGATATCGCCCACCCTGTTCAACCTTGTCATGGTCTGGTTGTCCAAGAGGCTCTCATGTATCGAAGGCATTAACCACACAATTTACGCGGACGATATTACCATTTGGTGCACAGGTGGCAGCGACAGCAATTCGAGCGCTCCCTGCAGGAGGCCATAGACACCACGGAAGATTACCTTCGTCTCACAGGCCTGAGGTGTTCTCCAAGCAAGTCCGAGCTCCTCCTCTACCAACCCACTAGGCGAGGGCCCAAGCCCAAAAACTGGCAGCCGATCTCGAAGAGTGATATCAAGCTCTACACCGGAGATGGCAGCGCAATACCCAGAGTCGACTCCATTCGGGTCCTCGGCATGACCATCGAGTCCAATGGTTCCAATGGCAAGACTATACTCAAGCTCGCCGCCAAGACGGATAACGCGGTTCGGCTGGTTCGGCAGGTGGCCAACCGCTACGAAGACCTCAAGGAAGACAACCTAAGCCGCCTGGTCAATGCCTTTGTGCTCTGCCACTTTTCATATGTCGCGGCCATGCACAATTGGCAGCGTGCCGAGCGTGACAAGATCAACGTCTTGCTCAGAAAGATTACCAAGCGGGCCCTCGGTATCCCGATCAGGGCGCGCACCGAGCGCCTGCTCCAGCTCGGAGTACACAATACGTTGGAGGAGATTGCCGAAGCGCAGGAGTGGGCCCAGCTCGCGCGCCTTTCGAGCTCCCAGACCGGCAGACATATACTCCGAGTCACTCTCCGGTGGAAGTGGACGAGAAGATGAGACAGGTGCCCCGTGTGATTCGCGACTT
Organism: Rhipicephalus annulatus; assembly: GCA_013436015.1. NCBI lineage: Eukaryota > Metazoa > Arthropoda > Arachnida > Ixodida > Ixodidae > Rhipicephalus > Rhipicephalus annulatus. The sequence goes on along the minus strand of WOVY01009825.1, from coordinate 236,474 downwards.
CATCACCGTGGCACCGATACCGAGGAATGTCCATCCCGAGCACAATCGTGCTAGGCGACGGGCTAGAGCTGCCACTCTTCTCAAGCAGATTCACAGTGAGGAGCACGGCGTCAGCTTTGTCGACGCGGCAGCGTACCGTGGGAGCCGAGCCTTCTCCGCAGTCGTCGTCGACACCAAACAGCAAATCACCTACTGCGCATCGGTTCACACTGACGATCCGACGATTGCCGAGCAAGTGGCCATCGCCCTGGCCATCCTGGAAGTTGAAAGGGAGGTCATCTATAGTGACTCTAGGTCAGCTATTCGCGCTTTCGAGCGCGGTGTAATCTCCAAGAAAGCCCTGCGCGTGCTCCAGAGTGGTGGCCGCGACGGTATCAAGCACCACGTACTGATTTGGTTTCTTGCACATGTTGAACAGGTCCAAGGCGCTCCCCCCAACCTCAACGAGTCTGCCCACGAGGCCGCGCGCGCACTAACCGACCGCGCGGGTTCCGGGCAACGATTCGGGGCCAACGGGGTTGCGGAAAACAGAGACGCGCCTGCCACGTACAACGAAATAACAAAATATTTTTACCTCGCGCGGAGACTATATCCACTCCCTCATCCAAATCTTAATAGGCCACAAGCCCTTACGCTCAGACTACTGCAGACCGACACGTACCCCAACCTGAGATCCCTTCACGCTATTTATCCTGATGAGTTCCCCAATGACGCTTGCCCCGCATGTGGGGATGTATCTACGCTGGCGCACATGCTCTGGGAGTACAAGGCAATGTACATTAACCCCAACACTACATCGGTCAGGTGGGAGGCGGCCCTACGCAGCTCCCTCCTGGCCGACCAACTTTGGGTCGTTCAGCAGGCCCGCGGAGCGGCTGATAGGCTTGGCCTAACGGTCCCGACGTGGGAGTCGCCCGCTGCGCGCTGACGCGCGCCTTGAAGGACCTCAATAAAGTTTCGCAACCAACCAACCAACACAGACATCTGCAATGGCGTGTTTCATAGCTTTGTAGAAATAAGCAAGGCGCGGGCATGCATGTACGCGGGTGCTGCGTGGTTCAAAAGAAACAAAAATCGGCTCGCGTGTTTCAACCGTGCGCATACAAATAAATGACCCAAGCACGTAATTCTCGTTTACAGCACACTGCAGTTGCTTATGAGCGTTGTGTGCACATAATCTATCGCACTTATTTGGCATTGTCACTCTGATCTTTGTTAAACGTTAGACGTGTGTGCTTGGTCACGAATATTTCCCTCCCAGCTTTGGTACTATACAGTGATGAGTTTCATTACCATGCGCATACCTTTACAGTTCTTTACAGATGTCTCTAACTCCTCTGCGTCCTACGCTGCTGTCGGCCCATCCTTTTCGGATGCTGTCCCTCTGCATACAGATGCAAGTATCTTCATAGCAGAAGCTTATGCAATACTTGTGGCCGCTAAACACATCAAACAATTACAACTACAAGAACAGTAATTAATACGGACTCTCACAGTGCGGTAACAGCTCTGCAAACTCTTAAAGAACAAAAAAAACCTGTCCTCGTCTCACTTTATTTTATGCACACTATGCACACTCAAACAACATGTTGTATAGTGTACTGGGTGCCAGGGCACCGTGAGATATAAGGCAACGTGATGGCGGATTAGCTTGCTGCATCCGTCCACGAAAGCACTGCCACTACACCCATATCAATCCCGGCCCTTGACCTTAAACCGTCTCTCAAACGAAAGCTCAGGGACTACTGGCAGAGCAAGTGAGATACACTCACACAAAACAAACTACACGTTATCAAGCCAGACCTTGGTCATTGGCGGCCAGTATCGAAATCACATGGTACAGAGGTAACACTAACAAGGCTCAGGATAGAACACACACGAAACACTGGTATTTTTTGTCTGGTGGCGATCCACCATTGTGTGACAGATGTGGTGAAGCGCTAACAGTTTTTCTAGTTTTAGTCCAGTGTGAACAATTAGACACTCTAAGAAGACGACACTTTCCATTACCCTACCGACAACATATACCATTACACCCTGCAATGTTCGTCGGTAGGGAACCACTTTTCACTCATAAATCTGTGCTAGCTTCTTAAAGAGATGTCCACTTTTGTCATGTATACCCAGGCATTGCGTAGCGCGACCTCTCAAGGGAGGTTGATGCTGTGGTGGCTACATTGAAAAGCACTTGCCTTGCGGCCCTTGGACACGAGGGCGCTGATGAGGCACTTGAGCTAGTGCCAAATATCTTCACACATGCTTTCATTATCAGAACCTTTCGCCACCTATTTTCACTATACGTTTCACGTCACTGTTATACAGCCATCCAACATATTCATTGTTCCCTTCTCGTTTTATGACCTGGCACTCTTTGGCCATGTAATGCCACAAAACCCCACACATCATCGTTTATTATTCTTATTTTTTTCTTGTCGTTGTATGCATCCCTGATGTTGGGTTAGCCGGCTTTAACGTAGCTTAGCTTCCCTCTTTTTCCATATGTAATTTTAAAAAAGCAACGCCACAAGCTCTGACATCAAATCAATGGCTAGCCACGCAGCAATTGATAAGGCATCAGTCATATTTGATGATGATGATGATATTCCCAGGATGATCGGCACGTCATATATGTGGTGGCTACCGTAGCCCCTACTCCCTCAGGAGTATCGGCCAAGAATCCGAAGGACCATCTAGGCTGAACATATTAATTGTTGCTAGAGGTTACAGTGTCAATTAAAATTAGGGGTTACCTTGATATGCATCCCAATTTCAGCAAACCATGCTATTCATTGCAATTTGTTAGTACGCATCCTCAATGGCACATCCCCCAGAGTGGCACATACCCATTCTGAGGCGCCGAGAAAGCGTGTTGTAACATTTCGATACATATTAAAAAATAATAAAATGAAGGTAAAAATTGCAAAAAGGGAGAAAAAAAAGGAAAGAACGGCTTTTACATTAACAACATTCTGAAATTTTCAGCAGATCAGACAGCCGAGTTTACCTGACCCGAATTCCGACAGTTTTCTTCTTCGTCTTTTGATACATATATATGGTTGACATCTGGCGCCACAAGCTACCTGGTACGTGGCAGATGTTTCTGCGTTCTTCGCGTAGTAGCTTCCTGGCAGCAACTCTAGACTGTTCGTCGGAACGCCCTTTGCATCACAACCCACGTTGCACTTCCTTGTAAGTAACAGCTCCAGAAAGTTTCGTTTCTTTGCTGAGGCTTGGATATTTTCCTCGTTGAGGCACTGCACTGTGATCGGCTGACCTCGGGTATCAAGTGTTCGATGCTCATAGAGCCATCGCGTTCATGGCGAAGCCTGACATCATGCAGTAGAACTGAAAGTTGGGCTGGTTGGTAAAGCAGCATTTTGGGGTACAGCGCAAGACCAACGAAGACAGCATATGTAGTTGAGGCACTGCACTGTGATCGGCTGACCTCGGGAATCAAGTGTCCGATGCTCATAGAGCTATCGCATTCATGGTGAAGCCTGACATCATGCAGTAGAACTGAACGTTGGGCTGGTTGGTAAAGCAGCATTTTGGGGTACAGTCCAGGACCGACGAAGACAGCATATGTAGTACAAGGGACACAGACGCGCCTGTGTCCGTCGTGCAGTTTTTCGTCTTCGTCGGTTTCGCGCTGTAAGCCAAAAAATGCTGATATCATGTACTGATAGGCGGAGGGCTGCCTACTTGATGGAAATTTATCAGATTAAGGTAACTTTTAGGTCTGCGAGGGGAAAAAAGGGGATTTTTTTATTTCGTGGGAAATTTGGCATGTTCCGACTCATTTAATTTTCAAAATAAATTTTGACATCTTCATGGCAAGCTTTTGCGCCTGAATAGGTACCATTACTCCCCTTAATTTTTTTTCTAATACTGCCTTGCATTGACCGCCACATACGGGAGCACATGGGGGTACGATGAAGGGGGGGGGTCGCTACCTTTGTGACCTCAGAAGGGGGGGGGGGTGCAAAATCTGCTCAATGCATTCACTTAATAGGGAGGGGGACGCTTCGATTCGATTAACACCTCCCCCCCCCCTGAAGGAGAACCTTACTCACGCCTATGTTGACCGCGATCACTGGTTTCGTGATCCCACTATGTGTGGGTATTTTTTGTGTTGCGTTGTGAAATGCACACGATTACACGCATATTTACAAAAGTCATTTCAACACTCGCACTTAACGTTTATCCTTCGCTCCGATATTAGATGTTTTAGCTTGCACTGCTTATTTATCGCACCGAAGAAAAAAATGTGGTAATACCTCCGCATCGGCTGAAAAGTTCGCTCGCATGAACTTCGTCTTACGGTATCTCTTTGAACTTCACCGAGCCCCGCCGCGGTGGTCTAATGGCTAAAGTACTCGGCTGCTGACCCGCAGGTCGCGGGATCATATCCCGGCTGAGGCGGCTGCATTTCCGGCGATGGAGGCCGAAATGTTGTAGGCCCGTGTGCTCAGATTCGGGTGCACGTTAAAGAACCCCAGATGGTCAAAAATTTCGGGAGCCCTCCACTATACGGCCTCTCTCATAATCGTATGGCGGTTTTGGGACGTTAAACCTCACATATCAATCAATCAATCAATCAATCAATCAATCAATCAATCGAACTTCACCGAACAATATACGAAGTTTATCGTGCGGAAACTAATACCGGGTCTCCTGGGAGTTTACGATCAGCTGTGTGGGTGACTGTCATAATGTACGAACGAAAATTATTAATGAATAGTCGTGCGTTTTGAAAAATCTTTGCCACGCGCCCACCCGAATTGGCGACTCTCTGATCGGCGCGCCGCGTTGGCTTACATCAGTCAGCAAGGATTACCTGACGCACTAAAATCCTGGATTGCCTATAGATTGACGGTCGATCGTGCAGTGTCTTTGTGAGTGCAAGCTCCGTGTTTAGTACTGAACGCCGCGAAAATGAATGTGCAGGCGAGACTGCAATGTGTTCGAACTTCTGTAACAAAGCCGCGCAGACTGGCGCAAGAGTAGTCCGCATATAGTGCAATCTATTAATTCTCCCTTCGCCTTTGTTAAAATAATTCACATTCTGTGAAGCATGTAATTGTCTGTACAAATAATGCTCGAACAACAGAAGTGTCTGTTACACGATAAATCGGGAATAATGTTAATTACTTTATGTAAGTTGAGGAATATCGGTAGGAAAATATTCACAGCATATCCTCGGAGTGAGTGATGATGATTGGGGCGAAGCTTCGCGGGTTCTCAGCTCGGGATTCGCCTGTCTTTATGCGCGTTTCACCAGCGCCTCTCGGGCACGCGTCTCCAACGCATCTATCTATCTATCTATCTATCTATCTATCTATCTATCTATCTATCTATCTATCTATCTATCTATCTATCTATCTATCTATCTATCTATCTATCTATCTATCTATCTATCTATCTGTCTATCTATCTATCTATATCTATCTGTGTCTGTCAATCTATCTATCTATTTATATTTATTAATCTATCTATTTATTCATCTATCTATATATCTATCTGTCTGTCTGTCTGCCTGTTCGCCTGTCTGTCCGTCTGTCTGTCTGTCGGTCTGTAAGTCTGTCTGTCTGTCTATCTGTCTGTCCGTCTGTCTGTCTGTCAATCTGTCTGTCTGTCTGTCTGTCTGTCTATCTGTCTGTCCGTGTCTGTCTGTCTGTCTGTCTGTCTGTCTGTCTGTCTGTCTGTCTGTCTGTCTGTCTGTCTGTCTGTCTGTCTGTCTGTCTGTCTGTCTGTCTGTCTGTCTGTCTGTCTGTCTGTCTGTCTGTCTGTCTGTCTGTCTGTCTGTCTGTCTGTCTGTCTGTCTGTCTGTCTGTCTGTCTGTCTGTCTACGACAACGGACAGACAGACGAGGTGGACTACGTACACGGAGGAGGGACTGAGTTACAGCGTATAGAAGCTTCGCCCCTAAAAGACGAATTTTAGCTGTATGGGAGGGAAATTTCGTACTCATGGGTTGGCAACCCTGGGTAGGCGTCAACTTTTTTTATTCATTTGCTTACTGCGCGCGAATTTAGTGATTGCCGAGGTGTCGAATAGAGTGGTGTAGATGGAGGGGGTATAAGGAAAAGTTGAGGGTGTTCACCCCCCCCTCTTTTTTTTTCGAAAATTTTCGACCTTGAATTTGTATATTGTCATGTTCTAAAAAAAAGGCGACGTTTATAAGGCGGCTTTACAAGACCCAAAGCCCCAAGAGGGGTTGGCACAGCCCCAGCCAAATTAGCACGAGAGCTGCCGCGTCTTCGTCTGCCTCTTTCTCGCAGGCACATTAAACGCGTGGCAATGCTCTTAGCTCCCACCCAAAAGAACATCGCCTCGATGCTAAAACGAAGAGTTTGTAGTAAACATAGACAGCAACCTATTGTCTCGAAACCAATGACTGCCACAATGAGTGGTACGATTTTAACCGCACCACGTGCACTCAGGCTGTGCACCCGGCTTCGTGGTGGTTGGCTTCCGTGCGGAATACGCAGTCATCAAACACAAACACACACACTGTTGCGAAAGATGGCCTCCGAAATCCCACCGCTGCCACCACTGTTGCGAAGCGCACCTCCGACGACGTTACGAAGGGCGCCTCGAAATCTCACCGCTGCAACCGCTGTTTCGAAAGACGGCGACGCCAACACGGTCCCGAAGGCAACACTGCTTCGAACTCCGCCGGGAAGGTCACCAGCCGTTTTGGTAGCGTATGTTTCTCAGCTCGCGACTGCTTCTGCGCAGAGCTGATAGACGAGCGAACGAGACGACGGTTAGTTAAACAAGGTTTATGTACAGCATATATACAGAGGCGTTACAAATTCGGCACTGGGGCCGACAGAGACTCGAAGAGCCAAACTCTCCTCTCTAACACATAGGTCTGCTCTCAAACGAGTCCCCTCTGACACACATGTCAGCTTTCACCTAGGACCGCCGATCGCGACGCACCGCAGGGCTTCTTTTAATTGCGCCGGGTCCAACTCAAATGTCCAACCAGAAGCGCCGCTGGTCGTCAGGGCAGATTCCTCCAATGGGGTCGCCGCTGGGGCGCGTCAGACCCCCAGACATGAAGACACCCGTTGTTTACTCGACGGGCTCGCTGGCGCTGACTCACCACACGTGCGCGCCAGAAAGGCGCCGCGCGTGTTTACGCCGTTGAGTTGTTCGCGTCAGGCGGGCTGGCCTTGACACAGATTGCCTTTTTCAGAGGCACGGACGTCCGCTGTGGACTCGCAGGCATAACAACACACACGCACACACACACGCACTCGCGCGCTAAGGTTGGATGTTTTCTCCCCCTTCCTCCAAACGCGATATATAATACTAGATACTTATATGTGGTCCCACTCTTTTATTTTTGTTTTGCAGAAATGGCTACGCTTCAGGTTGCGCATGATAACGGCGCCGTTATGTGATTGCGGTTTTCATGGTAAAAAGATGGCGCGACAATATCATTGTTGTGCTTCCCTGTATTTACCAGCTGTTAAGTCCTACAAACACGAAAGTGTTTTATGCCGGGGTTGACCATGGATCCGCTGACGCATTGCCATCACGGATATGACGTTTTAAATGTATAGAAGCAAATTCCAAAGGAAAAAAAGACGATGAAAGGTGTTAATGTAGCGTGCCGTAGAACCAGTGACCTATTTATACGCAGCGCATGGCGCTAACCACTGCGCCACGGAACGTGTACGTTGTCAGAAATGCCAATCAAGTAATTTAGATACGCCATATACCGTACGGTGGGTCTCGGAGCTCCACAACTTCAGCGCGTATTCGTCATCAATAGCCAAATGGCGCACAGTGCATCAATAGCCAATGGCGCACGGAGGGTACAGTCTCTCCTGAAAGCGCGCTTATCAGACTCGTGATCGGTGGGAGCACGAAGGTCACTTCGCTCGCTGCCGCGTTCGTTTCGTTCACCTGTCTTCTTGTTTAAGTAGTAGTAGTAGTAGTTAACAGCGCAATTTATCAGACTCGTGATCGGTGGGAGCACGAAGGTCACTTCGCTCGCTGCCGCGTTCGTTTAGTTCACCTGTCTTCTTGTTTAAGTAGTAGTAGTAGTTAACAGCGCAATTTATCAGACTCGTGTGATCGGTGGGAGCACGAAGGTCACTTCTCTCGCTGCCGCGTTCGTTTCGTTCATCTGTCTTCTTGTTTTAGTAGTAGTAGTAGTAGTAGTAGTAGTTAACAGCGCAATTTATCAGACTCGTGATCGGTGGGAGTACGAAGGTCACTTCGCTCGCTGCCGCGTTTGTTTCGTTCACCTGTCTTCTTGTTTAAGTAGTAGTAGTTAACAGCGCAATTTATCAGACTCGGGATTGGTGGGAGCATGAAGGTCACTTCGCTCGCTGCCGCGTTCGTTTCGTTCACCTGTCTTTTTGTTTAAGTAGTAGTAGTAGTTAACAGCGCAATCTAAGCGTCGTGTACTGATGATTGTTAGTCCGCGCTCGCTTTGTGTATGCTCATTCGATGTGCGCGCTGCAAGTTTCGAGCTGCTTCACGGTGCACCGTAAACGATCAAGTATACCTCAGTGAAAACGCGTTTCTCTTTCGTGTTCTATTGATAGGAAGAAGGATCAGCCGTGTCAATATTCTTTATTTTCTTGCAGGTGGATTGTAACAGACTCGGCGTTTGTGACGTTTATGACGGTGTCCGAGTTTGACCGCTTGACTTGACTCTGCCATCGTGTTTGGAAAGGAGCGAACTCGGACGACCAACAAGATAACTGCGACGGACGCTCTATACCGATCTTCAGCAACTCGTGAAACGCTTGCCCGAACGATACTTTTTTTCGTGACGTCTCTTCTCATTGTACAGTGATATCGTATAGAAGCATGCAACCTCCGGCTGCCCGTTCGCGCCCGCTTCTAGGACAGCCCGCTAACATTGGACAGGGCACGTTCAGAAACGACAACGCACTGGTACAGAGTAACGAAGGTGTGCTCACGTTTAGTCTGATTGTGACGCCCGAGCATTTCTCCGACTCGCCACATCCTGCTCCAACGAACGACGCTCGTACTACCGTGTCCTCCGTCAACTCTTGTCGCAATAATTTCGACACGATTCGCGCCACGCGCCGCTCGAGTGTCTCGCTGCGCTGCAGATTTTGTGACACAACGTGTCCCAGTAAAAGCAGTCTTCTTGCACACTATCGAAAACACAGCCAAGATGCTCAACGTGAAACCAATGCCCTGTTTGAGACACTGATCTCAAGCCTGGACGCGCTTGGATACGGGATCGATGCGCCGCCGAGCGCGACACCTTACGGAGAGAACAGAGCGGCGAACGTAACTTCGGAACAAACTCGCGCCCGCCAATGGGGACGTCGCTTTGCCGCACGTGACCAAGCGGTGCAACAGACGCACATGACAAGCTTTACCGACCCCGTCACTGCACCTCCACGAAACCCCAGCTTAAGCCTCGAACAACTGAACAACTATGCCCAGAGAGAGGACCAAACAGGCGAATGGCGTACCGTTCATAACCATGGACGGATTGCTTCCAGTCAAAGCAGTGCGGGACAATCTTCTCAGAACCTGAGAACTTCGGCTGTTGAAAGCTGCAGCATTGCACTTAACAGCGAATGGGCTAACCAACGGTCTGTGCAGCATGCCTTCGCTCTCGATCCAGCACTTGATCGCAATGCTCGTTGCACCTCGCTGCGTAACAGCGTTGGAACTGGAGGAAGGCGTTCGCAAAGCCAATCTTCAACGCTGAGCAAAAGTATGCCACAGGTGAAACCCAGATCCTGCGATTCTGAGCCCTGCATTGTAAGACTTGAAGCGGCACAAGCTATTTTAAGCCCACAGAAACACGTCGTCTTATCTGCAAAAGGCACACCTGTGGCTTTTTCAGAGAGCAAGGCGATTCGTTCGTCAGCTGAAGCGGTGCCCAGCATCGCGGGAATCTCGCAAGGAGGTAATAACGTTGCAAATAATCAGCCTCCTGTATGTGAAGCGCCTACCTCGCTGCCCTGCGTTAAAAGGCAAAGTGTTTCGCTGCTACGTAAAAACTCTTCTCTGAGGATTTCCGGCATTGAGCCGTCACTGTTGGGGAAGTCCTTGAAAGATTCCCTGAAGCATAGAAAAGACGCCGACAGATATTGTGCCTTTAACTCTGAACAGCGACCCAGGTACGATCAAGTGAATTCTGCACTGCCATGGGGCACTGAATCTCGGTGGCCTGAGCCCCCGAGCACAGACGTGTTACCGGGTACGGGACAGGAATCATCATATGGTGTCGTCGGTGTGACCAACATCTCCGCTAATCATGGTCAGGAAGACTGGCGCGCTGCCCGCCATGAGGATAACATCGTAAACGGAAGTTCGGTACAGCAATGGGAACCGGAAGTAGAACCGGACAGCACACCAGAAAACACGTCTGTGTCATTTTCTCTGGAGCCCGTGCTAGGCCTCGATGCTCTCGAGCAAATCGTGAAACAGGGGGAAGACGCGGATCCGGTGTTGTGCGATTTGAACGTTGACAAAGAAAAAAACCCGGGCAGTGACTGTGCCTCCAACTCTGAACAGCGACCCACGCATGATGAACTGACTTCTATAGCGTCACCAACATGGTGCGCTGAATTTCGGTGGCCTGAACCCTCGAGCACAGACGCGCTACCGCGTACGGGACAGGAGTCATCAAATGGTTTCGTCGGTGTCACCGATACCTCCGCTAATCACGGTCAGGAGGGCCGGCGCACTGCCTGCCATGAGGACACTATCATAGACAGAAGATTGACGGCAAATGCTTCGCCTCTGTCATTTTCTTTGAAGCCCATAGTGCACATCAATGCTCTCGAGCAAGTCGAAAAGCAAGAGGAAGACAAGGTCCCTGTGACACGTGATCTGGACGTCGCCGAAGAAGAAAGCCCGGACGGACTAGGCAACGAGAACTTCAATGAACCATCGTCGGCCCCATCTGTACCAGGCAGTGCGTCTGGTCGGGACGTCGTCACCAACAAAAGTCCGGAGCCTGCCTCTGGTGGTGACCTGATCACCCACAAGGGTATGGGACACCTTTGGAAAGACCACATCACCAACGCCGAGCTGCGGCTGTCCATCCCGAATGCCGATCGTGCCAAACCCGTGCGGCGCAAGAGAGGCATCTTCTGTGACGGTGTTGCCAACGACGCAAATGCAGCGCAGCTATCAGAACATTTTCTCGACAGATCCCTCGAAAACGCGAAAGCATCTGGTGCACCGGCAGACATCACGCAGCCGGACTATGCCACAGGTACTTCCCAACCAAAGCGCATCAGAGCTGGGACCTCGCACTCTCCCCTGTACGACCACAGCCACAACGGCGCACCTTCCCCGAACACGGCCAAAGGCGCTGCCCGCAAGAAGTCACAAGGTGCGAATACAAGTCCGTACATAGTACGTGCAGCTGGGAGGCGGCGGAGCATGTTTTATTGCGACATGAATTTTATATGCAGTTCAGGCGCGTTTTTTTACGTGGCCGTCACGTCTCGTATAAAGTTAAATCGGTAATGTCATCTCACGCGTCGTGTGTTCTACGTATGTGTCAGTTCAAGCGTGCTAAAACGCACCGGCCGTCACCGTCGAAAGTTCCAAAAAGTTAGTGGGGCGTTGCAGAAGTGGGGCACTGCACATTTTGAACGGACCAAACGAGCCTCACGCGCCATTTGTCTTCGCAGACCACAGCGGGCAGAGGGGAGGTGTGGCGGGTTTCACAGGTCCGTTCGATTCCCCTGCACTACCTAAACCACGCAGCTCACGAGGAGCTGCACCTTGCCATTCGTTTCAGCGGTGCGGCATTGATGACCTCTGAAGTCCGAACCCCGCCATTCGTTTCGTAAAGCGCAGAAGAGGTGCAGCACTGGTTCACAATTTTCCTGCGCCGATGGGGCCGGCTTGGTGCAGCCGCGCGTGCAGCTGAGCAGACGGCGCAGCACTTAGGCGTAGGCGCCGTGCCCGTCTCTACTAATCCAATGTTTTGCCAATGTTTGCGCCTCATAAACTGTCCGAACGTGCAGTTTGCCATCGGTCAAGGTTAGTTGAACGGTCTAAATTAAGCGAACAGAAATAAAAGGTCTGCACCTTGTCGGCACGTCGTCACAGCCGTGAACTGGTTCCGATTGGTGCAGGTGAATTGAATAGACCTCACATCGTATACACGGGTTGAGTCTATTTACCCCGTTTTGCAGTAAAAGTTGCTGCAATAACTGCTATATTTCCCCCTACCATTCCTATATCACGCGGTTCTTGTTTATTACCGTAACTTGCATGGGGTTCTAACGCAGCGAACATTGTGATCTTTCTTCACCTTCGCGTTGCACGATGCCACCATGTTTCACCACGTGCTTCATCTTCAACAGTGGTCGCGAACCTTGCGGTGTTGGTCGGTGAACGTTTTGAGGCAATAGGTGAGTGGTGTTTAAAGGGGGGTCCATGGAGTCATTTACGGGGGTCGGCAAGCTTTCGGTATGTTTCCCTTTTACATTGCATAGATCTAAAGCTTGCGGCACAGTTTTCTGCAGCACATGCACGCACTCGTGAGGGAGAGAACTTTAATTAAAAGTCAGTCAACTACGTCAGGCGTGGACCGTCACCCATAGCCTGACACGACAGCAGCAAGGGCTTGACTGATTATGTCGCTCTGGACGTTGGGGTCTGGGCTGCGGAGCAGGGCCTCCCAGGAATGTGTGGGAACCATTGTTTTGACTATATATAGGACATGTCCACACCATGCATGGGGACTGAATTCACAACCTCATCACAAAATTTACACAGGGACCGGAAAATGCACGCGAGCATGCTCTTTATAGAGGCTTGCGTATTTGAAGAGAAACGTAATTGGAAATAGGTTGAATGTATAGCTACAGACAGCCCAACTCAAAGACAAGCTGTTGAGCTTTCCATTCACTTGTGATCATTCTTTTAAGGAGGAAACGTGTAAATTTAGGGGATCATTTTGTTTTAGTTACACACAATATTGTCACAAAGACACAGGCACGCAGGTACAAAATAGGGCGTTTACTTTCGCAACCCAAGGGCCAGAAACGCGAACACCAGAGCACGCGCACACAGATCTACTTCGTTGTCCTCTTCAGATGCTGGCTACTATAGTTGCCAGCCTACCTTGCGTCAATTCCCCCCTTTCAAGAGAGACCGTCCCGGTCGATTGACTGAGATGCTAGAGGTGGCCATGAAAGAAAAAAAAAATGATCACGTCAATGAAAAAAAAACCCACGCTGTTGTGGATAATAAGGAAAAAGTTCGAAGTGTTCATAAGTCGCGGGCATGGTACGGTTTCATCCGTACTACATGGACTACTTCTGGACGTGGACGTCTTCGGTTTAAACTGGTGTCGGAGCTTTGGGGAACTACCTCGTAATTCACGTCACTGAGGCAGCGCACAACTTCGTAAGGGCCAAAGTAGCGCCGCAATAGCTTCTCCGAAAGCCCACGATGGCGAACTGGTGTCCACACCCATACATAGTCACCTGGTTGATAGTGGACGCTCCTTCGGCCTTGGTTGTAACGGCGAGCGTCGATATCTTGCTGCGCGCGAATGCGGTTCCGTGCAAGCTGGCGGGCTCCCTCGGCTTTCTCAACGAAGTCGTCAACGCTGTCATTTCCGCTGTTGTCCTGGTCTACAGGGAGCATAGCGTCTAACGGTGTTGTGACGCGACGGCCATAAACAAGCTCGAATGGTGTTAGGTCTGTGGTCTCTTGCACAGCGGTGTTATAGGCAAACGTGACGTACGGCAAAATTTCATCCCACGTTTTGTGCTCTACGTCAACATACATAGATAGCATGTCGGCCAATGTTTTGTTTAGCCTCTCCGTCAAGCCGTTTGTTTGGGGATGATAAGCTGTTGTTTTCCGGTGGTTGGTGTGCGTCAGCTTGGTGACTTGTTGCAATAACTCTGCCGTAAATGCTGCTCCGCGATCGGTTATGAGAACAGCAGGTGCACCATGGCGCAAAACAATGTCGTGGACAAAGAATCTGGCGACTTCAACTGCAGTTCCCTTAGGCACAGCTTTGGTTTCTGCATAGCGAGTCAGATAGTCGGTCGCGACAATTATCCACTTATTTTCTGAGGATGACAAAGGGAAGGGACCAAGAAGATCCATTCCTACTTGCTGAAATGCTGCTCGAGGTGGATCTAAAGGTTGGAGGAAACCGGCGGGCTTTGCGGGTGGAACTTTACGCCTCTGACAGTCACGGCAGGTGCGGACATAGCGCTGAACGGACGAATACAGCTGTGGCCAGTAGTACTTCTGTCGGATGCGCGCTAATGTCCGAGCAAAGCCTAAGTGACCGGCCGAAGGATCGTCGTGGCACGCCTGCAAGACTTCCTCACGCAGTGCCATTGGAACGGCGAGGAGGAAAGTTTCCTGGCTGCTCTCAAGATTTCTCTTGTAGAGAACATTGTTCCGCAGGCAATACGTAGCCAAACCACGCGAGAGTCGGCGTGGGACGACAACGTCTTGTCCTTGAAGATGCTGGATGACAGGAAGTAGCTCAGTGTCCTCACGTTGAAGCTCAGCCATCCGCACCACATCGACGATGCCAAGAAACGGTAAATCTTGTTCAGTGTCAGATGACGTTGGGGAAATAGGAGCACGAGACAGGCAGTCAGCATCTGTATGCTTATGTCCTGATCGGTAGACCACCGTTATGTCGTACTCTTGAAGGCGGAGGCTCCAGCGGGCGAGGCGGCCTGATGGATCCCGTAGATTGGCAAGCCAACAGAGCGAATGGTGGTCACTGACCGCTCGAAATGGCCGACCGTATAGGTAGGGTCGAAACTTGCTAATGGCCCAAACGACTGCTAGGCACTCTTTTTCGGTGGTAGAGTAATTAGCCTCTGCTTTTGTGAGACTGCGGCTCGCGTAAGCGATCACACGCTCTGCGCCGTTCTGCCATTGAACTAGAATGGCTCCGATTCCCACGTTGCTGGCGTCTGTGTGGATCTCGGTGTCGGCAGTGTCGTCGAAATGTGCCAGCACTGGAGCTGTCTGCAGTCGATTGCGCAACTCTACGAAGGCTTGTTGTTGTTCTTCCGTCCATACGAAAGGTACATCTGGCCGTGTCAGTCTTGTAAGAGGTTCCGCAATTTTCGAAAATCCTTCGACAAAACGGCGGTAGTACGCACAGAGTCCAAGGAATCGCTGAACAGCCTTTTTGTCTCCAGGACGAGGGAAATCGGCAACGGCAGCCAACTTGTCCGGATCTGGTCGAACACCCCGCGGGCTAACCACGTGGCCGAGAAACTTGAGTTCCTGATAGCCGAAGTAGCACTTTTCGGGCTTGATGGTAAGGTTCGCTCTCATTATTGCAGTGAGGACACTTTTTAGCCTTGAAATGTGCTCGTCAAATGTGGTTGAAAACACAACGACATCATCCAAGTATACAAGACACGTCTGCCACTTTAGTCCAGCTAGTACAGTATCCATCATGCGTTGAAACGTGGCGGGAGCGGAACAGAGACCGAAAGGCAGCACTTTAAATTCGTACAGCCCGTCAGGCGTCACGAACGCGGTTTTCTCACGGTCGCCTTCGTCAACTTCAATTTGCCAGTACCCTGACTTGAGATCTAGTGATGTGAAGAACTGGGCGTGGCGTAGACGGTCTAAGGCGTCATCAATCCGTGGCAGGGGGTAAACGTCGCGTTTCGTGACTTTGTTAAGCCGTCGATAGTCGACGCAGAAGCGTAGTGTGTTGTCTTTTTTCTTTACTAAGACAACAGGTGACGCCCACGGACTTGTCGAGGGTTGGATGACGTCATCATTCAGCATTTCTTGAACTTGACGCTTAATCACCTCTCTTTCCTTCGGGGACACACGGTATGGATGTTGGCGAAGAGGCCGCGCCGACTCCTCGGTAACAATGCGGTGTTTTGTAACGGTGGTACGCTGAACTTTCGATGCTGTGGAGAAGCAGTCCGAGAATTCCCTCACAAGGTTTAGCAGCCGCTCTTTTCGTGAATCTGGCAAGTCTGGATTAACGTGAATGCGGCTTCCCAGGTCAGCACAAGCTCTTGCATACGGTGAAGTCGTATCCATTGTGCTGATATCGGAAAAGTCGGCTATTTCACTGAGGAAAGCGACAGTAGTCCCTCTAGGAACGTGCTGAAACTCATTGCTGAAGTTGGTCAGCAGAACTCGAGAGCGTTTATTCTCTAACCGAACAAGGCATCGGGCTATGCATATGTTTCGTTTGAGCAGCAGCGGGATATTTGCCTCAGCAATACCTTCATAGTCGTTGAATTCGTCGAAAACGTCGCAGGCTACCAAGGTGAACACGCTACTCTTCGGCGGTAACGTGACGTCATCGTCAACAATTCTCAAAGCATTGACGTAACTGCCGTGAGGGTTGCGCGCTAAAGCGTGTGCCGTAGAAAACGTCACTTGCGACTGTTGCAAATCAATCACGGCTCCATTATCACGCAGAAAGTCTCGATAAAAGACAACGATGCCAAGGAAAGTATTGGGGATGTTATAAATAACTGTAATGTAAGTGTGAAGAAAGAAATGCGGACGAAAAGAACTTGCCGCTGACAGGTACCGAACCTGCGACCTTCGAATAATTCGGCCGACGCTCTACCAATGAGCTACGACGGCGATCATCCCTCCGTCCACATTATAGCGCATATGTATAGACTACGAGTTCCAGTGCCTGCCCAGAAGGACGGGAGCTGGTTTGAAAAGTGGTTCCTACTTGTTTCTGAAAAAAAGGAAAGCGATCACCGGTAATAAATTACCAGAAAATGCAATTGAATTACCCAGAATGTTAGTTTCGAAAAGGTTGATTGCGTTACGCGAAA
The DNA here is from genome assembly GCA_013436015.1 of Rhipicephalus annulatus. Lineage (NCBI taxonomy): Eukaryota > Metazoa > Arthropoda > Arachnida > Ixodida > Ixodidae > Rhipicephalus > Rhipicephalus annulatus. The sequence goes on along the minus strand of WOVY01009825.1, from coordinate 219,675 downwards.
TCAGAGTTTTTTTCGTAACGCGTTGCGTTTACAAGTATGGTTGTAAGCGACTATAGTGTTTTGGAACTATTGCAAAGGACGACTGTAGCAAAGGAGTGTTATACGATCCCATCCAGGAAATTTTTATGGTGTCCCAAAATGAATACCCCTTACATTTTTTTTATTTTTTGTCGCCATATACCTGTTGGAACTTTGCAGTGCCGCCAGTCTCCGAGGAGAACGGGGAAACCTCCGCGTTCGCGTCGGGCAGTCGCTCTACTGAGACCCGGCAGTGTCCGTCGTGCTCCAAGGTGCTGTCTTGCAAGTCCAGCCTGGACCGACACCGGCAGCTGGTGCACGAGAGGAGCAGGCCGCTCAAGTGCCCCCACTGCGCCAGGTCATTCGGCCTGAGGGACTCGCTGCAGAACCACATCCGCAGCCTGCACACCGGAGAGCGGCCCTTCGGCTGCCACCTGTGCCCCAAGGCGTTCCCCCACAGCCCGGGCCTCCAGAGGCACCTGATGTGGCACAACAACGTCCGGAGGCACGCGTGCGACCTCTGTTCGGGCAAGTTCGTCACCAAGGAGCACCTGGAGCGTCACATGCGCACTCACACCAAGGAGAAACCGTTCGCGTGCCCGCTCTGCCCGATGCGGCTGCCGACTTCGAGCGCCCTCAAGAGACACCGCGCCACGCACGACGAGTTGCCGCACGAGTGCGAGGTCTGCGGCAAGAAGTACCGCGAGCTGCGCACGCTTCGGAAGCACTCTCGCTCACAACACCCGACTGAGATCATCTTCGAGTGAATTGACCACCTCGCATCGTCTTCACTTCAGTTGCAAGATGGCGGAAGGAGAGGACACCAGGACCGCGAATACAGCTCTTCCAGTTGTTCAGGAGCTCGCTTTTTCCGAATTAACCCTTGTGTCTGCCTCAATTAAAGTATACCGGACACTCACGTTTGTCGTGTTCTCCTATTTATCCTTTCTCGCATGTACAAAGAATTCCCACCATTGTTCCATTGAATGCTCACACCAACTGTCCCTCTCAATGCCGCTGAGCAAAACAGTAGTAGTCATTGCGCAAACGCACATCAAATGCAAATGTTTACCGCGCTTGTGTTGCAATTTCAATCACCGTACGTGTATCAAATGTGGAGCGAGCTTTGCTATTTAATGAAAGCTGCGTTTCGGTATATGTACTGCTTGCCCGTCGAAAGAACGTACACGTCATTCGAATAGTGCCGGAAATAGTGGAAGCTTGCCTTTCACTGGCTCCTGTGCGTGGTCTAACGGGTCACGTATGCCGTGAAACTTTCGTTAAAATATAAGCGGTTTCCGCAGCCTATACGATTAATTTTCACATGTAGGCGAGTTACACTTAACTATTGCTTGGTGACACAAAAGAAAGGAAAAATTATTAAGTCACACGGACGCTGGTAATATATAGAGCATCGCTTATACCTTTGCTCGGGATGTAGCAGTATTCCTTGTTCGCCATGACTTCAGAACTCCCGACTCATGTTCATACGACTCATTTAACGGGGTCTGCTGGAGTACTGTGCATAGTTGCATGGTTGCCGCCGCCACTAGAGGTAATCCACTTATAAAATTACGGCAAATGTGAGAAACATGAGTGCATGCATGCACGCTGGTTCGGTAAGAGCACATTCACATGAGAAATGCGTTAGAAATGTTATTGCCAACTACTGTGCATTCCTGCACCTAAGACCACTGTTAACATCGCTGCGATAGGTATATATCTTAGCGGTGACCGGAAACAGTCTGTCCGCGCGGCGCGACGTCATGACAAAACAAGCATTCGATTGGTTCGCACTGTCTCTTATACCCTGCTTTGCCATGCTGTAGCGCGCTCGTTCTGTGTTAACGCGAGAGAGTTGAAGATCTCGTTTCGCAGACATTCCGGTGTCGGAGTCGGCGTCGTTGGTTGTGATCGAAAAAATCACATTATGCGTGACCGAAAAATCGAGAACGATGCAAATAAATAAATTATTTAAAAAATCCTGGGTCAGATTGGGGACCGAACCAGAGTCGTTTGGGTCCGAGTGCGGGAGGGTCGAACCCGAGTCGCTTGCGTGGCAAGCGGATGTTCCACGACACGGCCATGAATACAGTGAAAATGACTTCATCTGCATGGAAATCCAGTGAAAGTAAAAACACAAGCGTCCACGCATGCATGCTTCACAATGCAACATGAAATATTGCAGTAATAATGCGTGGTGCAAGCGCCCTTTGCCAGCGGGTGTCTGAACATAAGATTATCATAATAACTTCGTGGAAGCGGATCAACGACGAACTACTGCGCATATTAATTCCCTCAAGGCCGCGTAGAGGGTGCATAGCAAGTTCGAAAAGGTTTCGGACACTTAAGTGCTTGACGTACGCACTACGAAAAGGACATCGTTATCCCGTTCAACTCCTAAAGACAGAGCTTTAGGGGCTCCGCCGCGGTGGTCTAGTGGCTAAGGTACTTGGCTGCTGACCCGCAGGTCGCGGGTTCGAATCCCGGCTGCATTTCCGATGGAGGCGGAAATGTTGTAGGCCCGTGTGCTCAGATTTGGGTGCAGGTTAAAGAACCCTAGGTGGTCTAAATTTCTGGAGCCCTCCACTACGGCGTCTCTCATAATCGTATGGTGGTTTTGGGACGTTAAACCCCACATATCAATCAATCAATCAATCAATCAGAGCTTCAGGGTCCCCAAATTTCTGTCGAGAAATTCGTGCGCGATCAACTGATTTCACCGCGAAATCCTGATAAGTTTAAGAACTAATTAATGATGTGCCTACATTGTCGATGATTGATTGATTGATATGTGGGGTTTAAGGTCACAAAACCACCATGTGAGTATAAGAGACGCCGTATGTGGAGGGCTCCGAAACAGCGTTAAAAAAAGCATTGAACAAGTAATGTGCAATAGTCGATACGAGTCTCTAGATTGGTCTTTTTTTTTCAATTCGTTCACCCGACTTCACACCTATTTATAACTCGCACTTACTTGCTACAGTCTCTAGATTGGTCTTTTTTTCAATTCGTTTACCCGACTTCACACCTATTTATCACGCGCAATTACTTGCTATTATTTTAGCTTTACGGAAATTACTCCTATGATTATCACATGACCAGAATTTGGGGACATCTGCATGTAACGCCATCTCTCGTCGGTCAAAGCGGTGGCCTGACGTAACTGAATGGCAAATAGGCGATAAATATTCATATATGACAAAAAAGCTATTTAACAAAAACGAATCTCGGTTCCATACAGCAGAGACGTATTTGAACAGTCTGGCGAAGTTGCAATGTTGCACCGAAAACCGTGTTGCTTGCCAGAGTACTTATTATTTACTAATGATATCACATGCGTTTCTATGGGTGGTGTTCATTGTCCTGGGAAGCCGGCCACACGCTTTGTAGTGTGATACTGCAATTTTACCAAAATCTACCTGTGGGTTTTTGCTACATATAACCCAGAGTCGTTTTTGATAACTAGTTTTCGGCAAGAGATGTAATTTTTCTCGCCTATTTCTCCTTCAGTTATGGCAGGATGCCGTTCCTGCCGCCGAGAGATGGCGCCACATTCAGATGTCCTCAATTCCTGGGAATGCAGAAGCAGTCATTCTGACAGACAGCATATCCGTCTGTTCCTCCTTAACTGCATCAAAATTTTCAAATTCTTTAGAAATATTTTATTCTCTACTTCCAATTCTTATACGTATTATTCGCTTGGTGTGGGTACCCGGGTACAAAGGCATATCTCTCAATGAATATGCGGATGCACTCGCGCTTGCATCACATAATTTTTGTATAATGCCTGTTTTGCCGACGTTGGCGTTTGTAATTGCGGCGCGTTTTGAAAAATTTGCCACATCGGACATCTTCGATAAGTCTGCGTTGTCAGCTTCTGAGCTCCCGCACTTCGATTATCGATATTGCTCCTCCGGAAGGGCCGGGATATTTACCAGAATACGTTGCCGTGTATCCCCACGGAACATTTACCTACACAGGTCTCGTCTGGTGCAGTAACCTTTATGATGATGTTCAGGCGCCTTTGCATAGGAGAACTTAATATTCTTTTCAGGGGCGCTGCCATCGTGGGTGTTTACCAGAATGATTTGTAAGTTCTTCAAGCCTTGACATCGCTGCGCTTGTGTCCGTCTAGTCCTTCATCCCAAGTGTTGGTCTTTTAAGCAGTGCACAATAAGGTGACATTGACGATAAATTGAGAAATCATAAAACAAGAAGGTAGGATCACGTGACTCCGCTAGCTTCGGCAGGCCAACCTCCTCTGACGTCATCTATCCCGTCCAGTGGGCGTTGTCTCCTGGGTAAGGATGGGGGCGCCCACAGCACTCGCAATAGACGCAACAAAGCGCTTGCTTATCATGGGGCCAGGACATATTTTTCGCTATTTCTTTTTCCAACTACATTTCAAGATTGTCACGTGACATTCCCTTCTAGATATTTTCCTTTTCTTACAGCACCGAACACATTGCCAGAAACTTTTTTTCGGCGTGGGGGGGGGGGGGTAGGTGGATAAACTATGATTTATGTGTGTTTGTGCGTGAACACATACAAAAAAATGTCGAATGCTTTTATCTTTTGACCCCTAAATGACTTACTTATCTTGCGCGTGTTCTCATCCCAACCGGGCCTGTGGCGCAACGGATAACGCGTCTGACTACGGATCAGAAGATTCCAGGTTCGAATCCTGGCAGGCTCGATTTTTTTTCCCTCGTGAAACCTTCATTTTTTTCCTTTTATTTTTATGGTTTCCTTGTTTTTAAGCTTTACGAAAGCATTGGGCAACGAATAACGCGGCTGACTACGGATCAGAAGATTCCAGGTTCGAATCCTGGCAGGCTCGATTTTTTTCCCTCGTGAAACCTTCATTTTTTTCCTTTTATTTTTATGGTTTCCTTGTTTTTAAGCTTTACGAAAGCATTGGGCAACGGATAACGCGGCTGACTACGGATCAGAAGATTCCAGGATCGAATCCTGGCACGCTCGATCTCTTTCTTTGCTTCACGGAGCCTCATTTATTTCCCCCTTTTCATGGTCTCCTTGTTTTCAAGCTTTAAGGAAGAATTGACGTCAGGTATACACCATCACACCATGACCTTCAGCAAAATTTTGTCTTTTGGGTGCTTACCAATGTTGCATGACGGTGGTAGAATGGGGATAACTGATGTGGCTTGGATAGGGGCAACGGCTGGTGAGCTTGAGGCGGGTAGGTGTCCTTTTTGCAGCCAACTGCCAATGCCCATGCCTGAACGGTCACAGTTTCGAAGGTGTTCCCGCCAGGCAAAGGGCTGTCAACAGTAGCGTAACTAGAAATGTGCTTGAGCCTGGAGGTGGTATACAAGCAGTAGCGCAACTAGAAATGTGCTTGAGCCTGGAGGTGGTACAAGCATAATTTTGTGAGTAATCGTGCATTCGTTTGCATGCGTTCGTGTATATTATATACGCACGCACAATCATAAAATTTTCCCGGGTCGAGGGGGGGAGTGCATGTACCCCCCCCCCCTACGCCAGTGACCGTCACAGTCTCTGAAAGAGGTCGCGGCAGCCGACTTTCAGAGAGCCTTTTCATCGTGGGAATCACAATTGCAATCGGTGCATCGGCGCACAAAAAGAACTACATTGAATAACCTAAGGAATGTGTACAGACAAAATCAATAAATTATATTAAGGCGAAAGCCTAGATGGCTCACCAAACGCGCAAAGTAGCCGTCAGCGGCGTCTGCACGAGCGATGCAATTATCATCACCGTCTAATAACGCCACCGGGTCACAAAAGTTTCTAGCCTTGTCGCAACATCCGAGCCCGTAGCCAGGAAATTTTTTTTCGGGGAGGGGGGTCCCAAGGTGTGACTGAGAATAAAAAGGAAAAGACCTTTGACTTGGAGTCATCTTAGACGAAAGCATGAGGGAACTTGCAAGTTTTCCTTTTCTTTAAAACAGGCTCAGTCTCGTTACTTTTACGGACAGACCTGAATGCTATCTCGTCATGGCACAATGGAATAATATTCAAGAACTCTAAAGATTGGCAAGTGCGTATATTCAGACTGCGCACACCGGATATAAGCGCACTAATACATACGCTATTCCACAGACTTGAAGAACGAAGTCCTTGCCCAGATGGGCTGGAGAACAAGCGTGTTCTAGACCATTTTAGTACATTCTACTGCACTGTAATTCTAGGCTACCGTGTTCCAGACTAACAGCGCATACCCCGCCCCGCAGGAGGTGCACGTCGCAGTCGACAAGATGGCCCTGCGTATCATTACCTCCGTGAAAGGGCTCCCCCGACGGCTTGGGGAAAGAGTAGGTCTTGTTAAAGCGAAGCCAGGTGCGGATATGGCTACCATTGCAGATAACAAAGAACTCGGGATGCGCGAACAAAGAGCCTGTCATCCTTTGGACACACACTGCATTCCTGGGCTGACAACGATTACGGCTAACGTTTTGGGGCGCGCGCTACGGTATCGGTTCATCTTACCCGACTGCCCCGACAACGGTTTAGAGATACAAAAGTATTTTTGTGGAAGTGAAAGGAAGGGAAGTTGACACTGGCATCCGCGTCCGACATAGAAGGCCCGTTCAGTGGGTAAAGCGAAAGAATATGAGCCACGCGAGCCGTGTTTGAAGAAAGGGTGGGACGTCGAAAACTCTGCGCACGTGCAGCCGCTTCCCCTCTCTCATTGCCAATTAATATCCTCTTTTTTTCTGTTTGTGCGCTTTTCCAACTCGGGGTGGAGGGTCCGTCTGCATTCCCGCAGCGTCCGGCATCCCTCCTCCGCGGTTGTTCGATCTGTGCGTGCGTAGCCGCCCTCCTATCTCGCGGGCTGCGCTGCGTGCTAGAGCAGCCAGCGAACGTGCGACGCGAGCGGAGGGGCGGGGAAGGTGGGTGGGGGTGGCGATAAAAGCGTCTCGTCTCTCAGCGGACACGCTCGCGTTGGTCGCTTCTTTCTGCTTGTGGTGCGGCGCACAGACTCGCTTTATTTTCGTTTATTTTCGAAAGGCGCGCGGAGTCATCGCACGGCCGAGAGAGACGGTGTGGCGCGTCGGCCCGAAGCGCGACGAAGGGTGGCTCGCTCCGCCGTCTCGACACGACACGCGAGTGAGTTGACAGACTCTGGCTGCTGCGTTAGCCACCCCCTAGCTGCGGCAAGCAAGCGACGAACCCCGGGTACGAGCAGACGACGCGCCAGCGAGGACGGGAAGAGGGGTGCGGTTGTTTGGGACCGGTGGCGGTTACCGGTGGGGGGTTCTCCCCAAGGTTGCCGCGCGTGCGCGACAGATTCGGCAGCGTCCCGCCGCGCGACAACGGCTCTCGCTCGCGTTTCTCCAGCGACGGAACAGGAGAACCGCTGGCGGCGCGCCGGTGCCGCGGCGGCATTAGCAGCAGCTGGGCGCGGCATCATCATCCGTGGAGGGGGCATGGGGTTCGTCCCGCTCCTGTTGCCGGCGCTGCTCGCCGTAGCGTCGGCAGCCGGCTTGGACGGGTTCGACTGGGCCAGCCGGCTGGCGCAGCCCACCTGCCTCGAGATACCGGCCAACCTGACGCTGTGTCGCGGCATCGGCTACACGCGCATGCGACTACCCAACCTGCTCGAACACGACAGCATGGCGGAGGTTCAACAGCAGGCGCGCTCGTGGGTGCAGCTGGTGAACCGGCGATGCCACCCGGACACCCAGCTCTTCCTCTGCTCGCTCTTCTCGCCGGTCTGTCTGGAGCGGCCCATCTTTCCCTGCCGAAGCTTGTGCGAGGCCGTGCGCAGGGGATGCGAGGCCACCATGGCACACTACGGCTACCCGTGGCCGGACATGGTCCGCTGCGACAAGTTTCCCCTGGACAATGACATGTGTATCGGTGTGCAGAGCACCGCCGCAGCCAGCGAGGCCTCAGCGTCAGTTGCCTGCAGGGCTTGCCAACAGGCCAACACGACGGAGTCGCTCGTGGACAACTACTGCCGCGCCGACTTCGGTGGGTCTTTCTCCTTTCATCTGGCTCTTATCTGCGCGCGCGCTAATTACACGCACTCACGATTTGTCCGCTTGCCAGCGCCTCCCGCAGATCGTCCACGTGCAAACCAGTGGAGCGTGTTCGTGCCCTGCGATGACGTCACGATATGACGAAGCCGCCTAAGGAGTTTCGTAATGTGCTGTCAGTTTAGCTCCCCCCCCCCCCTTTTTTTTTTCATGCCGTCGGAGCGCGACGATTCTGCGAATAGACAACAGCTCAAATTTGAACTCTTGCTAGGATATGACCAACCGGTGCACACATCATTGTTTTAAACTTGTCAACATAATGTGACACTAGTGGCAGTTAATAGTGAGGCAGGTGGAAGATGGAAAAGAAGCAGCTCCCATTGTCAGTTTTCTACTGAAAGATTGATTACAGGCATGAATCTGTCAGAGTTGTTTTGCAGTTTGACAGATGTGGGTATTCTTTCTGCTATCTGAATGGTCTGAAATGTCTGCAAGGCTTTGTGTGAATAGTGAATTTTAGAATCAAATATGAATCAAATAGCAATAACATGGAATAGAATACAAATTGAATACTATTTGAATAGTTTTCAAATAGTAAGGAAACAATCGTCAAAACAGGTCTTGACTGGTAAGGTGACAATTCTCAAAACGGCACGAGAGTTTCATATCTTATGTGAAACAACTATTCAGAAACTTTAGCAAAGAAAAGTTATGAGTACTTTTAACCGAAAAAAATAATTATGTAAACTGAGAAGCCACCGAAGCCGTCAAAATATTTTGTAACGGCAAGGTAAAATATAGCAGTGACTACAATATGCAAAATGGCAATTTGTCTTGTCAACAGTTTTCGAAGAGAACTTATGCCTAGGTATTGAATAATTTTCAAGAGCTAGTATTATGATGAATATCATAGTGGAAGTAATTGATTGCTGACAATGTTGCCTTGATGACACTGCAGTTTTAAGCAAAACAGCTTCATCCTTTGATCAATATAGCATCTATAATCTTGTAAGTATGTGGGCTGCATGCATCCGGTTGATTTGATGATTAAAACAAGAAACGTTGCTTCTCGCTGTTCCCACGCCTCATTCCTTAGGGCATTTTTCATTGTTTCTAATTATTTGAAAACTATTCGAAGATATTCAGTATTTTGAATACACACTACTAAATGTGAGTGCAGAGTCCAACAGGACACTATTTTATTTGTTATTCAGAATTTTCCAGTATTCGCACACTCCTAACTGTCTGCTTTTACAAAAAGCGTTTGCTGATGCTTAAATGAATATGATGTGCTGGGCAACAAACTTTTTAAAGGGACTTTTGATGTTCAATATAGTTCTGTTGGGCTTTCAAGAAAAGATAATGGGGCACTGGTTTTTTTCTCATTTTCCGTATAGTAACATTTATTGGACTGAATCTGCAAATTTTGTAAAGTGAATATCATGCCACTTTTGGTTGGGCGATTTCATTTACTCCATTGTCAAATTTAAACAATTGCTTTCAAGCTAATCGATCAGCTGTGACAAATTGGTATTAATTAATGAATTACAACAGGAATACCAGTGCACAAGCTCGTGGTAATCTGAAAAGCATGGGTTAAGATGCTACAAGTTTGGGTAGTATTTCAGGTCCGACATAAACGTTGCTTTCATGGACAGGCTCTTGTTATAAAATGTTGAAAGTTTAGAAACATTCTCTCCAGACTATTTTCCGTAAGACACCTTAGGCTGTTAAGCTTATGTTTTCTTGCTTTGGTATATTGCGACTTGAATTAATAAGGCCATGAACCATCCTATATGTGCCAGCCCAACCACTTCTACGTATATGCATGTAGCAAAACACTGTTCAGTTAATTATTATTAGAGATACAAAGCACAAAGGTTAACCGCCCAATAGGGACGCACTCAAACCCGTCTGTAAAATAGTCTATACAAGCAACATAAGTGCATGAAAATTTTGTGTGCACTAAACTTGCAGGCCTTTGATACCGACCCTTTGTTAAAAGCCTCGCACGCTTTTGCCTTTGGAAAAGCTTACACGGTCTTTCAGTGGCCGACGAGACACACAATGCTATTAACTAAGTCACTTTCCTCAATAACTTATCAACATAGCTACATCGGTCTGGAGTATTGTAGTATCGTGCGGTGGATGCGCCGCACGGAGAACACAGGGCACGGCGCTGAAGTGCTGGCCGACAAGAAGTAAGCAGCAGCCGGTAGCCAAACAGGAAATCTTTTATTATATACTATGTCGCGCATATAAACACAGAGTAGCACCTCTTTAGGGCGATAATAATTTCCAAGAAGCTCTATTTACTTTTTTTGTCAGCAGGGCTATAACTAGGGTGGCGGGAAAGAAGTGCGAAATTTTTTTGCACTCTTAACATTTCGGGTCATACCAAAATATTTAAAAGTTTTCACAGTGACCTTCAGTTGCCAAAGTTAGCAGTTCCACACCCTCCTTCTCCAGGAAAAAATATTCCTGGGTACGGCCCCACTTGTCGGCCCATTGGTTGTTGTATATTTAAAGTTCAGGTATGCAAACTGCTTTATTGCAAGACTTGGAAGAAAAAAAAAGAAAACAGGTGTGCACATAGTGCCAAAAATGAGCTGTGCATCACTGTGTTGAACAGTAGCTAACTGCATAAGATGGTGCATTTTCATTTGCAAACAGCCACGAGTTTAGTGCTCGTGTTGCATCATTGTTCTTGCAGCGTTATTTCTTTGTTTGTACTGTCAGTGAATATGCTATAAAAGAGATTTATTGAGCATAGAGGTTGTTGCTAGTCAGGCAATGCACCGGCCTCAGTTCACGAGCTTCAGCGCCTGCTGCACGTTCGATGCTGTTGCCTCTGCGCCAGAGTACTCCCTCTTCCTTACAAGGCATTGTGTAGTACCTGACTATATATCTTCTGATTTTCCTCTCCGATCAGTGTTGCAATCTTGCTCACCAGTATGCAGTTGCCGGCTCAGGTGCGGTCATACTGAGAGATTATGGTACGTGCACGTCCAACAACAAAAGTAATGACGCAGATGCACACCTTTGGTGCCTCGTGCTGTACGCTGTACCCATGCATTTACTTACTTGACCCGCAAATCGTCTTTCCTTTTTTTCCTTTGATTTGCGGCAACAGTGGTGCGTGCCCGGGTGAAGCGCCTTCAGGGATCTCAGCTGCAGTGCAAGCGCTCAAAGCTTCTGAAGCTGCGCGAGGGCCTGCTGCGACGACAGCTTCGACGCCCCGTCCTCAAGGCACCAGACTTCGAACGCTGCTGCGGCCCCCTCAAGGGACAGCTGTTGCTCATGGGGCTGCGTGCCGAGAACGGCAGCCTGGCGCCCTTGCTCGTCATGCCGTGGCGGCGTACCCCGGCCTTCCGCAAGGCCCTGCGGCTCATGCGCGGAGTCAACTGCACCAACCCGCTGCAGCACTAGTCTCGTCTCGGAAAGGCCGGCGGCGCCACGTTTTCTCCTCGGGACATGGAGACGAGAGCCGAAGCATTGCGCCTCCCAGCCTTATGACAGGTCTGGACCACGGGGCGGTACATCTCCCTCGACGGATGGCAACCGGCATGACGAATTTCGTGCAGTTCCCGGCTTGCCTTTGTCGACCTCACACGAAACTGCTTAAGTTGCCCGCAAAAGTAAAAGCGGGGCTGGGTCCCAGAACGAAGATGCAGATGAGGGTGACAACTCTTTTGTATCACACCTTATCCGAATTCCATGGCGACGCAAAAGTTTGCAGTGTTATGCTTTGTAACACTTGTCTGCTTCGTGCCTCCTTAGAGCACTTCTTTTTCCTCCCTGTCGGTACTCGCTAGTCGTGAAGATTAAATGCGCGTGTATCCGTGCGAAAAAGGCAGAAAGTAAAAGCACGAGCTGCCTGACAAGCAGGCTAAAGAAAGAGTTGCCGAACTGGACATGTCAATGTTGTGAAGTGTTGTTGGCATTGGGTGTAGTGGTCTCCATACTAAACAAGTGATTGTAGTGTCTTCTGTACCACCTGTCGTCTTATGCAAGAAACGAAGCACGTTTGGTACATCTCTGCCGCTTGCACAAAGGATGTGTCATCGGGTAAGAATGCGAATTTTGTGCTGCTAGCCGGTGCCGAGTACAATCTTTTACAGCATCTGTATCTTGTACAGAAAGTAGGATTGGCTAAAACATTTCTAATGCCTTACTTAAAGAATTTATGCTTGTGCATACTGCTTTATGGTAGTATTTATCAGTCAGTTTTCAGAACATCAATTTCCATTTTTATCTTGCTGCAGGGGATGAGATAAGAAAAAAAATGGGCACATGTCATTTCACACAATGATTGTCCATGCTGATTGATTGAGCAACAAGCACCGTCATGGGAAAAAACGCTCATTGTTTCGTTACATTGCTGTGCTAGATATTCCTTGTAAAGGTGACATAACAAGGTGTTCATTATTATGATTACTTCTTTTTTCTGCCATTGTGTACGTCACAGCAGTAGCGTGGTCCTGGTGAAAATTATTCAAATCTGTGGTTAGAAACCATAAACATATTTGAAAGCAACTTTTTCTGGTACGGTTAGAACCTCATGTTGCCATTTTTGGAAGTAAAGCTGAATTTGTAATATTTTTTTAAGGAGAATGCCACCCTTCAATGGATTTGTAAAAAAGTATACATATGTAGCAGATTTAATTAGGTTCTGAGAGATGTGTCAGTGAAGTGATGCTAATGGAGAAACAATAGATCACCTCACTTGGAGTGCTTATCATTTTCAGAAACTCTTATGACACATTTGTACCTTTTTGAAATATTTTTCAAAGATATTTTTAAGCTTCAATTTATTGAAACATTGGCATATAGATTCGAACTTCTCAAAAGCGCTGCTTTGGTATTTGGTGCCTCGGTGCCACTGTAGCTGTCTCTCCGTTAAAACAAATTTCTGCTATGTATATTTAAACTTAGATGAGCATACTTTAAAATATAATCTATAGGTTGGTTTTAGCCAATTCATGATATTAGTAAGAAACATGAAAAGGTGCGGAAGTTTGTAGGAGTTTAAAAAAAAGGTTCATGATATATTTGCAGTAATACTTTCAAGAGGAAAAACGGCATCAATTCATGCTTTCACATTTTGATGTGCGAGGAGCAGTGTTTACAAGAGGACACTTCAGCGGTTGCTGGTGCTTTCATTTGCGGCATGCTATGAGACTGCGGCTATAATTCAACTTACCCGCTTGGATCATTCTCGTTTGCATAATCTGCACTGTCAAGGACAAGTAAAACACTTGCGGGGAAGTATGAAGGAGGACAGCTCTCGCAACTTGTAACTCAAAAGTATGCGGTCTCGTGCCGCTGCATACCTGGTTTCCGAGTGTGGTGTAGGCCAATGGTTAATTGCGCAAGCTGAAATCGTGCCGACATCAAAGTGGCAAAAGCGGGAATGAGAGAATGCGTTCCAGTTAGCCCTAACTCGTTCGTGTTCTATCTGTCCATGACAGTGTGTATGTGTCTTCAAGTACCCATATGTGTGTGTTACTTCATAAGTAATCTCTGTTTTCAAGGTGAGTGATAGGTAGGTGATCGACAAGCACGAGCATTCACTCTTGTGTGCTATTGAAAGTAAGAGCACATCTTTCATATGTAGGCTTGTTCTTTCTGCCCTAGCTTTGCCTCTCGTGTTTTATCATATACAAATGTATGCTTTGTAGTACGTCGTGAGTGTCTCACTTCTCGTTTTTTTTTTTTCACAATAAGGCGAAAGTTGATGGAAAGTAAATATGAAGACAATATACAGTTCTTGAGTTTGCTGACAAACTGTCGTTCATATTCTTCAACTTTGCTGCTGCTACATTTCATTATGTGGTCTACTCACTATGACACCATGTAGAAATATAAAACAACCAGTTCACCACTGATAGCCAACCAGTATTTTACCGATTTTATTCGCTCAACTTGACAGCTCTTTTCTACTGTCGGTTCCACTTTTTCTTTATTAAAAATTAAAGTCTGTTTGAAATAGTTATGGCCAAATTTTATTTTTGTTTATTCATTTTTCTGGCATCATCACTCCAAATGTTTTGTCTGGCCAACTCGATACTAACAGCATACCAGACTCCACTTGCCTGTTCAGAAAAACTAAAAAACAAGCAAGAACGCGACTTCCCAACTCTACGCCACCAAGAGAATGCGTAGTTGCTAAACGGGAGTGTCAATTCTTTGTTAAATACAGCGTGCTCGCCACCATCAACATCAACTCACCCAAGATGCGACGGGCTAAGAAAACTTGCTAACTTCTGAGTCAGCAAAACAGTCGCCCCTCAAAAAGGCACCGTAATGCCCGATTCGTCTCGAAGAGCGGGTCAGTTCTTGCTTTTTTAATTCATTAGCAACTTTGGGCTAAAGGTGGCTAGAGAGTTTATTTTATTCATAATAATTTTTACCCAGCCAGACAGATCTCTTCCTGAAAATGAAAGAGCCTAGTAGTTCAACAGTAGATAAAGCAGCATGAAATAACTGTGCCTTTTTCTGATAGCTGCCTCATCTTTAATGCATGCAACAGTCAGAAATGCGTACGTTTGACAGGGAACTTGCCATCTGATGTTGAAACGCGACGCCAGGCTTGTGCACAACCATTGCTCACCATCGTACGTGTGGTACAAGACAATTTTCAACGTGTGAGTAGCGTAAGCTTCCCATCACGTTGGTGCTATATTTTCTTAGTCTTCATTTTTGGCTGCTTACATTTAACTGTAGGTGTTAACTTTGGAGATCTCGATCAACAGCCAAATTTGAAGTTGTGTGTTTCAAACTGGCCCATATTTGTCACACTTCTATTGGGAGTTGAATGATCTGTTTTGGATACGAGTTCATGCACTTTACAATACGGTCACAATTTAGAAACCTTCGGTTGGTGGAACTAATCCAGTTCATCCTTTTTTGAAGTTTGCCTTCCATTAACTTGGTCAGCTGTCCATATTCTTTGACATGGTTAAACTGTTCCTCGCAAAAAGCCATACCGTGTCAATACACGGCTACTTTTTGCTACCTGACCATTGCTACTATTATCAGCTAAAAAAAGGAAGCAGCACATGCTAATTATCAGTTGGGTCACAGGGGCGTAGTCATTGCAAGTTGTGTGCTATTTAGTAATGCTCTTTGATTCCGAGCCGCTTTCACGTTTCAGAACGTCTTGCAGTGCATTACTTGATTTCGCATGTTGAGAAAATTTCTTGAATTTCTCTGTGAGTGCAGTTTGTAGCTAGTTGTGCTAGAGTGTTTAAAATGTTTACACTGTTTAGGGTAGCCAATAAAAAAAAAATTGCTATTTGCAATGGACCTAGCATATAGTGGAGTCACATTGTATTAGTGTTTTTTATTTTTGATCACTACTTAACAGAAGACTGCGGTATTTATAGTCAGCTGGCAGTAATGGCTATGCCGCTGTTAAGCGCCCTTTTGTTTCAGTGTTATTTGTTCCAGTGTCCACTTTACTCTGCATTTAAGACTTGTTTCTAATGTTTGCAGCCTTCATAGCTGCCTGCCAGAATGACTGTCAGACTTGCATTTTTACATGAAGCCTCAGGATCTTGTCTCGTGCATTTGCGTGCGAGATCCCTATTGAAGTGCAAACTTGATGTCCGAGGTCTTCCAGTATAACCAGTGCCATACCACACAGTGTAATTTTATGTTAGGATTTTGCATTTATGTATACTCTGGTGAAGCTTTTGTAGGTGCTTTTCCTGTGAATTTTTAAAATATTTTTTTTTCGTGGCTGAGAGATCATTACAGCTGTCACACGAACTTTCACGTTAGACACTGTACGCCACTGCCAAATTTTTGAATGATTGAGATGTGTGTTGTTGTTTTGTTAGGTATCTTTTGCATGGTAATCACTTTATGGAATCACTTGCATGGTAATCACTTTATCTTTAGATGATATAAAGTCTGTGATGCTTTTGCAGGCTTCTTTTAAAACTAACAGTTTCTTAGTAGGCAGCAGCTTTCTGCTTTTTTCGTATAAAAAGAGGTAACAGCGTCCTGTTGATTCAGGATTTGTGTATTTAAGTAGAGGCAGCATGCAATGTTGCAAGGCTATGAAAATAATCATAACTTTAAACTGAAATCGGCAGCACATCTTGATTGTCAGACGAGTCCTACTCGCTGCGTGCAAAAGCTTCATAAATTGAGAAAGAATTTAGGGATTGGATGCTGCAAATATTCCAAAGTGAGCTCTCCTGGATTTCATAAATGATGAAATTATTTGTTTGAAGCAAGGGAATCACTAGCAGATGATGATGGTGCACTTACAAGAACACTGTGACCTAACTTCACAGCTTTTGAAATGTATAATATTCAAAAGCAGGCCCTAACAAGCGAAAGTGCCATTAAATTGCAGATAATCCAGCAAAATCTTGTTGTGCAGCTTGTATGTAAACTACTAATCCTTGACCTCTTTTTACCAATTACATGCAAGTTTCGAAATAATACTTGACCAGTGTACACAGGTTTACTTTATCTCTGTGTTTATTTTAGTCAAACGTGCCATGGAAATGCGAAGATACACTTTTTCCGTTGTTTTTTTTTCACTAGATGCAGTGTTTTAGCTATGTTTGCTGTGAAATGGGCTTCATTTAGCTCGCATAAGTATACCAGAGCTTGCACCTACTATTTTGATTTACAACCTTAATGTTTAGGGCGCATTATTTTAGCAACCATTTGTATATCTCACTCTCAGTCCACGTGTGACGTCTTGTTGCTTTGCAGGTCACAATTTGTGGGGTCAGTTTCGAACAATAAGTTTGAATAGGCAGTTGAGTGTACCTTCAGCTTGCGTTCAACTGTTGTGCACTAACTACGTGCCCTTGAGTCAACTCTGTGTGCCAAAGGACATCATGTGTGTTTTTTGCCTTGTGAGTGCGAGTTAGCTGTTTGCTGCCATCTTTTTTTCGTGTGCCATGATGGAGGAAGAAAACAGGATAACCTATCACGTATGGAGCGACTCCTGATTTCTTTCAATGACCGCAATCAAGGTCCTAACTTGCAGTCAAGTGCCGCATATGCACAAGGAGGAAAAGCTGGCACACCGAAGTCATTTACCGGCATGCTTGCAATGTAGTGTTCATATTGTGCGTGCTTTTTTTTACATTTTGGTTTTTGTATTCAAGGGCGCTTTATAGTTGTTTTGTACGAATTTGTGAACAGCATTATTTTCCTATATCTAGCATGGACGCTTGATAGGGATGCCACATGTAGTCCCTTGGCTGTGATAAGCTTTTAGTAAATAAAGTGTCGTAATTTATTCCTCTTTGTGCCAATCTCTACCAATGTGGGCCAAGAGCTGCCGACACTAATTGCACATGCGTTGTTTATATGAGAGATGCCTTTCTTTCGTAGTGCAGTTTCACTGCACTTTGACACTACTGCCGTGATTTCAAACAAGTACTATTCCATAAAAAATGTGGCTTTCTTACTACTGTCCTGCTTACTGCCAAACAAGTGATCAAAAAGGTCGGCAAGTTCACTCGTGAATCGACTCACAGGGACTGACTGAAACTCTGATCAGGCTGCGAGTCTGAGTCTCTGTGAGTAATGTTTTGGTGAGCGTGTCTAATTGAAGAAAAGTTTTAGTGAGTGTGAGTCTTGTTAGGGAAAATATCTGAGTACGAGCGAGCCCTAAGCACAAGATATATCTCTTGAGTGGTTCCGGCTGAGCTGCCCGTTTTATTGCCTGCCTATGAACCTATCTACTCGTCTTCATCATTGCTATCAGCCTTATATCA
Organism: Rhipicephalus annulatus; assembly: GCA_013436015.1. Taxonomy (NCBI): domain Eukaryota; kingdom Metazoa; phylum Arthropoda; class Arachnida; order Ixodida; family Ixodidae; genus Rhipicephalus; species Rhipicephalus annulatus. The sequence continues at coordinate 201,935 of WOVY01009825.1, read as the reverse complement.
GCTTACTTTTATATACCAATGTCTATTTACAGATACTTCAAACACACGAACGTTTATGCGTTGCCTCAGTATTTATTTGTTAGGGTGCCATGACCTCCACCATGCAAACTTTCATAAGAAGTTTCGAGTAAAAAAAAATATATCTTGTGCGCGTTTCATAAAAAAAAAATGTCCTTACTGGATTCAAACCTCCGATAGCTCGTACTTGAAAGTGAAAGATCAATACAAAACCTATCCTAGAGCACCAATCATGTGAGAAATTGGCGTTAAAGAGCATTTACACCATGATCAAGAACAGGCAATCTTGCTGTAACGCATACCACCCTACCATAGGAGTGCACACGGGATTGGGGGGGGGGGGGGGTAGTGGCTGCTTACTGTAGTCACCTAGGAGAGTAGAGGGGGAGGGGGGGGGGCGTTGCGACCTACTTTCGCCCTCCCTGAAGGAAACCCTGCGCACATATTTATGCTCTTGACTCCCTCCTCATACAACTCACACCTATATATTGTATCCCATTGCACGAAGGGCATCTTCAGCACATAATGGAGCATTTAGCACATCTATGGATGTAATTTATGTGCTTCCTTTTCTTGGAATTTCACAAAAACGCTATATTCACAAATTCAATATTCCCGCGTTTAGACTGCTTGTTTCAGGCGTAACGCCGCATGCAGCCCAAATAGCATTTAAAAATATCTCTAATACAGACCAGGGACAGTCGTATCCATTGCTGAGACGTGGGTTTTGACACTATGCACCTATTTTACGATGCGCAGCGCAGGCGATATTTACATGGTCATCGAGATTCCTAACACTGACGTGCTTCAAATCTCGAAGGACGTCACAAGAAATGAACGCGAAATAGTCAGTCTGTTCAGTAAACCCGTAATAACTATTTACAGTTGTTTTATTATGTTACAGGCACCTTGTTATATATTACGAAGGGATGTGAAGGCCAGCTCTGCAACAAGGGGGCGCGTTCGTTTTCACATGTGCATGTGTAGGGCCCGGACAACTAAATTTGTCTAAACTCACTACTCACAGTTTTTCTTTTAGCTGAAGTGCATATCTCATCAGCTATGCTTATTTGTACCTTACGTTTCACACTCAATAGCTAACTATACGTCATGGCTGCAATGTAGACCAATATGTAGACCACTCAAGCATAGTGTAGAGCTGGCATGTCTGAAAGTTGGTGTCCATGCTCTAGCGAAACATCGTAAACTTATTCGCTGGTGCACGTTTTGCTGCGCGCGGGGTGTGTCCCGCACGTTCGAACCATGGAACCGTGTGACGGTTACCCAACTTCGTTGCTAAAGCTTCGAAACAGTCAGGAAGAGTTTGAAAACAAGTTCTATGCGGCAGGAGAGTGCGATCGGAATGCAGTCGTGGCGAGCTACATCGCCGAAGTGTCGTCTTCCGACGATCCTTTCACTGTCACCGACCTCGGGACGGGTAAGTGCTTCTACATGTCATATGCAGGCTGCGTCGCTCGTCTAAATAGCCCGGGGGCGTCTGATAGGCAGTAAAGGGCTCTGTAAAATAAAAAAAAAGAAAAGAAAGAAACATGCAGTTCCTTAACGTGCATTTACATCTAAAACACGCGGGCCGCTGGCATCTTCTGTCTGTGGATTCCGGCTGACTCTGCCGGAATTTAACCCGCGATGATCAGCTGTTAAGCTCCATAACCACGAGATCATCGTGGCGGGTAAGCCGATGACGCAATGAAAAAAAAAAAAACAAGTTCGCGAGAGCAAGTAAGATTTACACATGACATATGCTACCTCGAATTGTTGCCGAGAGTTGTTGCTGAATTATTGCCTGAACTACTTTTTGGCCGTTTGGGTGAAACCATTTCTACTTTATGATTTGCATTACGTTGTGTCTATACAAAACGTGCACACGTGATGCGCACATTGTTATATAAAGACACCGGTTACATAGCGCAAAAAAAAAACGATTATTGGGACGGTAGTTCGCAGAGGCAAGCCATCTCAATCGGTAAACGTATGTGCACGTTATGATGCACGAACTTTTAATGGCGATAATAAGCACTTTAGATGAAACACAGCTCGTACCATTGGCAGAAAGCACGACATGACAGTAATACGCTGCCGATCGTGGCACCGTTGCAGACTTGGAATGGATCAACACTTCGCGACCTCTGGTGAGCTACGACCTGCGCGGCCGAGTCGTGGTGCTGGACTTCTTCACCTTCTGCTGCATCAACTGTCAGCACGTACTGCCCACTGTTAAACTCCTCGAGCAAGAGTTCCCCGTTCAGTCTGGACTTCTGGTGGTCGGGGTCCATTCGGCAAAGTTTGACCACGAGAAGCACTTGGGCAACGTCAGCAAAGCCCTAATGAGGCTTGGCATCACACATCCAGTTGTAAATGACGCCCATAGCTCTCTCTGGAAGCGCCTGAGGATCAACTGTTGGCCCACGTTAGTTGTCCTAGGACCTTCAGGACAGGCGCTGCTGTTTCTTGTGGGCGAAGGGGCGACTCAGCTTCTGTTACCATTTTGCAGGATGGCAATGGAACATTTTCACCCATCCCCTGTGACCTCCTTGCCATTAGCCCCAGGTGCCCTTCCCACGGGGCCATTATGCTTTCCGGCCAAAGTGTGTGCCACTGAGACGAGACTCATAATTGCAGACACTGGCCATCATCGCATCGTCATTACAAGCCACAATGGTACGGTGCTTCAGGCGGTTGGAGGATATGAGCCTGGTTATCGAGACGGTCCCCTCAATGGCGCCCTGTTCAGTGAACCAAACGGCGTTCACTGGCGGGATCCTCACTTCATTCTCGTTGCCGACACTGGTAACCACGCCGTTCGTGAAATCGACCTTGAGCACGGCACTGTGAGCACATTGGCTGGGACCGGTAAGCAGGGCGAGGACACAGAGGGAGGCCGCCTCGGACAGCAGCAGGAACTCAACTCGCCCTGGGATGTCTGTTTAGTCGATAACGTATTGTTCATCGCAATGGCTGGCTCACACCAGATCTGGGCTTTCTTCTTTGAAGATGAAGTGCTTTTCGGAAAACAGTGAGTCGGCTTCTTGTTTCATTTTTGTAAAACTGCATTGGGTCATCCCTTTGAATTTTTGTTTATACTTTTACTTTCTAGGACTTACAGTAAAGGTACATGTGCATGCATTGCTGGTAGCAGTGCGGAAGGTAACCGAAATAACAGCTACCCTCTCAGAGCAACATTTGCCCAGCCATCAGGACTTTGTTTCCAGCCTCCAAGCTCTCTTCACATTGCTGACAGTGAGAGTTCATCCATAAGATCACTGTCACTGAAGGATGGCACAGTGAAAAATATTGTTGGTGGAGGCCTGGATCCTACGGTAAGTTGTGGTGCCCATTGTATACTCAGCTTCTGATTGAATTGAGGCCTTAATTTTAATTAACTGGAATGGCACAGAATTTTTTACTGGATCCAAAACATAAATATAATGCCAGTTTTTATTTGTAACAGTGAGCTTACAATAATATGAATATGTAAAGAGCAGAAAAACTTCAATAAGAACTTATTTAGGCAAAGCTCTAGGTTAAATTTTACTTCCAAATATAAAATGCCTTACTGAATTGCAAAGGTGAACACTCCTACAAATGTAGGCACTGTTTCTTTCTGATAAAATAAATAGCGTGCCTGCACTAGGAAGAAAAAGGCCTTGCATTGGTGTGTCTTGCTGATGTACCTGATTTAATAATGTTAGCTCAACAACTTGCCTCATCTAGCGAATTTATCTATTTCTTCCTCAGGACCTGTTCTGCTTTGGGGATACAGATGGTGTGGCCCTAAATGCAAAGCTACAGCACCCCCTTGGTGTTGCTTGGAGTACTCTCAAGGGAAGACTTTATGTGGCTGATAGTTACAACCACAAGGTTAAAGAAGTGTACGTAGAAAAGCGCCTGTGCAATACATTAGTAGGAGGTGCAACTGTTGAAGACTTATCTGGCTTGCATTCACAGTCAGCAGGTCTCAGTGAACCAGGAGGCCTGTGCATCTTTGGAAGCAGGATGTATGTTGCAGATACAAATAATCATTGTGTAAAGGTTGTAGACCTTGATTCGGGTCGTGTTGATGTGCTCGCAATTGTTGCTCCTCAAGCTACGGACTGTGATGGAGTGAACGAGGAAAGTGTCAGTGAAGGGAAGTGCGTGTCCAGAGTGAAACTATCGCCCGGAGGTCACCTGTGTCTCAGGTTCGATCCTCCATTTGGCCTAGCTGTTGGAGCACCGAACCGATGGAAGGTGCATTGCAGTCATCAAGTATGGACGCAAAATCCTCTGCCTGCAGGAACACTGGAGCCTGCAACGCAAGCCACTGCCAACTTGACGCTTCATGAACACTGTGTTGAACAGGAACTGAACATTCAAGTAACTGTACAAGTTTACGTTTGCAAGGGTGATGTTTGTGCGCCTCGTTCGTGGAGTTTTTGCGTGGCATTGTCCGTAGACAATGATGGTCCGAAAAGCCAAGAAGTTTTCTTTCCGAAAGACGTGTATGCATAAAATCGAAAGAAAAAGTCTGTACACAGTTCCATACATAGTAGTAAACCCTTTTAGGGCTACGGAAAAAGTTCGGCCTGTAGAATGCACAACTCTGTGGGTCTCATAACCGTGTTGCGTTGTTGTAAGCGCTCGTGTGATCACTGCAATGGCATGCGCGTCAAGTGTCGCTACGCTTTAAACGAAAACATACACAGTCAAGTGCTAAGAAATATAAAACAACATAATCACTGCAGTCTAACAAATTTGTTCATTCTTAAGACACAAGAACTTCGAATTTATTACTCCGCATAAAACTGATAATACCAATAATATCTGGGGGTCTAACGTCTCAAAAACAGAAGCTAAGAAGCTATTCCATTCTTTTAAAAATTGTTAATATAATTAAAATAGCATTGAAGGTCAATGATTCTCTAATTAAAAGTAACCCAAAATTATTTGCATCAATTTCTGTAAATAAAATGTTTTTAATTTGCTATCTTTACATTTTTTAGACACTGTAGTAGAGGGCTCCGGAAATTTAGACCACCTGGGATTCTTTAACGTGCTCCTAAATCTAAGCACACTGAACTTAAAATTTTTGCCTCCATCGAAAATACTGCCGCCGCAGCCGAAATTTCATCCCGCGACCTTCCAGTTAGCAATCGAGCTCTATAATCACTAGACCATCGTGGCGGGGCCGCAAAACTGAAAAAAGTCACATTGTGGGTGCGAAAAATGGATGAACTGTTTCCTGGTGTGAACACTTTTACTGCGACAAGTCTCGCTAGCCTCTACAAAGCAGACTTCTATGTATGAAAGTAAGTATAGATATCGTGGAAGCAAAAAAAATACGAGCCACTGCAGGATGTGCCCACAGTCTTTAGTGGAGGCTTACTGGGACACTTGATGTGAGCTCCAACGTAGTGTTCGGGGGGTTAAAGGAAACCCAAATGTATGACAAATGTACTTGGAACACTGTGTTGTTAACAATTTATTTTCAGTGCTTCTGTGGTACAATGGTGTCACGTTGACTGTGGGAATCATGTTGCAGTTCACAGTGAGTGTGATTGTACGCTACATTGGTTGTTCACTCAAGCTTTTACTGCAATGAGCAGTATTTAAAAATCCCAATTGCACTCAAACCAAAACTTGGCTCCTATCTCTTACATTTGTGTTCATTCTTCATGCTGTCTCCATTGCCTGCCTGCATTTCCCTTCCAAATTGCCTACCTGTGTCTACCTTTTCAAATCATCAGTCAGGTTAATAACACACAATGTATCATAAATTTTGTTGAATGCAGGGTAGTATTTTTTTTTTATCAAACCAAGTTATGATTTGTCAGAGACCTTTATTCTGAAATCTTTTCATGAGGACAACTATTGCCGAATGTGAGCATTATTTTTACACATGGTACACTGCTAATATGCAAGCAACATTTTATAGATTTTAATTTTTTTTACAATGTGATTATACGTAAAAACTTCTCAAGCCCTCCAAAAGTTATACTTTCATTAACACTTATTCAATATACATACAGGTATTTTGTGAGAGTAATGCAGCTTTTAAACATTCTGTTCTATTGTTGCTTATTCTTCATGTGCAATTAACAGCTGTTGTTCACACTTTTTTTACTGTGATTTCATGCATTTATGCCAGTTCGGTCACTGTGCGTTTCAGTCTGTTATAGTGGCGTGGTTTTGTGTCACACTGTACTCTTTCACTATCACTGCCTTGTTTGTAGGATATGTGTAGCCTTCGAATGAGCACCTTTTTTATGGGTTAGATATGGTAATTTGTTACTATACAGCTCTAACAAATCTTCAAGTGACTGTAATATTGACCTGAATATGTCTTAATCAAGATGCTTTTCTTATAATGCAAAAAACTCCTGAAAGACTATTCCAGACCTGATGACACATGATGCCATCAAGCACTTCAGACTTCACTTTTTTTAATAGCGAACTGTGCATGAAATTCAAATGGCCTTGCAGCAAAGCTGTGCCTGTAATTGTAACTTTATCTGTGTTTTTTTTAGTAACATTTGTGATAATAAAATAGCATTTCATGCTGAAATAATCTTTGCTATAAGAGGTTTTTATTGTAAAAGTGTGTACACATGCACTAGAATTGGCAATTGATGTTGTAAGCGCTGATGTAGCCAGGGAGGTGGGTAGGGATGGTTCGTGTTCCTCTCCCCTTTGAATTTTTTTCAGTTTTGCATGTGTATGCACATACAAACTTATACAAATGCATGCATGAGCGTATACAAAGCATATGATTGCACCCGACCGCCACCGCTCTGAAAAACATTTCTTGCAGTGCTAGTCCTTTTGCTTGCACGTGCACAAAGTCTCTTACCTCTCTACCTTGCCTAGCACATCACTCAGTGCCGTCCTGCTCATGGCCAAACAAATTGAATCAAACAATTAATAGAGAAAAAGCCTTAGAATGTGATGCCCCGTACCAGCACAGCAAGCCAGTGATAGGCAGAGAGTTGATGCTTTCTTCACTGGTTATTGAGTGGCTTCAGAAATTCCAGTTTGCATGAATAAATTGCCTGGTGATTTTGTATGGCATCGTAAAGTATAAAGTATGAACCAGCTTTGCCTATTGTCCGTGGATAAGGTTGCCTAGATTACATGTGTGACGTCAGGGTCCATGATGAATTTCACATAACATGTCAGGTCACTCAAAGTCATAGGCTAACCTTTCTACATAATGGGACTGTATTTGGTTTCTTCACTTTCAGAATTGCACCAGTCTCTTTACACTCTGATCATTCCAAACGGTCTGCTTAACCACCAACATGCAGGCCACTTGAAGCTCTGTCGTCAAACAGCGCAAAACTATTTGGGAAAAAATCCTTCGCCGAAAATTGCCGGTTTTCCGAAGAGTCTGATCAATTAATTTTCTTCCAGATGTTGCTGCTGAAATAACAAAAATATAGTTTTGCCGTTGGAAGTCCTTGCAAAAAACAAAAAACGAAATATTGAATGATGAAGCTCACACTTTCACACAAACATCTTCAAATATATACGAAAATTTTTTATTCGTGCCTCAATTACGCACAACAGCAGGTAGCCAGAAACTTAATGTACCATGTTTCAGGAAATTTTGTTAAGTCAGTGTAATCAAAATTCAAAAGAACTTCACAATTTTTTTAAAATCTATTACATCATCGTCGGAGACCTCGGCGGGAAATTGTAAAAGTGAAGTGTTTAACATCTGTTTTGTCACCCACCATCAACCAACTCGCTATGAAATGAATGTGACTAGAGTATTTAGAGCATGATTTATCAGGGTGAATTCATTTATTGTTTCATTTTAGTGTCGTTTCAAGATGCTTGCTTGTTACATGCAATGCAAACTTCATTATTAATCAGTTAAATATAAGATCCTTAAAGCAGGACAGGAGGTAGACGAGCGTGACTCTGCAGTTTGTCGTAGAGCGAACCAGCGTGTGTCTGTCGGCTCGGTCAAAGTTTGACTTGACCAGCTCGAAGTACTTCCCGTCGCAGAGAACGAGACAGCGCAAACGGAGACACTTCACTCGCACCGTGTCAATGGCCTTACTGCTGCGGTCGCTAAATCGAAGCGTCTCACTGTCCCAGCCGATCTCGAGCCTCTCGATTTGGGAACAGTTGTTTGCGATGGCATCGAGCATGGAGTCGATGTGAATCTTCTGGTGAATCTTTTTGCAGCAGCCAGTCGCCATGCCAACAACGAGAATCCTGGTTGAGAATAATGGCGGCTCTAGATTAGTACTCACAATTTTCGAAAAGATGCGGATCTTAAAGGCCTGACCAGACGTGCGCGCTGCAGCGCGTCGACGCTTGGCTTCCTAGCGTGGCGCCATGCCCTCTCCCCATTGGAGAGAGAAGGCGCCTAGCCGCGCTCTCTCTTTCTCCACAGGGAAAGGGCACGGCGCCGGGTCAGGAAACCACGCGCTGAAGCACTGCAAAGCGTAGGTCTGGTCAGGCCTTCAGCTTGCTTCCAAGGTCATTTCTCAGCGTTTCGCGTGCCAAGTATGCGTGATTAAGCTTCCAACTTGCGCGGTTTGATAGGCGCGTGCAACGCTGTTGGGTGGTGCAGCTGATGGCTTCCGATAGCCATTAAGCAAATGCGCTTTGTGAAACTTCTTGTACTTGATCTTACATTATGCGTGTACTCTTCGTAGAATATCGCAGCAGTAAAGACATGAACAGTAGTAACAATGCCATGCGCAGTTTCATGGTAAGTTTTGCATGACTGAAATGCATTGGGAGCATTCCTGTGTTGCTCTGATATTCTTACAGACAAGAAATTATTAAAAAAAGATGGCATGTTGGGATTATGTGCCTATTTATCTTTCAAATTGTCAAACAGAGATTGTCAATGCGTTTATATCCCATGTGGTTCAACATTGCGCCTCAATGCACACTTACTTGAGTGTTCTTTGTGCGTGTAGCCTTAACTACGGGAAATTTGAGGGGGTCCTGACAACCCCCGAAATTTTTTCATGCTTTAACTTTTAGAGTGATACTGAAGGATTTATCCTACTGCACGTCAATCACCAATTGTCAGAGTTGGCTGCTCTAGACATTAACACCCCGCTTAAAATTCCTGGACCCGGCCCTTTGCGCGCGTCTCCGGCAAGCCAATGTACGATATCTAGTCCAAATAGTAGACTGTCGATAATTTAAGCATGCGGGAACCACAGGATTTTTTCCGAATTACCGCAAATTCTCATAAATGTGACTTAAGCCAAAATACCAACGTGTTGCGATGTTATTCCCCAATGTCGTAACAGCGTTATAGCTTTGCATGATTGCCAGCGAAGTTTTTTGTTTTTTTTTACATAAAATCACAGTGTCGCTCGTTATCATACAACACGTCCACGTGAGTGTAACTAAGGAACGAAGTGTGTTGCATCACGCGACAGCTTGTAGCTCTTTAGGATGGCTTTTTTGCGTGACAACAGTGTACTGCGGCGAAATCAATTTTAGAAAGCGTTCTGCACGCAGAACGCTTTCTAGGCCAGGCCGCCTCGATTTTTTTTCCTCTAGCAGCCTGCGCTTGTTAGTGCTTGTGATTTAGCTAGCCCGGCTTTTTGTAGCATACAATTGGCTTTATTTGTGACTCTGTGGCGTGAAAGGATGGAAAAACATGTAAACGAGAGGAAAGAGCATCTAACGAACGTGCGCGTTGTCACTAGCAACACTTTAATAAAGCAACAATCACTCGAAAGGAAGGCAATGAGGCTTATGTGACGTACACGAAACAGCAGAGATGAGAGCACACCGTGTATAGCGCATGCGCACCATGATTTTGCCACAGAGAAACATACTATATAAAGAGTGGCCACTGGAGCCTCTTCGCGGCCCAGTAAGGTAGGCTCTGACCTACCGCTAGATGGCACGGCCATGCTCGCTTCCACTCTTCTGTCACGGCATATAAAAGCCGCCTCAGGAGGTCAATGAAAACATAAGCTTGGCATGAAATTTTCACAAAGAAGAAACTTTATCGATTTGTGCAATTTTCCACATCCGCTTTACAACGTGTCCCACTGAGAACGTTTAATGCTCTACCAAAAACATCAGTAAAGTGTGACAAGAAAGTGTTGTTTTTCTGCTTTTATTTTGCACAAAGGGTAGAAATTCATGTGGTTTAGGCGTGCTGGAGATGTAAAAAAAAAAAAAACTTTCGTGCACGGATAGGTGCGTAGCCTAGTGGTAAAGACACGCGTTTTCAGAGCATTTCAGAGCAGTTTTCAGGGTACGGGTTCAAATCCCAGCATCGAAAAGAAAAAGTTTTGTTATTTTATTTATACAAAAGACAATATCGGGTCTGAGCAGCCACTCGTGGCGCTGAAAGCAGCGCAGCAGCTGGGCCGCAGGGCCCTACGGGAGTGTCCGCTCTTCATGTATGTTTCTCTATGGTTTTGCTTTCAAGTAACTGTTGTTTCATTAAACCGTTGATAGTCTCAGTGTGGGCATCCGTCAAACTTTCTCCTCTTGTGTACACGTCCATCAAGGCTAAGTTCGTAGCTTTTCCTAGCCATGTACGGCCCGGCGCCGTACCACACTCTTGAACAAAAAAGGCAGCAGACATTCCAGGCATGGCGCTGGCGAAAAAGTTAGAATTAACCGATTTTGTGGAGCAGGGCAGTTCTAATTAAGCGGTTTTACTACACATAAAAAACGTAGCGGACCCACCCAAAATATTATATTTGTGTCAATTAGCAGGAAATCTAATTATCAGATTTTGAATTATCCGAGATTCTATTGTAATTAGGACCAGACCAGGGGCGTTGGCAGAATTTTTTTACCCCTTTGATTTCCGGTGGAGGGGAAGGGGGTGAGGGGTCAGGGCATTTTTTTTAAATGGTCATTTTTCGCTCGGTATGCCATGGCGAAAAAAAAAAATATCAGGAGGGGGAGGGGCATAAGCCGGTGTGACACCCCCTGGCCACGCCAGTGGGCGGGGCAAGCTAAACCGGTCTCATTTTTGGCGTACCTGATTTTTTTGATGATCTGCAAGGTGCTTTGCCAGAACTGCTCGCACAGGTGCGGAATGCCCGACAGAACGAGCCCCTGAAGCATGTGGCCCTGCACCTTGAGGAGCTTCAAAAGCGCCTCCTCGGACAGGTTTTCGTTTCGGTCGAGATCCAGGGCAATCAGGTTTTTGATGTTCCCCTTCTCCATCCAGTCCTTCAAGACCTGCGAAGAAATTCGGCCGACCAACTTAACCGCTGCTACCTCGCGCATTCCGAGCCAAGCGCGAACCTGATCGGTGAAGCCATCCTGTTGGCCAGCGCACAGGTAACGTAAGTTTGGTAACCGAGACAGCAGGTCACTCAGGCACTCTGTCGGGAGCTCGGTGGCCGTGATGTCCAGTTCTTGGATGTTCGTGTTTTCCCAGTCGGCTGCCATCACATGCTCGGCCTTGAGTCCTGGGTCGAAGTACGCAGCAGCACACGGCTATTTGACACACTCCGGATTTCTGGATAAGTTCATTCGCGCTCAATGTGAGTTGGGACATGCTGTTTGTACCTAAAATGGCACCAACACTGCAAAGTGGCAGCTACTCAAACACACACACACACAAAGCAAATCGAGCTTTATCAATTAGCGGTACTCTCTGAACCGATTTAACGTTTGTCGGCGTGATTCATGGGCCCGGGTTGACTTTAACTACAGCCAGCGCGTTGCGATTCGTATTTAGCGCGTCTAAACACGTCATGCCGTATCTCCTCGGCAGTCGCGACCTCGAAAGAAAAACGAATGAATGATAAACAAAACCAGTTGTCAAAATCGACTTGTTATATATGAAGTCGAAATCACTTATATAGTGGTTTTAATGATACTTTGCTAATAGTAATGAGAAGCTGCTTCGCCGTCTTCTTCTGTATGCTTTAATTATGTTGTGAAACAATCCACTCACCACACTGCCCCCACCTCATGCCGCGTTATAGCTGCAATTATGAAGTCTTATTGTTGGCTGTCTATGCTGAAAGGTAACGGAACGCGAAATTTACAAAAATTAAGAAGAAAGAAAACGACAAATTCGTAGTACACTCTACCAATGCTGTTCTCCCGTGGGATGCTCAATATGCTTTACCGCTCAACATTGTGGTTGTGCGGCAAAGCTGACATTTAGAATCCGCTACGGCTTCAGATTGGCTCGCGAAAGCGCTAGTTCAAGCCCGCCTGATGATCAACACAATATCGGCGCTGGCTTCAAATAATGCACTTTAGGACCTGCAATCTGAACAAATAAGTTAGAGAAAAAAGTCAGAAATCGAACAGTGTCTTCGTCTAGAATTTCAGATGTTCTGGCTCTATGGAGCTTGCGGCAATGCCGTGAAAGCTGCACATTTATAGGATGCCCGAAATGTCGCCGATTTCCACATTTTCACGAATGTCCGAAAAATCGGCAGTTGACTGCATTCTTCTGTGTCATTCTTATTAACGGTGTGTGTTAGTGTACCTCACCCAGTATTATATTCTTCCGACAGTCCGTCATCCTCCCGTTATGCTATTTTTTTTTCGTATACTACGCGTTCATAACATTTATTGGTTATCACAATAAAAATATCGGAGCACACAAATAATCTTATAAGCGTGTTCGACTGTACTAGAGACCCACTGACACATTCTGATGAAATTCCAGTATTGTGTCATTTCGTTCCCGATTCTACCGCCATTTTTATTGTATGTTTCGTTGTTTTCATAGTTATGCACAATTACTGAACATTGTTTTGGAACCATTTTACTGCCATTTTTATTGTATATTTGCGCTGTTTTTATTACTATCAATAATTACTTAATTGCTTTTTGTTGCCATTTTGTTGTACTTATGACCATGTCATTTTCTAACAGGAGGTCCCCTTTCAGCCTTGTCCTATGGGACCTCCTTCTGTATATACTAACCCCAATGCGTGTATATTTTTTGCGACAAATAAAAATTTGAAATGTGGAAAAGATTTCAAATGTGTCGCGAAGCGCGAATATTCCCAGGACATTTAACTGTCTTAATGCTCTGTACCGTAATAGAGTCATAGGCACTGTTATAAAACATCCAACATGTCGTGACAACCAACTTACTTTTTGTTGGCACGCTGCTGAAAGTTTTCCAGAATACTTCAGTGGATCTCAAGCAGAAAAAAAAACAAATAGAAAAGATCAGTGACTGAGTTTTGATAACTCGTCTTGTTCTTTTTTTTGTTTAATGAGTTACGGCAGACAGCCTACAAGAGATGGCGCAGCGTCAGCCTGCCTCAAAACACTGCACACGTACCTGTCGCTTTGAACGAAAACACCTCGAAACAAAGTGATGTTCTTACCCGTCTGCTGCATCAGCAGGGTCTTGAGCTTTTTACACCTCTGAAAGAGCAGCTTCAACGTGGAACCCGTCACCTTGGCACAGAAGTTCAGTGAAAGGCACTCCAGCTGAATGCAGTTGCTGCTGAAGGCTTCGACGTGGCTGTCGTCTACGAACGCGATGCCGTACATGTTGACGCAGCGGAGATTCGGCACGGCGCTCTTAATCTTGTGAATGTTGATGACTTCGTAAATTTCTTCCTCTTCCTCTTCGACTTTCTCGTATGTACCTAAAGCAAAGAGAGAGAGAGAGAGGCAGAGAATAGACCGGGCAAGCGAACGATCAATCGCAAGATTGCGCAAACAAGATCAAGAAACCCGGCCAGCCGCTATTACATTACTATCGATCCGGATAAGGGTTTACAGGATGTAGCAAAACATATTTCTGTTAACGTTAACATGACCATATGCTCTGAACGAGCTCGTCGTGATCATAGGCACGCCTACAGGAGAAATTTGAGTCTTTTCGTTCCTTTTCATACATCGGGTGCAACGCTGTGGAAGCTATGCAAGTTCGGGCAGCTAAATGTGTTAATCCGCGCGTCTCTTGATTGACCTCCGCCATTAGTCCCGCTTGCGCTCTTCGGAGCTGATTGTGGAGGCCACGGTAACGAAAAAAAGACGTAACAACCTATTGACAACCGTGTGAATTTCTATTGTTTGTGTAATGCACGTAAGGTGTGAAGCACCTTCATTTATCACTCAGCCCAAGAATGTAAAAAAAAACACATTATTCCAAACTATTCCTTAATGCGAACGCATCTACTGCAAGTCTCGCCAGCTTCCAAAGCGTTGCATCGTACCTATGAAACAAATCAGAGTCATCTAAGTAGTGTGCTAAATCTGCAGCATATTTTCACCCCGTGAAGGTATGGGTGCTCATTCCGTCAGCTACTTATCCTCTGTTTGTTTTCGGCCCGTACTCTGCCTGAAACGATGACCAGCCAACATGACCCAACTGGTTCGCTTCTGGACGTGGAAGACGGCAGGACGTTATCTTGGAGGCGGGGTGCACGGTGGCTTTGGTGTGGCTTTAGTGAGATGCGAGTGCTTGTATGGTTTAGAGGGGGTGGGGATGGGGGAGCAAGTGCCCGTCTGGCACGTCCCTGCCGACGTCCATGCGCCTGGGATAAACTTTCCAAGTGCGCACGTCACTCACCGATGAGGTGGAGCACCTCGAGTCCGTTGATGAAGTTGTAGATCTTGCGCATGAAACCCTCCATGAAGATGACCTCCGAGAGGCAGATGCACATCACCCGCAGCTTGGTGGGGAACGTGTGCAGGTCGTTGAAGTCGTGCAGCTGCATGGCCGTCGAGAAGTCGAGCAGCATGTGCGTCAGGTTGGGGCACTTGTTGCCCAGCTCGTGGAGCACGGTGTGCGTGATGAGCTCGATGGGCAGCTCGATGTAGCGCAGCGAGGCGCCGAAGCGCACCGCAATCAGCGCCAGCAGCTTCTCGATGCTGGACACGTGCAGGCCGGACACCTCGGGCCGCAGCGACACGTGCGTCCAGAGGCGCGAGTCCGCCGACACGGTGCGCCACTTGCGGCACACGCGGGCAAGACGGCCCACCTCGCGCTGGGGCAGGTACGAGAAGATCAGCAGCAGCACCTTGTCCGGAAGCTTGTCGATCGTCTGCGGTATTTTACAGCGACGCTGTTCAACATTCAGCTATGCCTCGCCGGAAAACTCATCTCCAGGAGCGGGTATGACTCCAAGAAAGCGAGCAATCCTAATAGACTTTCCCAATAGGGCTACTCAAGTCACGCTCATCATCATCATCATCATCATCAGCCTAACTACGTCCACTGCAGGACAAAGGCCTCTCCCATGTTCCGCCAGTTAACCCGGTCCAAGTCACGCTCAGAAGTATACTAATCACTGCGGACCTAGTTGTACCTGTTAAGTTTAATGAAGTCTCATGCGTGCTAATTAACACCGATTAAGTTACGAGGGTTCGTACGCATGCAGTTCACCCGAGACACTTGAGTATAATGTGGTCTAATTATGCCCGTTAATCCTAATTAAACGGAGCAAATGCAAGTATAGCCAAATGCAATTAAGCCCAGCTGAGAATGTTACCGCCCAATTTAGCTCAAGATAAATATATTCAATTAGGTCAAAAGTATGAAGCCAAATCAATCTGAGTAATTCAAGTCTATTTCCCAATGACTCTATAGTAAAGCCAAGCTCAAGAAAATACTAAGTTCTACCGACCGAGTAGAGTCTAATTGGGTAATTATCCCTAATAAAATCTCAGGCTAATTAAGACTATGTTGTATGTGATCGAGCCAGGGCCACCCGAGAAACTCGAGTTTTGTGCGTCCCAATTATGTTAATTAAGCCTGATTGAGATAAAACCCAGCCAGGATTAGGTAGGAGACCATCAGCTCCGCTGTGATTCAGCCTTGAACCCCACGTTTCCTTTTTTTTTTTTAGATCCCAAAAGCAATGTCAGTGGGTAGCATTCAACAGCTAAGAGCCATATTAATTGTGCGACAACACATACATTTTACGTGTTCTCAGCTGTGGTAATGAGAAGCATTTAATTAAAAAAAAAAAGAGATGAGTGGAACCTCTTTAAAGGTCCCTACAGACTAGATGGAGTCTTCATTCCGGGTCCCCATTGGTTGAAACCGCCGCCCTGGCTCTCTGTACCAAGTCCCGCTGGGTGTGGAGGTCGTGACGTCATTAGGAACGGGCTATCGTTCTTGCAGCGCTTACTACAAACATACACGCACACAATAGGACGCTGGTCCTGTGTTCGTGTCTTCTGAGGACGAGCACTAGCCCTCATTCCGTGTTCTTCGTGCCTTGCCTTGTGTATGTGTGTTTACAATTTCCGCCGCAAGAATGATTACCAGGTCCAGCAACCTATAGACGGTTTCGAGATTGCAAGCGTTGTGCCCCCCCCCCCCCCCAAAAAAAAAGAAAACTTATGGTCACCTCATTTACCAGCCCGTAACGACGAAACTGAAAGGACGTTTTTACGTTTTTTTTTCAAAGGTAAGGAAAGTCTCATGAGTTTTTCAGATAAAAAGAACGTGCGTAATGTTCAAGGCAATCTTTTGCAGTTTTTATGTAGCTCAAAAGAACATTTATATGAATATATTTTCCCAAATGAGAGAAGGAAAGCGTAGAAAATCAGCGGGCCATTTTCTAACGCTCTTCTTGCCCACCAATGCTATTCAGGCACATCAACGGACGAAACCGGAAGGAATCAACGGTATGTGTAGTACACTATGGACATCCTACGGACTTGGACACTTTTGTTTAAATGTGTAATGAATGTTGTGCTTTGTCTTTTGTTTGTTACTGAGCCTGTTATACAGACGCTTGCCCCTTAGGTTTGTCGCGTCCCATTAGAGAATAAACTTTTTCTAAACACATGTGTTTGTAAACAGTGAAAGAGTCTGTACTAACCAGCATTAGCGCTTTGGTGTCCCAAGGTGAGTGGTCGCCGGTGCAATAGCAGGCCGTGAACATCCGCCTCCCCCCCCCCCCCCTTTCTAACCATTTTTTGTTTCTTTTGCTGAAAGCAAAATTTAATAATTTTATGGCTATTTCCGTAAATGATCTGAACATTTTTTTTTTCAAAATATAAGAAATAACGAGCGCCATCGAAAGCTGCATATTTGCTCGTTGAAATTGTATTAACAAGCAGAAAAACGAGAGTATGCGATTCTTATTTTGAATAGACAAGACTTCCTATGCAGCTATAAGAAGAACAAGTGTAACTCTTACTGGGTTCCATGTCTACATACGTGAAGGCTATAAGAACGATCTTTTACCTAAAACGAAAGAAATGCCAATTTCGACAACGTACAGAAATTTTCAGTCTGAACATGGCACATTCGCCTTTTTCTGTGCAGAAATACTGACAGAGAAGTGAGCCCACGCGGGAAGTGAAACAATACACGGAAAATACTTCGATGTCTTTAACAGATCGGAAAGTCAGGGCACGGTGTCACTGTTTTACTTGCCAACCCTCACCCTCTCTCTCTCTCTCTCTTTGTCAGTTAACTCACTTTGGGTTTTTACGCAATCATGCAAAATTATTCGATAAATCGGACAGGACATTCTGTTTGCTCGGAGAATAAGGGAATTTCGATAAACGATGCAGCGTGCAAGAAAAGTATACAAGGTTTATTCTATAAAAAAGGGTCAGAGAACATGCTTTACGCAAAACTGCGGGCTTCAAGTAAATAACGTGGTTGCTTGGGCGAGTTGGTACGACATGATTCACATAAAAAACAGCGCCAATAACGAGGGACAAGAGAAAGAAGGCCGCTGTCTGCCTCCTTCTTTCTCTTGTCCCTCGTTATTGGCGCTGTTTTTTATGTGAATGCTTCAAGTAAAATAACATGTATTCCCGTTCCTACTAACACTTCTGCGCAGAGCGTATGCAGGGGTCTTGCGAATTACGATAGAATCGCCACTCGATCTCGCTGTTGTCTTCGGCAAGCACTTAGCAAATTAACGACACGCCTCAAGTAGCCTATTTTCGCAACGTTCGCAGGTATGGAAGCGTCGACAAAGTATTTCAAGTGTATACACCCACCACAGTGTGCCGACCGTGGAACGAGCCTCCGTGGCTGGATTCCTTGAGGTTGGCGATCGCCGCCGAGGACACGTCCTGTGTTACGGCCCACATGTTGCGGCCGCCCCGCCTGCCCGCGGGTCCCGGTGTTTGCGCTCGGGCTTCTGTGCCTGCTGCGAGGGGCTCGCAAGCCCGCTCGACTAAATTTAGGCCGCGTATTTATATGCGCCGCGTCGTGGCCTCCTCTCTCAGGGCTCCACGGACTTGGCCTAGAGCGCCCCTTTCTATCGCCGACTACGTTCTGTCTGCCTATTCTCCTAAGCTCTAATCCTGCTACTTTTTGCCAGCCGGATTGCGGCAGGCGCTTGAGGCGTTCGCTTGATCGGTCGGCGACGGTCGGAGGGCGCTACAGGCGGTTTTTTTTTTTTTGCAATGAGTCGTTTTCTCTATTTCTGTGTGTGTGTGTCGCTGGGAAGCGGTGCTTGATTCCGCATCTTGATTGCAATCAAGTGATGTACCAACCAGCCGAGTTCAACTCACTCACTCATTCACTCACTCACTCACTCAAACTCAGTCCAGCATTGTAGTCTAATCTCCCAAAGACTTGAAATGTTAGCGTATCACTTGAAATTCTCATAAGTACATATACCGTTAAATGTATCGAACATCTACAGACGAGTATAATTGTATAACCCGTCATGCCATTAACGTAGCTGACACTGCTGTAGGAACAGCATATGTGAGCCTATATAGCGGTGTTTACAAGAAAGCATGATGATAAGCACACCATTATTTTGTGGAATAAGTGGCCGCCAGCCCTCATTTCAAATAAACAAGCAAGCTAACGAGGAAGCAAACAAACAAATGTGATGAAACCGCACGTTGAAATATATCAAAGAAAGCATAACTAATAATCGTAATTGTTTGTTTTTTTAAGTCGCGAAAGCACGTATGATCATGAGGGACGTTGCAGGTGAGTGTTTTAAAAAATTAAACCGCATGGTCTTCTCCTTACCGTGCACCTATAAATCGAAGCACACGGACCTCCACAACTTCGCCTCCGTCGAAATGCCACCGAAATTTGACACCGTAACCTTCCGGCCAGCAGTCGGGCATCACAACCACTACAACGCAGCGGCGGGTAAGAAACCAGAGTACACAACTATGAAGATAAAAACTACATAAATAGGGGATGTGAGCATTGAACATACGCGGGGGTTCGAAATGCCAAATGGGAATCGTGCCACTAAATGTGCACGTAAAAGACACGGGAGCAACATTGTGAGAAGCCCCCATAGAAGACAAAAACCTTACGTAAGCCGCCGTAAAAAAAAAAAACAACGTAACAGCTACCTGCGTCCGTCCCTACAATCGCGGCTAAGTTTTTCGACGCATTCTACACGATTCCCACCGCCATGTTTGCCACACGAGATGCCGCAGGTAAGCGCCTACGCCTTTTAGGTCACGTTTTGGAGAATACAACTTATGCAACGCCAACCGGAACTCATAAACAGTTCTTCTTATCTGCTGCCACTGCATTTCGCACACTCGTCACGCGCCTCGTAAACTTTTCCGCGAGTGCTTCCGCGCTTGCCTCGTCGAAAAGCGTGCGTCAAAGCTGGCTTCTTCGCAACAAGAGTGTTACCGCGGGAAAGCAAAACTTGTAGGCTCATTTTTTTATTTTCGGTCGGCAGCATGTACCTTGCATAAAAACTCGCAACATTCGTAATGCGATCGCGCGAGACGACTCGAAAGCCAGAGCCATCTGGTGTGGCTATTTCACCGTCGTCATCACAGCTTGACGTCCCGCGGCGGTGGTCTAGTGGCTAAGGTACTCGGCTGCTGACCCGCAGGTCGCGGGATCAAATCCCGGCTGCAGCAGCTGCTTTTACGACGGAGGCGGAAATGTCGTTGGCCCTTGTGCTCAGATTGGGGTGCACGTTAAAGAAGCCCAGGTGGTCGAAATTCCCGGAGCCCTCCACTACGGCGTCTCTCATAATCATAAGGTGGTTTTGGGACGTTAAACCCCACAAATCAATCAAATCACAGCTTAAAAGCTTATAATACGAGTTTTACCATTTGCGAATACACTGCAACCTAATAACGTTGGCTGCTGGTATCTCTCTCTCTCTCTCTCTATATATATATATATATATATATATATATATATAGTTGCAGTAAGGAAGTAACGCTGGCTCCGGTTGAATAAGGAAAAATACAGTACGACACACGTTGGTTTTGCACAGTATATTGTGGCTGACGTTTCGGCTGGTGCACCAGCCGAAATGTCAGTCAGAATATACCGTGCAAAACCAGCGTGCGTCGTACTCTATTTTTCATTATATATATATATATATATATATATATAATATATATGTGTGTGTGTGTGTGTGTGTGTGTGTGTGTGTGTGTGTGTGTGTGTGTGTGTGTGTGTGTGACGTTTTTGCGTTGCAGTGTATACGCAAATGGTAAAACTCGTATTAAAAGGGCGTTCCCGCTCCTCTTAAGTTGTAGCTAAGCTGCGTCGGAATGATGATGATGATGATGCTGTTCCTCCCCTCATATTTCCGGCACTCTCCCACAAAAAGGAATAAGTCAAGAGCCTGGTGACAGCATCTTTAAGTTAGTGGTATATGGAGCTAAAAAAAAACGAAAATCAAGTTCATAAAATCAAATCGCAGCTAATGAATGAAAATTCTGCACGAGCGAACGACGATAGTTATAGCGCGAGAACAAAATGACGACACAGAGACAAGAAGGACACGGAGGGCACGAGGTCTCTGTGACGTCGTTTTGTGACGTCGTTTTGGCGCTATAACTATCGTCATGCCATACCAACCAGCGCAAGCTGCCACACTTCTATGAGTGAACGGTCGGGCAATCTGACGTATAGGCTCGGAGCTGAAAACAAGAATATACTAAAAAAGTAATCTATTTGTTTCCATCACGTACGCAAACACATCACAGCAAACCTCCATGTGACTATAACATAATCCCTCGAAAAGATAAAATTACTGCAACATTTATTTCTAAACCTATAATTTTTCGATTGGATCGACAAGGTATCTTTTCCTTTGATAAAAATATGGTTGACAGAATAAAAAAAAATGCCAGATCCCACGTACAGTGGGAATCGATGATATGTGAAGCATCAATGAAAAATGTTGATATGTCACTTTAAAATCAGCACAACGTTACGAGGTGGAGGAGGTAAATCGTGCCGTACATGACTTCCGTGTCATGATTATCGTGCTTGCATGTGTCGTTTACGTTCGTTATCTATTCACGTCAGGTGATACCAAATTTAGTATATGTGGAGCTAGCGAAACGGCCGCGAGCACGCTATGCGCGTGGTATCTTGTCATAATCATACATGACACACGTGTCAGGATTATCATGTTTGCAGCAGTCGTATATTTCGTCATCCATTGACGTCGCGTAACACCAAATTTGGTATATGTGGAGCTATGGCAAAACGGCCGCGAGCTCATCATGAAGGGCGCAATGATGATTGATTGATTTGTGGGGTTTAACGTCCCAAAACCACCATTTGATTATGAGAGACGCCGTAGTGGGGGGCTCCGGAAATTTTGACCACCTGGGGTTCTTTAACGTGCACCCAAATCTGAGTACACGGGCCTACAACATTTCCGCCTCCATCGGAAATGCAGCCGCCGCAGCCGGGAATCGAACCCGCGACTTGCGGGTCAGCAGCCGAGTACCTTAGCCACTAGACCACCGCGGCGGGGCATGAAGGGCGCAATATACTCCAATGTAGCGTTGACGCGCGCAAACGCACTGTACAGTGACGCTACGTTATCAAAACGCGAGAACTTCATAGTCTGACGCCAGGTGCGACCAGCGTCCGTCGGCGCAGCCCAACGGCAACCGGCGCGAAATGCTACATTTCGCGCCAATACCATAGAGTAACATTATTCTATGCTGATGCGTTACCCAGCCAACACTGCGTCTCCCTCTTTTCGTGACGGAGGGACGCCGGACGCGCTGAAACGCTCATGCGTCAAAGCAACGCAGCGCGGCGCGCGCCTGCGAGTATTTGGTAGGACCGGTGCCTGGCGTGGCAACGCCAGCGTGACGCGACGAAATGAACGCCGGCGAGCACGTGCACCGCGTCACGTCGGAATGTATTAACGCCTTAACTGTGGCATGTAGTCATGTTCTCACATGACACGATTCTCATGATTAGCATGTTTGCACCATGTCACATACCTTCGTCCTCCACTGAAGCTAGCGAAACGGCCGTGAAGCTAGCGAAACGGCCGTGAGCGCATCACGAATGTGGCATGTAGTCATGTTGTTATATGACACGCATATCATGTTTATCATGTTTGTAGCAGCCACATACATTCGTCATCCATTCACGTACCGTAATATTAGAGAGTTTTAGTACTGCGGAATGGTGCTACGTACGCATCACGCAAGCGCCTTGCGTTACGTGGCGTCCTTTGCCACTAATCGGCTTTTAGTACGCCGTAGTACCCGCGTACGTAATGAGCGTGAAGCGTGTTGCGTCATCTGGTAGATCAAAATAGAAGTACGTGTTGTTGACAGCCAATGTGAGCCAATCCAAGTGTTGTAGCCACATTATGGCCATATTTTAAGCCATAGAGCCGGTCGGTGCTTGCTTTCGATACCGCCATTTTGCAAAACGAAGTCTCGCGCTGTCGCGAACTTGTTCGAGAGCGGCGCGATCACCTCATACGTACGCACGCACGCATCTCATGCGTGCGTACGTAGCGGCTGCGTACGTAACGCGATACGTGCGCGTTGCGGTATGCGCATGCGCACTACGCAGAACGTGGCGTCCTTACGTACGCAACGCCGCCACGTACGCAACGTACGCAGTACTAAAACTCTCTATTAAATTTGGTATATGTGACGCTAGCGAAACGCCCGCGAGCGCATCATGAGCGTGGCATGTAGTCATGTTGTTACACGACACGTATGTCATGATTTTCATGTTAGGGTCTGTCGCTTGTGTTCACGATGCAATCAAGTCATACCATACCAGTTTTGCAACATGTCATGTGAACGGAACCACTGCAAGAGCTGCAAGACCATGAAATGTAAATTGATGACATACATCTCATGAATTTCATGTTATGAATAGTCAGATATGTTCTTCATATAGTCATGTTATGCCATACCAAGTTTGATATTGATACTATTATCGGAACGGCCATGAGAGCTAAAAGTCGTAGGTGGCTAGATAGATAGATAGATAGATAGATAGATAGATAGATAGATAGATAGATAGATAGATAGATAGACAGACAGACAGACAGACAGACAGACAGACAGACAGACAGATAGATAGATAGATAGATAGATAGATAGATAGATAGATAGATAGATAGATAGATAGATAGATAGATAGATAGATAGATAGATAGATTAAGTCGCCGAAGTTCGCTAAGAAATTATTCACATTTAAAAAATATTGGCAGATCCCACGTACAGTGGGAATTTATGATATGCGAAGCGTGAATAAGGAAGGTTGATACGTCACTCTAAAATTAGCACAATATTACGAGGTGGAGGTAAATGATGCCGTACATGACTTACGCATCATGATTATCATGTTTGAATGGGTCGTTTACCTTCATGAACTATTCATGTCACGTGATATCAAATTTAGTACATGTGGAGCTAGCGAAACGGCCGCGAGCATGCTATGAGCGGGGTATGTTGTCATTTTCTTAAATGACATGCTTGTCAGCATTATCATGTTTGCACCAGTCGTATACATTCGTCATCCATTGACGTCGCGTAACACCAAATTTAGTATATGTGGAGTTAGCAAAACGGCCGCGAGCTCATCATGAAGGGCCCAATATACTATAAGGGAGCGTTGATGCGCGCGCACGCTGGGTATAGCGACGCTACGTTAGCAAAACGCGAGCACTCTATAGTCTGACGCCAGGTGCGACCAGCGTCCATCGGCGCGTCCCGATGGCAACTGGCGCGAAATGCGATATACTGCATTTGGCGCCGATGCGTTACCCAGACAGCACTGCGTCTACCTCTTTTCGTGATGGAAGGATGCCGGACGCGCTTAAATGCGCATGCGTCAAAGCAACGCAGCCCGGCGCGCACCAGCGTGTATATGGCAAGACCGGCACCTAGCGTGGCAACGCCGGCGTGAAGTGACGAAATGAACGCCGGTGAGCACGCGCACCACGTCACGTCGAAATGTATTAGCGTCTTGACTGTGGTATGTAGTCATGTTTTACATGACACGCATCTCATGAATTTCATCTTTGCACCATCACATACCTTCGCCATTCATTGACGTCACGTAGTACAAAACTTGGCATATGTGAAGCTAGCGAAAGAGCCGCCAGCGCATCATGCGCGTGGCGTGTAGTCATGTTGTTACATGACACTCATCTCATGATTATCTTGTTTGCGCAAGTCACATACCTTCGTCATCCATTCGCGTCCCGAAATACCAAATTTTGTATATGCGACGGTAGCGAAACGGCCGCAGCGCATCATGAGCGTGGCATGTAGTCATGTTGTTACATGACACGCATGTCATAATTATCATGTTTGCTCCAGTCTCATACCTTCGTCATCCATTCACGTACCGTATACCAAATTTGGTATATGTGACGCTAGCAAAACACCCGCGAGCGCATTATGAGCGTAGCCTGTAGTCATGCTGTTACATGACACGCATGTCATGATTATCATGTTTGCACCAGTATCAAGCCTTCGTCATCCATTCACGTCCCGTAATACCAAATTTTGTATATGTGACGGTAGCGAAACGGCCGCAGCGCATCATGAGCGTGGCATGTAGTCATGTTGTTACATGACACGCATGTCATGATTTTCATGTTAGGGTCGGTCGCTTGTGTTCGTCATGCAATCATGTCATACCATACCAGTTTTGCAACATGCCATGTGAACGAAACTACCGCTATAGCTGCAGGATCATGAAATGTAAATAATGACATTCATGACACACATGTTATAATTTTCATGTTATGACTAGTCATATATGTTCTCCATACAGTCATGTTATGCCATACCAACTTTGGTATCGATACCATTATCGACACGGCCACGAGAGCTAAAAGTCGTACGCGGATAGATAGATACGCTTATAGTCGCCGAAGTTCGCGAAGAAATGCTTCGCATTTTAAAAAAGTTCACGAGGTAGAGTACTGCGTACTCTACTGTGGGAGAGCATAGAGCCGTCCCGTACGCCACTTGATTAGCAGCGTTATGCTTAGAAGAAAACTTCAACGATTTCGAGTACTTCGTATTTGACTATGGGAGAGCACTGGGGGGGGGGGGGTATAGAAAAAGGGGGCAACGATTTAGAGCACAGGGTACTCTACTATGGGAGAGCTAAAAGCCGTCCCGAGTGCTAAATGTACTGATTAGAAAAAATTTATTGCCACAAACGTCAATAACACTCAACAGAACATTTCCGTCTTAGACATACTCTAACGATGATGACAAGACAGACGTCATTTACATGAACATGGATATGAAATGACGTTGAAAAAACATGTACATTAACGGTTGTTTTCGATGACGGTTAGGCGTTTAAAGCGTGATGACAACCTACAGCTCTTAGTGCTGATGATACAGAGCCACTATTATGTCTCCGGTGTCAATTCGGAAACTTGAACGTCTTTGTGGATAGCGTTCAGTATTCTGACATTGTTGATGACCTAAACGTAATGATAGAAGGAGCAACGACGGTCCTTTTATTACTAATATACGTAGTGCTCGAATGAACCGACAAAGACTACTTGCGGTTCGAGCGAAAACAAGATAGCCCGACTGTCTTTCACAAGAGAAGGGCAGGCGCGTCGGCAAGCGATACCCAGGCAAGCGGTTGCGTAAGCAACCCAAGAGTGTGGTTCCCCCCCCCCCCCCCCCGATACCGAACTATATACATGTGGGCCTATATACATGTGGAACTATATACATGTGGGCCTATCTACATATACACTCTAAGACGCCGAAGTTCGCTAAGAAATGCAGTGGCTGACGACGATGAGGAATTAAGGCTGAAGTGGATATGCGCCACAGTTAATGGATGAACAAGTTTTTGTAATGCTTTGGAGCATTGGATGACCCACTCGTTACGCTATTCGCATCGCGCGACGACTGGTTGTTCTTCTGCTGCTTTAAAACGCATTATAAATCGTATCAACGCGATTGCCCTCCCGACATCAAGCCTGCCTAAGGCAAGTTTGCCGACAAGACCCAAATACCGGCGTGGCTCAGTGGTAGAATAATGGTGGACCCGTATGCAAGCTCACTGTTTCATTGGTGCTGGTTTTTAAATGCGAAGCATTTCTTAGCGAACTTCGGCGACTTTGAGCGTATCTATCTATCTATCTATCTATCTATCTATCTATCTATCTATCTATCTATCTATCTATCTATCTATCTATCTATCTATCTATCTATCTATCTATCTATCTATCTATCTATCTAGCCACATACGACTTCTCGCTCTCCTGGACGTTTCGATAATGATATCGATACCAAACTTGGTATGGCATAACATGACTGTATGAAGAGCATATCTGACTAGTCACAACATGAAAATCATGACATGTATGTCATGAATGTCATAATTCACATGTCATGGTCCTGAAGCTCTTGCGGTGGTTCCGTTCACATGGCGTGTTGTAAAACTGGTATGGTATGATGACATGATTGCATGGCGAACACAAGCGACAGACCCTAACATGAAAATCATGACATGCGTGTCATGTAAGAACATGACTGCATGCCACGCTCCTCATGCGCTCGCGCCCGTTTCGCTAGTGTCACATATACCAAATTTGCGGTATTACGGTACGTGAATGAATGACGAAGGTATGATACTGGTGCAAACATGATAATCACAAGATGCATGTCACGTAACAACATGACTACTTGCTACGCTCATGATGCGCTCGCGGCCATTTCGCTAGCTTCACATCGACCAAATTCGGTATTACGCGACGCTAACTGACGACATAGGTAAATGACACATCGAAACATAATGACGACATGCGTGTCATGTAACGACGTGTCTACATGCCACACTGCACGATGCGCTCGCGGCCGTTTCACTAGCTTCACATATGCCAAATTCGGTATTACGTGACACCAATGAATGACGAAGGTATGTGACATGGTGCAAACATCCTAATCATGAGAATCGTGTCATGTGAGAACATGACTACATGCCACAGTCCAGGCGCCAATACATTTCGACGTGACGCGGTGCGCGTGCTCGCCGGCGTTCATTTCGTCACTTCACGCCGGCGCTGCCACGCCAGGCACCGGTCTTGCCAAATACTCGCAGGCGCGCGCCGCGCTGCGTTGCTTTGACGCATGAGCGTTTCAGCGCGTCCGGCGTCCCTCCATCACGAAAAGAGACGCAGTGTTGTCTGGGTAACGCATTGGTGCGAAATGCAGCATGTCGCATTTCACGCCGTTTGCCGTCGGGCAGCGCCGACGGACGCTGGTCACGCCTAGCGTCAGACTATAGAGTGCTCGCGTTTCGCTAACGTATAGCGTGGCTGTGCCCGGCGTGCGCGCACGTCAACGCTACATTGGAGTATATTGGGCCCTTCGTGATGCGCTCGCGGCCGTTTTGCTAGCTCCGCATATTCCAAATTTGTTGTTACGTGACGTCAATAGATGACGAAATATATGACTGGTGCAAACATGTTAATCCTAACACGCGTGTCAAGTAAGAACACGACAACATACCACGCTCATAGCGTGCTTGCGGCCGTTAATTGCACTAGCTCCACATATACTAAATTTCGTATCACGCGACGTGAATAGATGAAGAAGGTAAACGACTCATCCAAACATGTTAATAATGACACGAAAGTCATGTACGACGTCTTTTACCTCCGCGTCATAACGCTGTGCTGATTTTAAAGTGACATATCAACATTTTTCATTCGTGCTTCGCATATCATCGATTGCCACTGTACGTGGGATCTGCCTTTTTTTTTCCTAATTTCGTGGGATGTGGTTACGGACACCGGTGGCAGCGGCGGGCAACTGCGCATGACCCGAGTTGTGATCTCATAACAATTTTCGGTGTAAAAGAATGCAGCTTATACCATGAAGGGCTGATGTGCTTCCCCGTACGCGCGGTCTATATGCACGGTTTCGGTTTCCTATAGCGAACGCTGTTAGCCAAACGAATGGCCCACCACTAAAGTCGTTATTGGTCTAACGGTTGCCTTCTAATTTTTGTGGCGTATACCCGTTTTGTGATGAACCGTCACTAGAACACTCCGTGACGGCACGAGACGCGAACAAGTTGAAAACACTATAGGGCGCTTCGCACCTGATGGTCCTGCCTGTTGCACCTATAGCACGTTAAAGAACCCCAGGTGGTCGAAATTTCCGGAGCCCTCCACTACGGCGTCCCTCATAATCATATGGTGGTTTTGGGACGTTAAACCCCACAAATCAATCAATGTTGCACCTATAGCCGTGCTTGCATTGAGGCCTGAGAGCTGCAGCTGAATGACGCCCAGTACTGGCAACGCCCAGTCCGGCTCGTTCACAGCTTCAAAGGTCGACTGGACGCACGAATATAGGGGGTTCACCGCGAAGTCCTTCGCGCTCGTTGACGTCAGCGGAAGCGCACGAAAGCACGCCTTCCGCGTTTGGTCGCACGATTATGCGTAACCCCTGGGCCAGGAACCGAAGGTTCCGATGCGACAGTGGCTTGCGCTAGTCGGGCGTAAAAACAATCCAGCTTAGGCTTCGACGGTCGCCATTCCGAGTGTATGGAAGGCACGCGCGAGTTCTTAAGGGAACCATACCTTTACTTGACACCAGTAATAGTATTTGGGAGCAAACGCTTCTCGATCACTAAGCCCGTTTTGTTACTTTTTAGATATCTGCCACAGTGATCAGCTAGGCAGCTTTCAGGCCAAAAAAAGCGAAGACATCTGTAAGTCTAATCTGTACGCCATCTAGAACAGTATCTGCTACGGACAGGTGCATCACGACTACGCGGGCGTTATCTGCCGCCAGCCACGTGGGCATCGCGGATGCCAGCTTGCGCACCACCAAAGCGCTCTCATCGCTGAGCGCAGCGCCCTCCCATTGCCGATAAGATGACGTGTCGCCATCTTTCGAGTAGGATTTGCGGCCAAGTGCCTGTCGCTGACAACCCCGTGTTGTTACTTTCTAGGGGAGTGTTCTTTGCCAACAAAACTCGGGTAGTTTTTTTTTTTCGGCTGCAAATACCAAGTGCGTTTGTTTGTGATGGATGTAGACATATGCATGTATCTCGTTTGCATTGGTTGCTTCGCATGTAACCGCAGAGTATAGCGATCTCTTGTGTGTGTTTTTCTTTTTTTTGTGGCGCACCTGTTGCTTCGTACGGAAGACGCCTAACTGAATGTTGTCCCTTAGAAGGGCGAACACATGCTAATTATCGTTAATGATGCGAAAAGTTTCAAAAGACGTCTTTGGAGAAGTAAAGGACGATCCACACGAACGTAACCGAAATAAAGAGACGCCTTTCCAAACTATAAGGATCCTCTAGATTTGACGAGGTTGTTCATATGCCTAAGGGACACCCACAAAGAACTGCAAAGCATGGATGGAATCAAGACCATCGGAACACTCCACTTTGGTGGCAGACGACCTCAACAACAGAGTGTGCCGAAATAACCTTATCATTAAAAGAATCGTTGAGAAAGATCCGCTTCTAAAACGTTGGGAATTGCAGCTGGTGAAATAAGACGTGTTCATCGAATAGCACAGAAAAGACCGAATTGAATACGCCCGTGAAGTTTTTCATAACGCTTACGCGTTAAAATTGCTCGTGCGTGTTCTCGTCGTTTCTGGGTAGATATGAAGTGTCAATCCTCTGTTGCACAACCTGCCCGTGGGTATGTGTCACCGTTTGGCGGGAAGTGTTTGACGACGTACTCCCATACTAATTTAGGGGCGAAGCTCCGTATAGCGGCACCCGTTCGTTCCTCGTAGTCGTAATAGTAGTGTGTAACCAGTCTTACATTTTGACCCCCAAGGTGGTGCCGGTGGAACATTTCTTCTGTGCGTTGTTGAACAATAAAAAATTCGCAGCGTGCGCGTTAACTAAAAGCCGAATTCTCCTGTCTCTCATTCTCCCTTAGCAGACATTAGCATGTACATTGAGCACTATCTGACAAGAAAGGATTGCTACGTTATACTCGCTGGGCGTGACCTCCTAGGTTTTAGAAAGGTTTAGCGAGCGTTGGGCCGCAGTGCCATGAATACAGTGAACTAGTATATGCCATGAACTCGAGGTGGTTAAAGGTGGGAAGTAGGCACGAAGCGCAAGCCGTAAGAAAGTGTGCGTGTGCCTCCTCTCGTTCAGTCCTTGGAATGCCCGCTGGATGGCGGTGATTCTATATGAGGAATATATGATGAAAACATGCGAGATGGTGGTACTTGGAGTGTTGAATCGGTGGACGAACAGACACACAGACAGATGCGTGGGCGGACGCACGGATAGCTGCACGGACGGGTGGACGCACGGACGGACGCAGGAGCGGATGCATGGACGAAAGTCGGAACGGACGCACAGATGAACGTGCGGACGCACGCACGGATGGGCGGATGGACGCACGGGCGGCCACACAGACGCACCCATGGATGGATGGAATCAAGAACGAATGGACGGACGGATACTTCGCCCCACTATCCATCATTCACTCCGTGGATATGCTGCCGTTTTTTTTTTGTTCACGCCAAGTCAAGGGAGTGATCACGAGAGCACCCAGACGTAAGCGGATAGATAGATAGATAGATAGATAGATAGATAGATAGATAGATAGATAGATAGATAGATAGATAGATAGATAGATCGCAAGGAAATGCATCGCATTTAAAAGTGAAGGACACTTCGTAAATTATAAAGTGTGTACGCTGAAAGCCTATGGCCGGCCATTTCTCTGACTAAACGTCATGTCTTTTATTTATTTCCTTGTTTTTTTTTGCGTGTGGGGCCACATGTATATAGTTCGGCATCGGGGGGGGGGGGAACCACACTTTTGGGTTGCTTATGCAACCGCTTGCCTGGGTATCGCTTGCCGACGCGCCTGCCCTTCTCTTGTGAAAGACAGTCGGGCTATCTTGTTTTCGCTCAAACCGCAAGTATTCTTTGTCGGTTAATTCGAACACTACGTATATTATTAATAAAAGGACCGACGTTGCTCCTTCTATCATTACGCTTAGGTCATCAACAATGTCAGAGTATTGAACGCAATCCACAAAGACGTTCAAGTTTCCGAATTGACACCGGTGACATAATAGTGGCTCTGTACCATCAGCACAGAGAGCGGTAGGTTGGTTTTATGGTTTAAACACGAAACCGTCAGCTCAAATCACATAACGCTGCTGGCGCACGGGACGGCTCTGTGCTCTCCCATAGTAGAGTACTTTGTGCTCTAAATTGTTACCCCCTTTTCTAACCCCCTCCCTCAACCCCTAAGCATCCATTGGACGCTAGCAATGAGTACCCCGGTTGTTTAACGGGACGGCGTTAAGCTGTCCCATTATAGTTGAGTACCTTGTGCTCTAGATCGTTACCCCCTTCTCTAACCCCCCCCCCCCCCCCCCCCGTCATCAGCGAGGGACCGGGTGTCCAGTGCTAAAAGGGACGGCTCTCTGCTCTCCCGTAGTAGAGTACGAAGTACTCTAAATCGTTAACCACTCTTCTAAACGCATCAATGTCTAAGAAGGAAATGTTCTGTTGAGTGTTATTGACGTTTGTGGCAATAAATTTTTTCTAAACAATCAAGTGGCGCACGGGACGGCTCTATGCTCTCCCATAGTAGAGTACGAAGCACTCTAAATCACTTTTTT
Organism: Rhipicephalus annulatus; assembly: GCA_013436015.1. Lineage (NCBI taxonomy): Eukaryota > Metazoa > Arthropoda > Arachnida > Ixodida > Ixodidae > Rhipicephalus > Rhipicephalus annulatus. The sequence continues at coordinate 170,153 of WOVY01009825.1, read as the reverse complement.
AAAATGCGAAGCATTTCTTAGCCAACTTCGGCGACTATGAGCGTATGTATCTATCTAGCCGCTTACGACTTTTAGCTCTTCTGGCCGTGTCGATAATGGTATCGATACCAAACATTGTATGGCATAACGTGACTGTATGGTGAACATATGTGACTAGTCACAACATGAAAATTAGTGTGTGTCATGAATGTCATGATTTACATTTCATGATCCTGCAGCTCTAGCGGTTGTTTCGTTCACATGACGAACACAAGCGACCGACCCTAACATGAAAATCATGACATACGTGTCATGTAACAACATGACAACATGCCACGCTCATGATGCGTTGCGGCATTTTCGCTAGCGTCGCATATACCAAATTTAATATTACGGTACGTGAATGGATGACGAAGGTATGTGACTGGTGCAAACATGATAAACATGAGATGCGTGTCATGTAACAACATGACAACTGCCCCGCCACGGTGGTCTAGTGGCTAAGGTACTCGGCTGCTGACCCGCAGGTCGCGGGGTCAAATCCCGGCTGTGGCGGCTGCATTTCCGATGGAGGCGGAAATGTTGTAGGCCCGTGTACTTAGATTTGGGTGCACGTTAAAGAACCCCAGGTGGTCGAAATTTCCGGAGCCCTCCACTACGGCGTCTCTCATAATCATATAGTGGTTTTGGGACGTTAAACCCCACAAATCAATCAATCAATCAATCATCAACATGACAACATGCTACGCTCATGATGCTCTCGCGGCCGTTTCGCTAGCTTCACATGTACCAAACTCGGTATTACGCGAACGGACGACATAGGTAAGGGACACATCCAAACATGATAATTACGACATGCGTGTCATGTAACTACATGCCACACTCATTATGTGCTCGTGGCCATTTCGCTAGCTTCACACATGCCAAATTCGGTATTACGTGACGTCGATGGATAACGAAGGTATGCGACTGGTGCAAACATGATAATCATGACATGCGTGTCGTGTGAGAACATGACTACGTGCCGCAGTCAAGGCGCCAATATATATCGACGTGACGCGGTGCGCGTGCTCGCCGGCGTTGCGAAGCCAGGTGCCGGTCTTGCCATATACTTGCAGGCGTGCGCCGCGCTGCGTTGCTTTGACGCATGGGCGTTTCAGTGCGTCCGGCGTCCCTCCATCACGAGAACAGGGAGACGCAGTGTTGTCTGGATAACGCATTGGTGCGAAATGCAGCATGTAGCATTTCTGACCGGTTGCCGTCAAGCTTCGGTGACGGACGCTGGTCGCGCGGCCGTGCCTGGCGTCAGACTTCTATAGAGCGCTCGCGTTTTGCTAACGTAGCGTCGCTGTGCCCTGCAGCGTGCGCGCGCATCAACACTACATTAGAGTATATTGGGCCCTTCATGATGCGCTCGCGGCCGTTTCGCTAGCTCCACATATACCAAATTCGATCGATATGTGGCATGACGATAGTTATTGCGCGAGGACAAAACGACGACACAGAGACAAGAAGGACACGAAAGACACTTCTAAGTTACATTTCGTGTCCTTCTTGTCTCTGTGTCGTCGTTTTGTCCTCGCGCAATAACTATCGTCATGCCATACCAACTAGCCCAAGCTGCCACACGATATGTGGGGTTTAACGTCCCAAAACCACCATACGATTATGAGAGACGCCGTAGTGAAGGGCTCCGGAAATTTCAACCGCCTGGGGTTCTTTAACGTGCACCCAAATCTGAGCACACGGGCCTACAACATTTCCGCCTCCATCGGAAATGCAGACGCCGCAGCCGGGATTCGTATGCCAAATTTGGTGTTAAGTGACTTCAATGGATGACGAAATTATATGTCTGGTGCAAATATGATAATCCTGACACGCGTGTCATGCCAGAACATGACAAAATACCGCGCTCTAAGCGTGCTCGCGGTCGTTTCGCTACCTCCCTATATACTAAATTTAGTAACACGTGACGCGAATAAATGACGAAGGTAAACGACACATCCAAACATGATAATCATGACACGGAAGTCATGTACGGCACCATTTTCCCCCACCTCGTAACGTTGTGCTGATTTTAAAATGACATATCAACATTTCTTATTCGTGCTTTGCATATGATTGATTTGTGGGGATTAACGTCCCAAAACCATCATTTGATTATGAGAGACGCCGTAGTGGAGGACTCCGGAAATTTTGACCACCTGGGGTTCTTTAACGTGCACCCAAATCTGAGTACACGGGCCTACAACATTTCCGCCTCCATCGGAAATGCAGCCGCCGCAGCCGGGAATCGAACCCGCGACCTGCGGGTCAGCAGCCGAGTACCTTAGCCACTAGACGTGCTTTGCATATGATCGATTCCCACTGTACGTATGGATGGGATCTGCCAACTTTTTTTAAAACACGCTGTTTCATGAAGTGTGAGGCTCATAGTGGAGTACCTAGTACTCTAAATTGTTACTCACTATTCCTAGACACGTTGCTTCGGGTTTTGGGTTCTTACATAGAAGAGTATATCGTATACTCTGAATCGTCGGGCATTTGTACTAAACACATAACTCAGCTCATGCACTCTGCAATGTTCTCCGGAGATGGGACCGTCGGTTTTTCTTTCATTACAATTACATTACAACCACTTCTAATAAAACCCTTTTGTTAGCATAATTGTCTTTCAGTTCCCTATAATAATGTATCTAACAAAGAAAAACGAGCCCTTAAATTTACCCCCTTTCCTTCATTCATAGCAAGGGTCTCGTTCTGGCAGACATTGCGAGGGATTATTAGCCAGCTGTCAGCTCGTAATCAGATCACGTGCTACCTAACGCCAACAGGCTCAAAAGGAGTGTCCCACACTATTTTTGCAAGTGTCATGAGTGGGGTCACCGTCCACCGTCACGCTGCTTTATTTTTGGATTTATTTACTCATCTTCAAAAGAGAGGCTACATGACGAACGCCTGTATCTATAGCGATATTACAGACATTCACAAATGTATAGAATATCACACCAGACGCTTAAAGCGAAAGGATTTTGGATACTGTTACGCCTGCGAGTCCACACCAAATGCCTCTGCAAAAGGCAATCTGTGTCAAGGCCAGCAATCGAGCCCGCCTGACGCGACCAACTCAACGACGTCATCAAGCGCCGGCGCCGGTCTGTCACGCAACGCACCGCGAGCTCCCTCAGCCCGCGAGCCCGTTGAAGCAATCGGCGCCTTCGAGTCTGGCGAGTCTTATGCAATGCGGGGGGGGGGGGGGGAACGTCACTCGTCCTTGGCTGCACAGCAATCGGCGCCTTCGAGTCTGGCGAATCTTACGCAATGCGTGGCAACATCCCTCGTCCTTGGTGCAACGACGCGCAGCGGCGGGCCCCATTGGAGGATTCCGACATCACGGCCGGCGGCGCTTCTGGTTGGACATTTTGTTACTCAAAGAATCAACCCGGTGCCTGTAAAAAAAGAAAAAAAAAAACTCTGCGGAGCGTCGCCGTCGTGAGTAGCTAACCTATGCGTGAAAGAAGCCTCTCCTCGGTTCGAGCCCCTTCGCAGTCGGCGCGCCCGGTGTCCTTGGCAGCGGCGAGTTTCGCGACGCCCATCGTAACCTCGTCGGCGGTGCGCCTCGTAACAGCGTGCGAGAGAAGACATCTCGGCTCTTGGAGTCCCTAAGCTGTTGGCCCCTGTGCCGAATTTGTAACGCCTCTATTTCTTTGATGTACGTAAACTTTGCCTTAACTCACCGTCGTCTCGTCCGCTCGTCTACCAGCTCTGCGCAGAAGCAGTCGCGAGCTGAGAAACCTACGCTACCAAACGGCTGGTGACAGTGTCGGCGGAATTCGGAGCAGTGGCGCCTTCGGGACCGTTTTGGCGTCGCCGTCTTCGTAACAATACCTAACAAAACAATACATAATTACTGGGGTCCATGTGCCCCAACCACGATGATGAGCCACAAACGCAGGGTCGTACCACTGAATATCAATGGATCTTTAGTTTCAGCATACGTGCGAGGTTGAGCGTATATACAGCCGTCAACCGTGGAAGAGATGCATTCGTAAGCACTGGCGACGATCGTGATGCCCTCCGACTGTTCCTCCGTTCTGATAACAGGGATCCCCAGATCCACAATCTGCTCAGACTCATATCACACTTTTCAGGCCTAAACTGCTAGCTTGGACTCGATGCGTTGAACTTGAACCTTTCAAGAAATTGAAGATGGATCTTGCTTAGATAAAAAGGTCCGGAATGTATATGCTTTTGTAAGTCGCCTACGTGATGCGCATTTGTTATAGGTTAATTGCAATATCTGGCATGTCAAACTTCCACTGTAACAACTGGTGTCTTGTTGGGGTTCGCTCGGCTTTTTTCATACAACTGTCGGGTCTGCCACATAATATAGTAAGCGTAATAAACTGATTGATAGATATGAGGGGTTTAACGTCCCAAAACCACCATACGGTTATGAGAGACGCCCTAGTGGAGGGCTCCGGAAATTTCGACCACTAGGGGTTCTGCGTGCCACGTGCGCCCAAATCTGAGCACACGTGCCTACAGCATTTTCGCCTAAAATGCAGCCGCCGCAGCCGGGATTCGATCTCACGACCTGCGGGTCAGCAGCCGAGTACCTTAGCTACTGGACCACCGCGGCGGGGTGAGGGGATAAATTCGAAGATCGAATGTTCGCGCTGCCTAGAATAGTTAGAAGTTTCGTGAGATACTGTTCGGTATCGTTTTCCTTATTCGGCACGTGCGACGCCTTTGGTAACGACCCATACTGGTGGTCGTTATGGAGCATTGCAAGACTAGCGGCTACAGCAGTGTTGCTACGAAGGCAGAGGGCACGAGTTCGATTCCCAGTGGCTGTATTTGAGATAACAGGTAAAATGCAAAAAAAAAACAAATACCGTATATTAGCTTTACGCACACCATGTGGTGAGAGGTTACTGCGTAACCTCACGATAATATCAGCTTTTTTCGCATAAGAGCAACCCTCTTTCCTGCCCTAAGAAAGAGAAAGCAAAAAACAAAACAAAAGGAAACAACCGTTGGCACAACATTTGCATACATGTAGCAGATAGCGTGACGTATAGGTGCATTATGTGCTTGTACATTAGAGAATGATGCATAAGTGCGATAATATACAGTACCACCTTGCAAGATAGCCAACATTGTGAGATTGGGTCCTTAGAATGACCGCTGGATGGCGTTACTTGTATATGATGAATACACGATGAAAAAATGTGAGATGGCGGTACTTGGAGCGTTCCCTAGATAGACGGACGGACGGATGGACATACAGATGCACTGACGGACAAACAGACAGAGGGACGGCCGTGCGAACAGACGAGCGAACGTACGGACGGACGCACCGACGGTCACACGGATGGACGGACACACGTACGGATGCACGGACGGACGCATGGACGGACGGAAACAAGAAAGATTGGGCGGACAGAAGCACGGACGGACTGACGAACGCTTCGCCCCACCAATCATCATTCACTCCGTGGATATGGTGTGATTTTTTTTTCCTTAAAGGGGCCCCGAAACACTTTTTTAAGTGAACATTTTCGATTGAGGCGAAAATTCCTCTCGAGACCTGTGTGCTCATATTTAGACACACGTCAAGTAACCCCAGGTGGTCAAAGGTTCTGGATTCCTGCACTACGGAGTCTGTCGTGGTCACATCGTCGTTTTGGGGCGTTAAACCGTATACTAATTATTATTAGTAACCAAGGTGCATGGCATTTGAGTGCAGATGGCGGTCAGACAGTGCTTCAATCTTTCGAGAGCCGCACGGTATACACTCATTTCGTTCCTCTTTCTTTCGATAGCTGTTGCCGGAGTAATCTAGAGCTTTTCAGCTCCGTCGTTATCTGGGAGACGGGTGCAGATACCACAACAATTGACCCTTTCCAACAGTTTGCTCGGCAAATACTGAAACCGTTGTCAATAGATGACAAATGCCCTGTGTGTAACTTTTCTCTGCCAGGGAGGTGCACGCCCTCACTATTCATATATATATATATATATATATATATATATATATATATATATATATATATATATATATATATATATATATATATATATATATATATATATATATATAGGCAGACATGGTGGTTGAGTGGCCGTAGCGTTGCATATAGTCCAGTAGATCCTCCGTGAGCGGCCACAACGTGGTTTATTTCGACGTTTTGGCCTAGAGTCTGGCCTTCATCAGGATTAAAGGTACAGTTTGTTGGTGCTCATTTATATATATATATATATATATATATATATATATATATATATATATATATATATTGTCACACTATAACATTGGGCATCTAGGACATGGTAGCGCTTAACGTATGCGAGAAGCAACGACATTTCGTACATGATGCACAAGCTATGAGAACACACTGGTGCGCCAGCGCCACCGTCTGCTACGCTGTTTGGTGGCCACACGCAGCAGTTGCAGCGCGTGTCTTTCCTGACGCGGCGCCGTGTCGTCTCTCCCATTCTCGCCCTCTTCCAAGGGGAGAGAGGGCGCGTAGTTCTGCCATGCTGCGCCTCCTCTCTCTCCTTGGGAGAGGGTGTGGCGCATAGTCTGGACGAGTCAAGAAACTCTCCCCTAGGAGAGAGATAGAGCGCAGCATAGTATAACTAGGGCGCAAAGGGGAGAGAGGGCGTGGTGCCGCGTCAGAAAAGTCACGCGTTGACGCCTTGCAACGGGTGCTTGTGGTCAGGCCTTTAGAGATTCATGCAAAATGCTGGTATATCAACATTATCTCTTCAATCATGTGTTCAGAAATCCGATGCCAAGCTGACTGTCGAGTCGCTAATGTCGTTGATTCTCGGCGAAATAAGAAACTACCACATCCTGGGGTCAACGCTGGTGCGATATTATTAAAATTTGCATGGGTTTACGTGCTACCAGCGTCAGATGACAGAGCAGCGGCAAGCGTTAGCGATGGTGTAGTGAGCAACGTCCTGTCATCAAGGATTGGTGGATGGATGAATATAAGGCTGTACCTTTTAGATCGGGTGGTGGCGCACGCCACCTAGCCATAATACGTAGTAAAGTTAAGTACTATATCACTATAATTATGAAATTTCACTCGTGCCTTCATTGTTACTGCAAAACGGATAACCTCCTCTTCGTTGTTTCTACCCGCTGTCCCTAGACTCCAATGCTTTGAAAAATTCAGCGCTATTATTTTGGACTATAGGGTGCGCACACACACACACACACACACACACACACACACACACACACACACACACACACACACACACACACACTTTCTCTTTCTCTATCCAGGTGTGTGCTACTGAATGATTGTATTACCAAAAGTGGTCATTAAAATGACCACTTTTGGTCATGGAGCAGCCGGTTCACCAGATGAATGGTGAAACGGCTGCTCTAACGCAGCTGTCTCCGTCTGCTGCTTTCTTATATGTGAACGGAAGAAAGCGTGAAGAGAGAGAGAGAGAGTGGTTAACGAAAGAAGAGCTGTTTGGTTTTCGGACGGTGGTCGGAGGGTGGAGGAAGGGCAGGGTGTTAAAGTACGATCATGATGACCCCAGCTACGACGTCCAGCTCCTGGTCGTACGATAGGCCCTTGAGAGGGCGGAGAGGATCGGCCTCCCCGTCCCTACATGAGTCTAGTCAGGAGTTGGATGTATAAGCATCTCACTCTCTTCCTTCCGGACCTAATAAATGTATTTCTCTCTCTCTCTCTCTCGGATGACTGAAGAGCAGGTGGTGGTGGAGGCCCGGTTGCCGAAGAAACTGCGCGAAAACTCGGCAATGAAATGGCGCGGTAACGCGACTCGACTGAAGGGCAGGTGGTGGTGAAGGCCCGGTTGCCGAAGAAACGGCGCGAAAACTCGGCAATAAAATGGCGCGGTAACGCGAGCCGACAAACGCGATTGCACATCCTCGTGTAACATGCACCCCAACACAGCCGATGCAAGAAAGAGGCGCCAAACAGACGCCTCCTAGGCCACGAATTCTACCTCTTTCTGCTTTCTCTCTCTTTCCTTCTCTCACTTTTATGAGAAAGGGGGAGGAAAGAGAGCCTACAAAGCAAGAAGGAAGAGAAGTTTCGGAGGATGAAAGCGCTGCCGTGTCGCGCGCAAAGGAGGGAACAGGGGAGGAATTGAAGTGGTGGGCGAGAGTGGTTTGTTGCCAGGCCGAGCGAGGCTCCCGCCGCGATCGCTCATACTCAGCTGTCCCTTCAGCGGCGCGATAGTGGAGAGCGGCGCGATTATCGTCGTCAACGAGAGTGCCTGGTTCGCGAGACAACGCGAGACAAGAACCTTCGGCTCTCTTGTGTTGGCGCGAAGGGCACACGACGAGAAGTCCGGCCAAGCTCTATCCGGTAACTACGCGAACCACGGCCTGTCCTGCCGTTCACCAACCGGCGGTAAGTCTTTCCTTTACTTGAAGTATTAGCAGTAGCAGTATCACTATGAAATTTCAACGTTACGGAAGTCCGCATGATGAAGGAACGTTCGTGAAAGGGAAATGTTATGCTACGTTAGTTTGTGGCAGTCGAACTAACCAATAAACAAAGAAATAACAATCCAAATGATGTATGAAAAACAAACCTTCTCTTGTGTAGGAAAATTCCGGTGTGAATTGACCAGGACGAAACTTTCGTCACTGAGAATGTTGCTGTCGTCTGAGAAACGCGCGCGAATTCCCTTGTTGCTTCAAGCTGCGTGAGAATGTCGATTTCGCCCTCTGAGTAGTTGAATTAGTAGTAGTAGTAGTAGTAGTAGCAGCAGCAGCAGCAGCAGCAGTAGTAGTAGTAGTAGTAGTAGTAGTAGTAGTAGTAGTAGTAGTAGTAGTAGTAGTAGTAGCTGTTGTATCTCATCACTAGGTCGAAGTAGACAGGTGTGAACTGAGTTCTCTTTTTTTCCCTCTTTAATCGAATGTTAAGGGCACCTGATAAAGAGCTAGTGACCAGTAATGACCGAGTTCTGATCGCGACGGTGCTTACAATGAAAAATAGCAATACAGCTGTGCGCCAGCAAGTGCCCGAAACAGAGTAAAATGCCGGGAAGAACTTGGATATTGTCACGGGTGCACTGAACTTGCACTGTGCCGACAAACATAAGTGGTGAAAGGGACGAGGTTAATACAGTCATCCCTGGAACCACGCATGGATCTGCAGTAAGCCAGACGCATTCGGTCATGAAAGTGTTGTTAAAGTGTAATATAAACTTGATTGATATGTGGGGTTTAACGTCCCAAAACCACTATATGATTATGAGAGACGCCGTAGTGGAGGGCTCCGGAAGTTTAGACCACCTGGGGTTCTTTAACGTGCACCCAAATCTGAGCACACGGGCCTACAACATTTCCGCCTCCATCGGAAATGCAGCCGCCGCAGCCGGGATTTGAAACCGCGCCCTGCGGGTCAGCAGCCGAGTACCTTAGCCACTAGTGTAATATAAACTACTTGGCGCGTTGCGCGGGAAGAATGACAGGCCGGTCCGCGTAGGTGAGTAGTGGGAAAGGGGCGCAGCAGCAGATCACGTGTCAGCGTTACGCTCGCGGGCAACCCATCTGGCGGAGTGGTGGCGTGTCATGCAAACTGGTGCGCTATTGGCGCCGTTCACTTTGACAGTCGAGAGCGACGAGGTTTCGCTCCCGTGTTCTCTCTTGAGTACGAAACGATGGCGATGCGCTCGCCGCACGGCGGAGCCGGCCGACGCGTGTACGCGAAGCAGGGACTGCAAGATGCGTGGCCGAGGGATGCTCCGAATGATTTTGAAGGCGCGCGTTAATTGTTTTGAAGACCTCTCCCAAACCGGACGTATATATCATGCCACTCTGCCAGTCACAATTGTGATGTAGTCAAATACGAAGCGCCCAACCCACGCTTTCGTAACGAGTACAGAGTAACGTCGTATTTACAGTGTCGGTTCGTGTACGAAGCGTTTCGAAACAATGATCCCAAGAGTCGAGGGTGCGATTGCCTTGTGATAACGTAATCGGGCCGTTCGCAGCGGCAACATGCAGATCGATGCAAACACGCGAATATTTGCGTCCCGATCTTATCGCGGCGTGTTTGCTTATCAAAACCGAGCCCCATGACACTCAGCAGTTGAAAGCGCTCTAGCCACATAGCCTGCCATTTGCGTCGTGTTTAACCTCTTCGAAAACAACAGAATACGTGAGAGGTGTAGGCCTCTCTACGCGTTTTAGCTTCTTATTAATAATATCTGGAGTTTTACGTCCCAAAACCACCATATGATTATGAGAGACGCCGTAGTGGAAGACTCCCGAAATTTCGACCACCGCACACGGGCCTCAACCGAAATGCGGCCGCCGCGGCTGGGATCGGATTCGTAGCCACTTATACACCGTAGTGGACAGTTTCGGCCTCCTGGGCTCCTTTAATAAGCAGCCAAGGAAATTAAAATGGGTGTTTCAGTAATGGCACTTTCGCAGCATCATGATAGAGATTGAAAAAAATTGAACATGGGAAGTTTGGTAACATATGTCGCTTTAACTTACTGGTGCCAGAGAAGAGAAAAACTTGGTTGGCTGCGCGAGCACGATATCGCACTGCGCTTCACTTGGAACCGTGCAGCCACTTCAGTACAGCTTGCCACGCGAATGAGACGCCAGAGGCTCGAAAAAAACTGATTAGCCCGCTACACGAGCGCGATATCTGTTGGCAGGCTACGCAGCGATGGTCGAAGGTGATTAGCACACCACACTATGCGACGCCTTGGCTCTGTTCACAATAGGAAAACCAGCGCGAAAACAGCGTTCTTACTGTTTCAGTTCACTGGGTTTTGAAGTATATAGAACGTTTAAAGAGGTCACAAGGTCTTTCGCTTCTCAGTTGTTCGTACCATTGATGAAAAAAGAAATCACAGCATATCAACTGAGTGAATGATGATGAGTGGTTGGCGACGAGCACGAGCCGAGCCGCACTGGCGCTCCGCGCCCGCCGCTCTGCTTCGTCCATGCCCCATGAACGATCCGACACGTACGGCGACCATCCAGGAGAGTGAGAGAGGCACTCGTTCCCCGCGCACCCATGCACAGCCCGCGCAGCAGCCAGTCGGAGAATAGCGGTACAGCGCCATCTAGAATATCTTCACTCAACTGCAGTTTGTATGTGGATGGATGGATGGATGAATGGATAGATAGATATGGCTGTACCCTTTAAATCGGGCGGTGGCTAGCGCCACCAAGCCGTACTACTTAATGAACCAAAAACTAGATTTATTTTTTTCCTTCAAGTAGTGAGGTTGAGGATTCGTACTTTGCAGTGAAGGGTTTAATTTTCACTCGTGCCCTGACTTTAGCCACCAATCAGATAACCTCCTTCTAGTTAATTCTACCCGCTTAAAGTCTATTTTGCCCTCCCTGTCCTTAAACCCCAGTGCTTTGAAAAACTCTGCGCCATCATCCTGAACTATAGGGTGAAGCCCTTTACAGAACATTATCAAGTGTTCGACAGTTTCTTCTTCCTCTCCACACGCACTGCATACCGTGTCAAACCCTTCGTATTTGGCCCGATATGTCTTGGTTCGCAATACTCCCGTCCTGGCCTCAAACAGTACAGAACTACCCTGAGTATTATCATAGATCCTTTCCTTGGCAATTTCCTGCTTAAACGTTAGATAGATCTCTAGCGTGGACTTCTTAATCATGCCAATTCTCCACATATCGGTCTCAGCTTCCTTCACCTTCTTCTTAACCGATAATTCTTTTTGGTTTGGCCCCCTGCTGTTTTATAAGTATTTACCAGTCAATTTTCTGGTTCCCGTCCTCCATTTTGTATCGATATTCTTCATGTACAAGTAGCTGAAAACCTTCCTAGCCCAACGCTCCTCCCCCATTTCTCTCAATCGCTTCTCAAATTTTATCTTGCGGCTAGCTTCCCTGCCCTCAAATGATTTCCATCCCATATCACCTTGTACTCCCTGATTTGGTCTATTCCCGTGAGCTCCTAAAGCAAGCCTATCTATTCCACGTTGCTTAATTTCTAATCTTGCTTGAACTTCTGATCTCAAGCACAAGACCGCATTGCCGAACGTCAGCCCATGAACCATGACCCCTTTCCATATTCCTCTCACAACATCATACCTATTGTAATTCCACAGTGCTTTATTTTTCATCACTGCTGCATTCCTGTTACCTTTAGTCGTCACGTATATTTCTTGTTCCCTCAGGTACTCGGTTCCATTGCTTATCCATACGCCCAGATATAAGTATTTATCTGTTATCTCTAGCGTAACCTCCTCTATTCTAAGCTCACTACCTTCGTTATCATTGAAAATTATGACTGCTGATTTTTTCTTACTGAATCTGAAATCTAACCTATCTCTCTCATTACCGCAGATGTCCGTCAATCTCTGCAAATCTTCCTTGTTGTTGGCCATTAGCACTATATCATCTGCGTACATTAATGCTGGTAGTGCCTGATCAATGAGTTTTCCTTGTTTGACTAAAGAGAGGTTGAAGCCCAGTTCACTTCCCTCTAATTTGGCCTCTAATCCTTGTAGGTACATCATGAATAATAAGGGTGACAGCAGACACCCCTGCATAAGCCCCCTGTGACTTTTTACCTCTACAGGCTTGGATACCTGTTTTTCCCACTTTATAACTACCTTGTTACCTTTATAGATATCCTTCAAAAGATTAGTGACTACATGTTCCACGCCTAGTGTGTCCAGTATTCCCCACAATTCCTCTTGAACCATGCTATCGTACGCTCCCTTGATATCCAAAAATGCTAGCCACAGGGGCCTGTGTTCCTTTTCTGCTATTTCGATGCACTGCGTCAGTGAGAACAGATTGTCTTCCAACCTCCTGTGTTTCCGAAACCCATTCTGCTGTTCTCCCAGCACCCCCTCATCCTCTATCCATGCCTGCAGTCTTTCCTTTATAATCTGCATCGCCAGCCTGTAAACCACTGATGTAACTGTTATGGGACGGTACTGGTTTATGTCAGCTTTGTCCCCCTTTCCTTTATAGATCATGCTGATCCATCGGGAACTTCACCATCGATTATTAGTTTGCTCATTGCCTCTCTCAAAGCCTGCTTAGACTTCGGACCTAATGTGTTTATCAGCATAATTGGAATGCCATCTGGGCCTGTTGATGTACTACTAGGAACCCTTTCCTCAGCCCTTTCCCAATCACATTGTGAAAATGGAGCCATTGCACCACTTGATTCGTCCTTGTCTAATGTGGTGCACAAATCACTTCTTTGTTGAAATTCTTCGGTCACCCTTGTTCTTATATATTCAATAGCTTCGTCCCCTTCTAGCCTAGCACCTTGGGCTGTAGTTATAAACCTCTGCTCTAGGCTCGTCTCATTTCTCAGGGAGTTTAGATGGTTCCAAAATTTCGCAGCTGCCTTTCTATCTTCTTTATGTACTTCTGCCAGCCACTGAGCTCCCTTTCTTCTAATCTTTTCATTGATCAGAAGGGATGCATCCCTTCTACAGCTTAGAAAGGTTTCCCATTTTCTTTCAACATCATCTGTCGGTTCACCCCGCTGCTTAGCATGTCTGTGTTCCCTAGAGGCTTCCTGACGTTTTGCTATGGCTCTCTTAACTTCCTCAACCCACCAACTTTTGGGTTTGTGTCTTCTTTTCCGGGGTGACTTGTCACGCGTCTTAGCAAGCTCTAGCTCAAACAGTCTAATTAGATTCGTGTATGTACACACTGTCTTATTATCCTCCGTGATTACTTTCTCAATTTGTTTAGGGGCTATTTCAATTTGCCTTTCTGAATAAAAATTTTCCTGTAGTTGCTCATCTTGTTTCCTTCCCACTTTCACTGCTCTTCCAAAACTTAGCTTGATACGTTTGTGATCACTACCCAAACTTCTGGAGCCACCTTCATCTATGCGCATTCCCCTGAGCTTATCATACATCCTATGTGACATCAGTGCATAATTTATCGTCGACTGCAGCCTTCCTAACTCCCATGTTATTTGCCCTTCACACTTCTCGGTACTGTTGCAAATGATCAAATCAAGCCTTTCACACATATCCATGATCATTTTGCCTGTCGGGTCGGTATAGCCATCTATATCTTTATCTGCGCAGTCATGTCTCCTAGTATAATTATCTCGCACTCTCTTCCTACCTCCTGAATGTCCTTTGATATACACTCTACCATTGCCTGGTTTTCCTCTCTGGCCTTTGCTCCTGTCCACAAGTACACGAAACCAAGGAGTGTCATTTGACCTGCCACTTTCCCTTTTAGCCATAAATGTTCCTTGCACTCCTGCTTGACCCTTTGCCAGTCTGTACTTTTATGAATGAATGCCCCAATACCACCCCCCTTTCTGCTGCCTTGAGTTCTATTACAATATTCCCACGCGTAGTCCAGATTGTTCGGAGGTTGTTCCATGTCCCTGAGATGTGTTTCTACAAAACCGTATACCATCGGCCTCTCTTCCCTTAGCTGTTCTTCTATCTCCTCCCACTTCAGCCTCTTGCTACCACCCTGCATGTTAATATACCCTATGTCTGAATTGGCTCGGCGCTCGTGGCTACGTTTACTTATGCCCCGGACTCTATCTATCTTAGATACTGGTGCCACTTTGGAATCGTATCTGTCCATACCACCTGTCGAAAAGTCTCCCTGGCTGTTTTCCTCGTTACTAGCTATCCTGCACCCCGAAGGACTCGCATGCCCCCCAAAAAAGCTACTGCGCGTCCTGCAAGCCGCCAACCCACATCATGACCTAGCCGTCCATTGAAGGGAATTCTGTCTCGTTGAAAACCACCCCACCTATGCACCTCTTTGTTTATTTCCACCACCTCAAAGCCTTTCTCTCGACTCATCCGCCATATCTCTTGGTTTGCGTTGACAACCGCTCTTTGCAGGTTGCTATCACGCACCGGTACCTCCGGTATCGTGCATATCACTGCCTGTACCTTAGGAGAAGTGGCGCGCATGTCATCGACGCCTTTTGCCAGTGTGGTTGCTAGTCCTGCTGAATCTTCCTTCAAGACATCATTTAAACCGCCTGAAATTATCACGAGGTTTCGTATATCAGCTGTAGTTTTGCGCTCGCTTGCCTCATGACTGCTTCAAGCTTGCGTCCTGGGAATGCCCCTACTGCAACCCTCTTGTCACCTCTTACCCTCTCTTTGATGGCTTCTGTGCATCGATTTAAATTCGAGTCGCCGGCGATTATCACATGCTGTGACTTTTCAGCTGGAGCATCCTGCACCTGGGGGCTACTTGCACCTGTGACGCCGGCTGCTTTGTATATATTCCGCATATATTCCGCATATGAACCGCCATCCAGCGGACATTCCAAGGACTAAACGAGAAGTGGCACGCACACACTTTCATACGGCTTGCACTTCGTGTCTACTTCCCAGCTTTAACCACCTCGAGTTTATGGTATATACTAGTTTACTGTATTCATGGCACTGCGGCCCAACGCTCGCTAAACCTTTCTAAAACCAAGGAGGTTACGCCCAGCGAGCATAATGTAACAACCCTTTCTTGTCAGATAGTGCTCAATGTACATGCCAATGGCTGCTGAGGGGGAATGAGAGACAGGAGAATTCGGCTTTTAGTTAATGCGCACGCTGCGAATTTTGTATTGTTCAACAACGCACAGAAGAAATCTCTCACCGGCACCACCTTGGAGGTCAAAATGTTATACTTGTTACATACTACAACGACTACGAGGGATGAACGGGTGCCGCTATATAGAGCTTCGCTCCTAAAAATAATGCATAACAACAGACAAGGCATTTCTTCAATTTTAACGAAACTTTAATGTACCAATAACATATCCGAAATACAGGAGATGTATTTCGGATATCCTTAGGTAAGTGCGGGATATTCCTTTATGTGTGGCATCGACATCAGAGGTCTTTAGTTCAAATATTGTCATGGGATCATGTTTCTTACGTCTATTTGTTTTAATCATTAAAGACCGAAAATTGATTGTAATAAACCTGTGATAAATACTAGACATTGGCGTGAGCAGGCCACTGCTTCAGGGAAACGGGGGGAGGAGCAACAAGTCTAACCAAAGCGCGCACCCCAACCCCCCACCCCTCGCCTTTAGGCCCTTCGGTTGCGTCCAACGGAAAACAAGCTGCGAAACGGATACAAAAAAATTAAGCAATGAAGTGATTCTCAGAATGGTCTTCCATTTTTCATCGGCTTTTCTATAGGGCAAATGAGAGAAGAAAACGGCTTTTCGCGACATCAGGGGTCGCCGATCATCATTATCGCCAAAAAAGATCCGTGGCTATACCTTGCGCAGCAAAGAATGATTGATTGATTGATTGATATGTGGGCTTTAACGACCCAAAACCACTCCGGAAATTTCGACCACCTGGGGTTCTTTAACGTGCACCCAAATCTGAGCACACGGCCTACAGCATTTCCGCTATACCGCCGCAGCCTGGATTCGATCCTGCGACCTGCAGGTCAGCAGCCGAGCACCTTGGCCACTAGACCACCCCGGCGGGGCTGTGCATTAAAGGTGACCTGAAATGTCCGACGAAGTGAAAGTATAATGTGCGGGATTTTACATCTTAAAACAATCATATGGTTTTGAGAGGCGCCATAGTGGAGCACTCTGGAAATGTTGACCATTTGGTGTTCTTTAACGTATCGCACAGTACAAGGACCTCTAGCATGTTTCCTCCATCGGTATGTGACTACCGCGATTGGGATCGAATCCACGACCATCGATTCAGTAGCCGAGCGCCCTAGCCACTGATACACCGAGGCGGACATGGAGTAAAAGTATAGGGTCGCATCGCCGCCCTTTTAGATGACCAGGAGAGGGCAGCCACCTCCCCCTAACGTCAAGTGGATGAATGTGCTTTGATGGACAGCGTATCACTCGTGCTTTTCTGAACAGTATTCTTATTTTCATTTTATACTTTATTTTTCACCGCAGATAATGGCAATGAAAAGCTTAATCATCCTCGGAGCAGTCCTGGCTGTCGCATCAGGTAAGACTGCATTCTCACGGCAGGGGAGGATCCCCAATAGAAGCGAGGATTTTGGGGAGGATTCCCAACTGTGGCCTTTGTGGCCTTTTTTGGGTAGAATGCGAGATCGATGAAGACGGAAGGGACAGAGATGAGCGCTGACTCACAACTGAAAGTTTTTTTTGAAGAACACAAGAATATACATAAAAAGATTGTCCATGAGATGCAACGATGCACTGACGCGTGGTTCACTTTGTTAACATGGAAAGCTAGCATCACTTCCCTAATTATCTGGGATGTATGTTTCGACAAAGTTTCTGTATCGGTAAAAAACAGGTGCACAGATTCCGTACCAACTATCTCAACTTTCAATGCTATTGCAATACATTTCCCAGCTGTGATTTGGGCCTTCGTCTTTTGACGAATCGCTCCGCACGGACAGAAGCCGGGACGCGGGAACGGTCCACGTATGGTGACGTAGTACGCAATCTCCAGGCTCAAATCGCGATTTGGTCCATCGCGGGAATACAGCTTTACATTCAGAGCGTCGAAAACAAACAGCGCGGCGCTGGCCCCAATCGCAGGTGCTCGGTCAAACTTCGTGCAATGCGAGGACACCAGCCTCTGTCCTGACGGGACGACCTGCTGCAAGACGGCGGACGGGACGTGGGGCTGCTGTCCCTACGAGTTTGGCCAGTGCTGCAAGGACGGCACGCACTGCTGCCCGCTGGGCTACAGCTGCGACGCCGCTCAAGGGAGCTGCGTCCACGAGGTCACGCAAGAGCGACTCTTTCGAACGGCGCTCGAGCGACGTGTCTCGGGGCTCGCACAAAATCGGCGCAACGAAGTCATCCATGGAGGTAAAAAAAAACAACAAAAAACGATATATTCCGTATTATTGAATCACTCTTTCATGATACTAAAATTGTCCGCCGCAATGGTTTAGTAGTTAGGGTAGCTGGGCTGCTGAGGCAAAGGTCGCGAGTTCGATGCCGACCGCGGCGGTCGCATTTTGGTGGATGCGAAATGGTTGAGGTCCGTGGGAACACCAGATAGTACAAATTACCGGAGACCTCCACTGCGGTGTCTCTCATGATCATATCGTGGTTTCGGGACGTGAATACCCAGATCTCATTATTATTGTTGATAAAATCATCACACTATCGATGGGAAGAAATTTGGTAAGCGAGAGACTTGTGCCCACTATTTTTTTTTTCAGTCAACTAATGTACACTAATAACGCAGTCTTTACAAGAATTGCGCGCTACAAGTAGCTGGCACTTTTGATTGGTTAATATGCGTTAACGTCCCAAAACAACAATATGATTATGAGGTTACGCCGTATAGTGGAGGGCTCCGGAAATTTCGACTTCCTGGGGTTCTTTAACGTGCACATGAGCACACGGGCCTACAGCATTTTTGCCTCCATTGAAAATGCAGCCGCCACAGCTGGGATTCGATCCCGCGACCTGCGGTCAGCAGCTAGACCACGCGACCTGCGGGTCAGCAGCTAGACCAACAACTAGACCACCACGGTGGGGCGAGCTGGCACCCTTGATCTATTGCTAACAACACGACCCGTGTTTATTCCGGATGTCACTTGCCATGCTTGAGCGATCTTTCTTATCCATTTCAACGCCAGCATTATGAGACCAAAATCTTGAAAGAAAATCAACACAACTAGTAATTACACAGAAGTTTATTTTAAATCATTTAACAGAGACCTCAGTACTTTTCTTGGCACTTTTCCGAGTTACTTTGGCGACCACAGTGTGCAATCCAGCTTGTATATTTTGACTGTTAAAATTAATGAATTCATGGAAAATTATTCTCACTAATACTTTTTCCCGTAATTGCAATGCTCCATGGTATAATACTCACATTAAGCGCTTTTCTCACAAAAAGATACATTTGTACAGATCAGCTGAAACATTTGTAATGAATGAAGGATGGGCAGTCTACAAACGCACTTATACGGAACAGCACTTAATCAAACTGAAGGTCATTAAAAACACATTGCCATCCATGCTAACTACTGATACGTCCATCACGGTGGATCGGTGGCTATAAGGTGCTCTACTGGCGACCAGAAGGTCGTGGGTTCGATACCGACCGCGGTGGTCGCATTTGGGGGGGGGGGGGGATATAGTAGTGGACCGTGTATTGCGCGATGCTATGATTGATATCTAGGGTTTAACGTCCCGAAACCACCATATGATTATGAGAGGCGCCTGCCTAGAGGAGGGCTACGGAAATTTAGACCACCTGGGGTTCTTTAACGTGCACCCAAATCTGAACACACGGGCCTACAACATTTCCGCCTCCATCGGAAATGCAGCCGCCGCAGCTGGGATTCGATCCCGCGACCTGCGGGTCAGCATCCGAGTACCTTAGCCACTAGACCACCGCGGCAGGGCTACCGTGCGATGCTAGTGCACGTTAAAGGACACAATGAGGTACTCCAAATTTTGGGAAATCTCCACTACGGCGCCTCTCATAATCGTATCGTCCGTCGTTTTTGGGACGTAAAACAGTAGGTACTATTAATATTATTGACTACTAAAACGAAGAAATAAAAGCTCTGGTGCACTATTTAACCTCAGCATGATGAATTGTCGCATCTTCAATAGACACATATTCGTTGCATCGAAAATTTCGAGATATTTCAGTTAGAAGAAAATATGCACACAGGAGGGATAATCCGTAAAGTCGAACTAATTTTCTAATTGCCGAAATTGTCTTGGGGCAGCAAAATATTGCACCAAGAGTTATATTTCTTCACGTTATTGAACCGATAATGTCGGTATTAACTACAATACGCTTTTCGTAAAAAAATTTGTCATGACGAGCTAATTTTACATATCACGCAAGGATCTGTTTGGCATCCTTGCGAGTGTTCCAAGTTTGAAGGCTTTCATTACAGAAACGGCGCCTATACACCTTTTCACAGGAAGGAAAAAAAACGCCGCCATGATGGGTTGTGCGCGGGAGTACAAAGGCTAAAGGCGCAGCGTTGTCAGTGCATTTTCGAGGGGACGCGCCAATTTGCACAGCCCAAAGAGGGCTATGGCGGCGCCCAGGGAGGCGTTTATGAAAAGGTGAATACAAAAGTGCAGGCTACAGCTGCCGCGTTTAACACGCTGTGCCCCACGCCCAATAGCGGCGCAACATTCGTGCTAGTAAACGCGCCCACAAATAACACGAATCGACAAGCAACGGCAGCGACTCTCTCGGTCGGCGAGGAGGTTAATCGCGGCGCTGCAGTATTGAAGCGCACTATCGCGTTTCCACGCCCTAGCTTTCGTGCAGCTCTCGCATTGTGCTGCCCCGCCCTTGCACTGCTTCGACCGGATCCCCGCTTTCCTATCTCCTATTTCCCGTCACTTGTCTCTCTATTTCTTCAACTATTTCCTTCTATTCTTTTTATGCCTCCTTCCCCCCACCCCTATAAGGCACTGTGCCGTGTCGCCTGTCATCATCATCATCATCATCAGCCTGTCTACGTCCACTGCAGGACAAAGGCCTCTCCCATGTTCCGCCAGTTAACCCGGTCCTGTGCTTGCTGTTGCCAATTTATACCCGCAAACTTCTTAATCTCATCTGCCCACCTAACCTTCTGTCTCCCCCTACCCCGCTTCCCTTCTCTGGGAATCCAGTTGGTGACCCTTGATGACCAGCGGTTATCCTGTCTACGTGCTACATGCCCGGCCCATGTCCATTTCCTCTTCTTTATTGCAGCTATGATATCCTTAACTCCCGTTTGTCCCCTAATCCACTCTGCTCTCTTCTTGTCTCTTAAGGTTACACCTACCATTTTTCTTTCCATTGCTCGCTGCGTCGTCCTCAATTTAAGTTGAACCCTCTTTGTGAGTCTCCAGGTTTCTGCTCCGTAGCTAAGTACCGGCAAGATACAGCTGTTATATACCTTCCTCTTGAGGGACAGTGGCAATGTACTTGTCATAATTTGAGAGTGCCTGCTGAATGTGCTCCACCCCATTCTTATTCTTCTAGTTACTTCAATCTCGTGATTAGGCTCTGCGGTTATTACCTGCCCTAAGTAGACATAGTCTTCTACAACTTCAAGTGCACTATTACCTATCGCAAAGCGCTGCTCCTTTCCGAGGTTGTTGTACATTACTTTCGTTTTCTGCAGATTAATTTTAAGACCCACCTTTCTGCTCTCCCTGTCTAACTCCGTAATCATGAGTTGCAATTCGTCCCCTGAGTTACTCAGCAATGCAATGTCATCGGCGAAGCGCAGGTTACTGAGGTACTCTCCATTAACTCCTATCCCTAACTGTTCCCATTCTAGGCTTCTGAAAACGTCCTGTAAGCACGCAGTGAATAGCATTGGGGAGATTGTGTCCCCCTACCTTACACCCTTTTTTATTGGTATTCTGTTGCTTTTTTTATGAAGCACTATGGTAGCAGTTGATCCCCTGTAGATTTCTTCCAGAATGTTTATATATATTTCATCTACGCCCTGATTCCGCAGTGTCTGCATGACGGCTGATATTTCTACTGAATCAAACGCCTTCTCGTAATCTATGAAGGCTATGTATAGTTGTTGGTTATACTCTGAGCATTTCTCTATTACCTGATTGATAGTATGAATGTGGTCAATTGTTGAGTAGCCTGTTCTAAATCCTGCTTGTTCCTTTGGTTGATTGAAATAATGTTTTCTTTACTCTGCTAGCAATTACCTTTGTAAATAGCTTGTATACTACAGAGAGCAAGCTGATCGGCCTGTAATTCTTCAAGTCCTTGTCGTCTCCTTTCTTATGTATTAAGATGATGTTAGCGTTCTTCCAAGACTCTGGTACTTTTTCCGTCAGGAGACACCTCGTAAATAGAGTGGCTAGTTTTTCTAACACAATCTGTCCTCCATCTTTTAGCAGATATGATGTTACTTGATCCTCACCAGCAGCTTTGCCTCTGTGCATGCTCTCCAAAGCTTTTCTGACTTCTTCTATCATTACCGATGGGGTGTCGTTTGGGTTACTGCTAGTTCTTATTGTATTAAGGTCGTGGTTGTCTTGGCTACTGTACAGATCTCTGTAAAACTCCTCCGCTATTTTAACTATCCTATCCATATTGGTAGTCAATTTGCCTTCTTTGTCCCTTAGTGCATACATCCGCCTTTTGCCTATCCCAAGTTTCCTCTTCACTGCTTTGACGCTTCCTCCGTTTTTCAGAGCGCGCTCAATTCTCTCCATGTTATACCTTCTTACGTCGCATACTTTACGTCTATTAATCAGCTTCGAAAGCTCTGCCAGTTCTATTTTGTCCGTTGTACTTGACACTTTCATGATTTGACGCTTCTTAATTAGGTTCTTCGTTTCCTGGGAAAGCTTGCCGGTGTCCTGTCTAGCTACCCTGCCTCCAACTTCCACTGCACACTCCGTGATGATACTCGTCAGATTATCATTCATTGTATCTACGCTAAGGTTGGTTTCCTCGCTAAGAGCAGAGTACCTGTTCTGCAGTGACACTCTGAATTCCTGTACTTTCCCTCTCAGTGCTAGCTCATTGATTTGCTTCTTGCGTATCAGTTTCTGTCGTTCCTTCTTCAAGTCTAGGCGGATTCGAGCCCGTACCATTCTATGGTCACTGCATCTTACCTTGCCAACCACTTCCACATCCTGCACGACTCCTGGGTGTGCAGTCATTATAAAGTCTCTTTCGTTCTTATTTACGCCATTAGGGCTCCTCCATGTCCACTTGCGGTTTTCTCGTTTTCGGTAGAAGGTATTAAAAATACGCAGATTATTGCGTTCTGCGAATTCTACTAGTAGCTCTCCTCTGGCGTTTCTAGTGCCGATGCCATAATCTCCTACTGCCTGGTCTCCAGCCTGCTTCTTCCCTACCTTTGCATTAAAGTCGCCCATTACTATAGTATACTGTGTTTTCACCTTACTCATTGCCGATTTCACGTCTTCATAGAAGCTTTCAACTGAAGGGTCATCATGGCTGGATGTAGGCGCGTAAGCCTGTACTACCTTCATTTTGTATCTTTTATTCAGTTTAATTACAATGCCTACCACCCTTTCATTAATGCTATAGTAATCCTCTATGTTGCCAGCTATGTTTCTGTGAATTAGGAACCCTACTCCCAGTTCTCTTCTGTCTGCCAAGCCCCGATAGCAAATGACGTGCCCATTCTGTAGCACAGTATAGGCCTCATCTGTCCTCCTAACTTTACTCAGCCCTATTATATCCCATTTAATGCCTTCTAGCTCCTCGAATAATACAGCTAGACTTCCCTCACTAGATAACGTTCTAACGTTAAACGTTGCTAAGTTCAAGTTCCAATGGTGGCCTGTCCGTATCCAGAGATTCCTAGCACCCTCTGCTGCTTTGCAGATCTGACCGCCGCCGTGGTCAGTTGCTCCGCAGCTGGTGGGGACTGAGGGCCGTGAGTTAATTGACGAATGCCTACGGGAGGGGGTGGCCAGATACTGCACCAGGGTGGCCAATCCTTCTCTGGTGAGATCATCGGTGCGTACCGGCTTTAAGCCGGTACGATCAGACAGTAGTGGGACAGTAGATCAGACAGTAGTGTCGCCTGTAGGCAGACAGAAATTAGGTGCCTTCTTCGTTTTCCTTACGAACCACTAACCTAGCTTATTTCGCACCGTCAAGGCTCTGATACGGGCGCGAAAGCAACAGCCGATCTGGCGGCGATTGCGCCGCGGTGTCGGTTGTCTTCACGCGTGCTGCACTACCTCACGCGCATGCCGTCTGTGGCGCTAAATCTCTATACCTTCGAGACGACGTAGTACGCGGCGCCGACGCATTCGGTTGGTGAGGCGCCATCCCGGTCGTGCTGCAAGGTAGACGGATGACGTCATCTCAGGTCGCTGTGCGGTCGTTCAAACTCACTCGTTCTCACGGTCGGGAACAGTGGAATGATCCAGAAGAACGCCAAAGGAAGGACTTTAACCTCGATCTATACTGCATTTCATAAAGCAGGCGCAACGCTGAGGGAGCTATAAACCTCTTGTAGTAGATGCGTTTGAACCAAGAAATAGTTCAATGAACCTATGAACGTTATGGGATTTTTTTGTGTGTGTGTTTTCAGACTCATTGATAAATAGAACCTGTGTATAATGAACCTTTGTAGGACGAATTTCTCGATACAACGAAGTTTGTCTATTCCCCGCTTTTGCTTTATACAAGCACATGTTTTTGTGACCTCTATGTAACAGAGTAACAGAAGGAGACAACCTTGATATAACGATTTTTGTCCACGAACAATCTAGGAATTTCGCCCTGGATTTTGATACAAGCATGCATCTTCCGCGGGTGCCCCGCCGCGGACGAAGCGCGAAGGGGCGTGCACGGCGCAGCAAGTGAGAGCGAGCGCTCCTGATTGCGCATGGGTGAGCGCAAGGCGGGCAGGTGCAGGCAGGTGGGCCTGCACCCCACGAGCCAGTGTTGCCGCCGTTCTTGCCGCCGTGGACGCATGCGCGGATGTGCCCCTTCCCCCTCCAAACCAAAAACAAAACAAAAAAAAGAAAACTACTTTTGCGCTGGCAGTGCCACCCACGCTTTTGGTTAGCGTCACATATGCGGAACTGCGCTGCATATGAAGAACCTTACCGAATAGTTTTCCGCGGTATCCGTGTCGGTGTCCGTGACTTTCGCTCTTCTATTTTCGGCGGAGTGTGCGCGTGCACCGTGTTTAGCTTTGTTTTTTTTTTAGGGGCGAAGCTCCTTATGGCGTGGTTCTGTCGCTCCACCGCCACATCCCATCTCCCAACCCCTGTGGCACATACCCGCTCTAGTACTTGGAGTGTTCACTAGATCGACGCATGGACGGACGCACAGACGGACGGACGCATGGATTGACGCATGGTCGCGCGGATGAACGGAAGCAAGAACGAACAGACGGACGGAAGCACGGACAGGCTGACCGAGGCTTCGCCGCAATCATCATTCACTTCGTGAATATGCTGTGATTTTTTTTTCTTTTTAAATGCGGACAATCGTATCATCACCACCGAGGGAATGTCAGATTAGGCGCTGATGAAAACTCTCCGTGACCACAGTGACGACAGATCTTCGGAGGTCGACTCGTCACACCGAGAGTTCGCAAGCTTGTTGCTTTCTTGATTAGGTTATTAGTTCTGGCAGCAACACTATGGCGCGTTGAATGCAATGCAATGAACGTGATAGCAAACATTTGTAATTTTATATGCAGTAGGGCTGGCAGCCAACTCTTTTGGATCCGATATCGCGGAACTTCTACCAAACGCTGGAGTGAGCAAATATGGTTGCTCCAGGGAAAAGTGCTCTTTTCACTCAGTCCCTTCGCGTTGAAAGCGCACTGATACTTGCCGAGATAGGAAGCGCGCCAGCGATCCCGACTGTCCTAAAAGTCAAAGTTCATTTTTGCTGAGTGATACATACATACATACATACATGCATACATACATACATACATGCATGCATGCATGCATGCATACATACATACATATATACATACATTCATACAAGACATTGTTACTGCAGTGAACAGTGTCCGATGCCCTGACGGGAACTACTGCCTGGACGGCCAGACCTGCTGCCTACTTACGTCGGGCAGTTTCGGTTGTTGCCCTTACCAGCATGCGGAGTGCTGCAGCGACCACACCAGCTGCTGCCCCGAGGGATACCGCTGCCGGATATCGACGCATCAGTGCGTCCACGCTACAACCAACCACACCGTAGCCATGGCGCAGAAGGTCAGCGCTGTCGCGGCCCAACCAGGTCAATTCGAAGTCTCCGCTAACGGTGAGCGAGGGTGATTCGTGCCGGTAGAAACTACGGAAGTGTTGCCTTCTGCAATCAGTATTTTCATTATTACTTGCGGGCTCGGAGTGCAAGCGCTTTATAGGCTTGTTGCTTGGACCTGTGTTTTGGCTCGTAGCCACCATGGGGGATTGACTATCAAACTGGCGGTGCATATAACAAGAAAAACGGAATTTAAAATTTTGATGAAGGAAAATAAGTTATTTAGCCATCTAGGGAATACGAAATTGAGCAATCATAAGGTTGCGTACGAATTGAAAGTGAATTCCAATAAACTAGAGCTTTATTAGGAATAACCTAACAAATAAACCTTCCTGTGTCTCTAAAAAATTCGAAAACTGCTATCCAGACTCTCCTGTTGCTGTGGCCCAGAGAAGCTCGAGGGAAAAAATATTTTCTGAATTTCGAGTTATGTTTTGAATTTGCTAAATATATTTAGATTCTGGTGTTTTTGCCTATGGCTTGTGAAACCTTTGTAAGAAAGTAAAAAATTAGCGATGTTTTCCGGTTCTTAACAATAAAAGCAAAGGGGACGTGGTACCCGACCAGACCTGTATAAATGATAAGAAACGGAATACGGCATCAAAATTTTGTGAAACAAATTTCCGATTTGTTAGAAGGGGCACTATTTATTATATCCCAAGCGAAAGAAATATGACAGTATTCTTGAACTGGTAACCTAATATTCATGGAATCTTGAAGTTAAGAGTATTTACGAAATCAGGATTCAGTAACAAAAAAAAAAAATCACAGCATATCCAGGAGGTGAAGGATGGCGAGTGGGTGAAGTTCCAGTGGATCATTAACCTCTGTACTTATTTTCTGTCTTTCCCTCTTCCTTTCTTTCATAACGTAGTGCACTCTATGACCATGAGAGAGCTGGGAGCGAACGCGTCTTATAGTTTTTGGGGCGCCACTGCAAAAGAGACAGCGTGCACGAGCGCACCCGCGATCATCGTTTTTCTCTTCTAAGTACGATTGGCGCGCTCGCGAGGGGCGCCCCAAGCGCGTGCAAGCGAGGACAATGAATATCGTAAGGACAAGACTCGACTCTTAGGTGCTTCACCCCTAAATTGGTATCAAGTACAATGGACATACCGGTGCAAGAAGAAAAATCTGGAGTGAGAAAAAAGAACGCATCTTTCTTTTGGGTGTGACTGAAAATTATTTCTGCATATGCCACAAAACTGTTGCCGCTCGAAGCTTATATTTGTGTGCTTATCTATCTTGCAGGTGGACAGGTCACGCGGTACAGAATCATGAGGCCAAAATGAGAGAAAGGACAGATTTTCTGTTGGAATTGAAAGAGATATTTTGGATCATACCATATGATACTGCTATGGAAATGCCATTGGCCACCTTGTCGTGCTTCTCGTGCAATGATATTTGCGTTTTATCGCAAAAGCTGTTATGAGATCACAACAAGGATCGATTTTAGCTTCGTAGTTACTCGTCGCCACTGCCACTGTCCGTAACCAGCTATCACGTGAAATTTTAAAAAAAGGGCCCCATATCTGGGGGCTTCACGGCAAAGGACGTCGAAAGACGAAACACCACGTGTAGAGCCACATTAAAGTCATAGTCGCTCTACTCCACGTGACATATGGATGCCATCTGGCAGTCATGCCAAGAAACAGAAGTTTTCTAGAACACGGAGCAGCTGGTAGGTGGCAGCACCGTGTCGTTTTAGGGAAACTTGGGAAACACTCGCTCTTTCATTCATAGGGCTCTTGTTGTGGTCTCAATACACCTTCTCTGTGAGGGCCTCAACTACCATCACTGTCACCAGAGTCACGACTGTGAGCATTGAGTAGCTGCTTAGAATGGCTAGGTAGGTGGTGGGTGTAAGTAACGAATAACAGCTACCACCGGTGGTATTTGTTGCCCAGGTTGACTCTATTGCTTGTTATTGCGATAGCAATTATATGAACACTCTCGGCTATTTTTGCCGTTGCTGTCGCTGTCATGTTTGGGATATGTATAGGTACTTATACATGTTATACATATCAGTAAAAAATATAAATTCATCCACCAGATCAAGATAGGTGAGCATTCAGGATGTGGTTAAGCTTTGGCAGGGTGGCTGTATTGTTTCGGTTGACAGACAGACAGACCAAAAATTCTGTGTTGAAGTATCCCAAGAAAGACTATCTTGTTATATATTGTCCTTAAAAACTAAAGACAATAGACTGGGATTCGCACCCGGGCCCTCTTAGTGGCTGCCCAGTATTCTACCATTGCACTGCGCGAATGTGCACTGCACGGACTGAACAGTTGCATTTAGGGTCCACGCTGAGCAGACCCTATGCAAGCTTCACATCAAGTAAGGAATCCTGCTGACGTGCGTAATAAAGAGTTTCAGAACAGCAAAATAACATATATATCGGCGTCACGCAGTACGAAGCTCGTATCGAGTAGGTCTTTGAAACCCATTACCATAGGGTAGAGTAAATCCTTAAATCTGTACCGTACTCCCACAATAGTTTCCACATAATTCTCCATCGTGATTAGTCAGGGTTGCTTAGCCGTGGCTCGGCAGGTTGCGGGTGGGAGCGAAGAATTGCATTTGCCACTGATGGTATCGGTTGCTCAGATTGACGTCATCGCTCTAATTGGAGGAGCGAAAGTCAGGGCACAAAACCCCCCACTATTCAAGCAAATAATGAATAAAACATAACGTACTCACAGGATCAATAAAGTACGCTGAATGCCTTACAAGTGTGTAGCGGTCACCACGCTGCTCCTACGAATGACGAATAATAGCCCAGTGTACTTCCCCTATAATACACAAAAACAATTATTATATATAGCATAGTAGGTACCATGCAAGTATACTTGTTGTAGTTGCCCCAAGAGTGTTTTTTCTAAGACCAAGACCTTGCTTTGAAGTCAAAGTTTCCCTAAGTACATTCAAACTCGCATCTGTCTACTTCGCAGATCTGTTCGATGAGAACATCCGTTGTCCCGATGGAAACTACTGCGAGGACGGCCAGACCTGTTGCCTACTGAGAAGCGGCCAGTACGGCTGCTGCCCGTACCAGTACGCGCAGTGCTGTAGTGACCACGTAAGCTGCTGTCCCGAAGGATACCTTTGCAAGATATCTACGCATCAATGCATCCACACGGTCACTAACCACACCGTGCCCATGGTCCAGAAGGTACAACCTGTTCGGCGACTTCAGGGGCAAGCATCTGCGCCTCAGGTTGACGGTAAAGCATTCCTGCCTCTGCTCTCTCTATTCTCTTGTTAATGAATGGGTCGCAAGCTTGCACAAATTTCACTTGGCACTGCAGAATTGAAAAGGGGGAACAAATTAATTTTATTATGAGATAGGGCTCAAGAAGGGCGCTCTCCTGCCCTTGCTTGCACGCCAACACCTCTTCAGTTTGTTCTGGGTGTCTAGGTCCGAGAAATGTAATACAGAGGCCCATGCTTCCAGTGAGGTAATGGCCAAGAGGAGAGAGGGAGAGTGGGTAACCTCGCCACATCATTTGCTGAGCGGTTCGTCATATACATGCACGATACGTGAAAGAAGCTAGGGGGATCTGCAGCAAGTGGTTAAAAGCCACCTCCAGCTGACCTCCTGGCTCAGCTTCAGAACTTTGTGTGTGTGTGTGTGTGTGTGTGTGTGTGTGTGTGTGTGTGTGTGTGTGTGTGTGTGTGTGTGTGTGTGTGTGTGTGTGTGTGTGAGAGAGAGAGAGAGAGAGAGAGAGAGAGAGAGAGGGGATTTCATCTTTTGGTGAGGCAAACAGTAGTATTGGGTTCGAACATCCTGTCGTACAGAATCACTATAGGCTTCAGTGTGCAACGTTTACCTGTTTTCAATCAATAGCGCTGCTTTATGGAATAGAAGGCCTGCTAACTAATCGAACAAGCAATAATGTGGAATTTTTCAAAACACATTTTTCAGCTAGCAATACAGTGCTCAAAATCAGTAAAAGGTGCCTCCACCGTATGCCAATATATTTATCGACGCAAGTCATACATGGTCTCAGTGGTAAGAAAGAGGGAAAAAAAAGAGAAAGAGAGATATGGTATGGAGAAAGGCAGGGAGGTTAACCGGAAAGCAAGTATCTGGTCTGCTACCCTGCTCTGGGGAAGGGGGAATGTGAGACAGAAAAGTAAGTAAAACAGAATGAGTGAGAGAAAGAGAGTGGGAGGAAGCGACAACAGAGAGACACACACACTAGAATGTCACAATCGTTCGATGAGGCGGGTCAATCACAGAAACTTCAGGAGGGCCTTCGTTGCTTTTCGGCGGGAAGCTCAATTTTTCTGGCCTGATGGAAATGTGCACGTGACTGAGCGCAGGAGACGCAGCAACATAAGCTTAATTATCATACACAATGTGTCTGTTTATAAAGAATGCACATGCCATAAAAGTTTGAAATTGCCGATTCTCAGGCCCTCATGTGGTATGTGCTTGTGTGTGAAAAAATGACGCCCACATCTTCCCACGAGGTGGAACTCGAGTAAATGCATCACAGAGTGGTGGGGGTATCACGTAAATGTTGCGTAATGGGGTATATAGTTTGAAAATGTTTATTTGTTATTTTTCTTTATTATTATTATTGATGAGTATGTTCCAACTAGCCCAATTTGATGAGTATATTTCAAGTAGCCCAGTTTGATACTTTACTTAATATATGGGGTGGCTAGTCAGCGGTTGTGCAGCTCAAGCAGTCAGTTTTTACTAGCAGACGCTGCCTACGTCGGCCTTGCGAGGCGAGAGGGGTGGAGAGCAAACAGTTGGCACGAGACGCAAGCATGCAGCACGATACGCGAGGCGCGAGCATGCGCAGTGGGGGTGTGGACGTCGCCGCCGATGCACGACGCGTGACATTGTGTGACCAAGAAATTCTCTGCATTTAAAACATTTATTGATCATGAGTTTGCAGGCCCATAAGGACCCTTTACACAAAGAGAGTCCTTATTCCTGGACACTGCTGGACAAGGCCGCGACCCGCGCCGGTTTGACTAGAGCTCTTTGAGCCTCCAGCCCTTAGCAATTGAGTAGGACTGCCTCCCATGCCTCTCGAGTAGGGGAAGGGCTAGAGGGAAGGAAAAAGCTCATCTGACGTGCCAACACCATGTGAAAGTTATTGGAGGCTTCCCCACAGTGAGGGCACCGCCCATTGACTTTCGTGTCAAAATGCTGGACACAGCAAGGTGTTGGTCTGCAGGCACCTTAGGGTTCGTTCATCGGCTTTACTCAGGTTCTTAGCAGGCACTGGGAAAAGCTTATGTTGTTTGCAGTAGTACATACAGCAAAACTTCTCTTATTCCCAAAAGCAGTTGCTTAGTCTCTGAGTCTGGAAAGCCTGGGTGAGGTGCCAGGTGGTTAATTAAGCGTACGGGCGGCTTCATCCGCAGCCTTGTTACCTCTTGGGCCCTGGTGGCTTGGTGTCCAAACAGTGCGATTGGGGGCGCGCGGGGGTCTGAATCTTTGACTGCTCGCTTCAGAGTAAGTGCTTGCAGTGCCACCCAGAGAGAAAGTGACAGTAAAAACGACTATGGAATGGTGGTAAAATTAACAACAACTACGCTGTGCATGTAGGTAGAGATGGATATTTAGCTAAATATATTTGTGACTTGTTTGTCTGTTTCTCTGCGCGAAGTCTGAAATAGAAGACAGCTGTAGGTTTTTTTGAAATAGACTTTGACGTACCACTTCGATGATTACGTGAACTGCCAAATGAATAACTGCATTTGTCATAAAAGAGATTGATCATGAATGCTTTTGTTAGAAGTAAATGTAATGAAATTAATACTCTCTTACAATTTTGGTTATGTCATGCGACCAAGCAGTGTCAAAGGACCGAAAATTTAATCAGCCATCATGCAAGGTAAGAGAAGAAGAGGACACCCATGCACAAGGTGCTGCGAACGGTACTCTTTAAGCCACAGGTAAACGTCTGGATGAGTTGAAAGAACTGGCCCCAAATTGATCTCACTAGTGTTTGTACAGTAAAAGCTCGTTAATTCGACACCCGTTAATTCGGAAATTCGGATAATTCGGACGGCTCTATTGGTCCCGGCCAAAGTGCATGTTAATCTATGTGACCAAACCTTCGTTATTTCGTCGGAATTCGGCTCCGCACCGCTTAATTCGGACAAATGCTGACGGCTACTGCTACACAAAAGTGTGATAAAGCAGCACTGACACCACTGGAGTGAAACCGAAACCTGAGTGGCATCGCCATCATCATCAACTAGTGGGGGCGATCGCTGCGTCACCGAACGTCGGCGTCTTCTTTCTTCTCCACTCAGCGCCTCCGACGCCATTTTCCCTTGTGTTGTCGTGTCGGAACCATCTCTTCTTGCGGAGTTCTCTTTTTCTTCCATTGTGACCGTATTTGCATGCCACCACCATCGTGCGCTACAGTGATGGCAACGCTGAAAAAGCGGCAGAACTACGACGCGAAGAACTTGGCGACTAAAGTGGAAATTTTGGAAGCACTGAAGAACGGCGAATCGCGACAGCAGGTTATGACCAAGTACAACAGGAAGCGGAGCACGTTGGGAACGTACGTGAAAAATGAACAACAGATTCGACAAGCCTTTGAAAGCGAGAAGTTTCATGCCTCTAAAAAGCGGTTGCGAACCGCAGCTCATCCCCAGCTCGAAGAAGCTTTGCTCCGGTGGATTACTGACTGTCGCTACGCGCATCTGCCTTTGAGCGGACCTCTCATCATGGCGCAAGGTGAGAAGTACGCTGCAGAACATTGAATCGTTCAAAGCGTCAGAAGGGTGGTTTGCGAGGTTTCGAGAGAGACACGAACTTGTCTTCAGGAGTGTGTGCGGCGAAAAGGCCAGTGTTGACGAAAGCGGGACCACCGAGTGGAGAAATGTGAAGCTACTGGAGCACATCGCCGCATATGAACCACGTGACGTGTTCAATGCAGATGAAACTGCTCTATTTTTCAGAGCTCTGCCCGACAAGACGGTGACTTTCAAAGGGGGCGCGTGCATTGGTGGCAAGAAGTGCAAGCGAAGGATAACTGTGCTTCTTGCCACCAATATGACTGGCATGGAGCGCTTGCCACTACTTGTCGTCGGGAAGCCGCTTAAGCCACGTTGTTTTAAGAACGTCAAAAGCCTTCCTGTCGAGTGCACAGCGAACAGGAAGGCATGGATGACATCGGACATTTTTCGCGGCTGGCTGCAGCAGTTGGACCGGCACTTCACGTCGAAGGACCGCAAGATAATTATGGTTGTTGACAACTGCAGTGCCCATAACTGTACAGTCGAACTGAAGAGCATCAAAGTAGTTTTTTTGCCGCCCAACACTACGTCTGCTCTTCAGTCGATGGACCAGGGTATCATTCACTACGTGAAGTCGAAGTACCGCAAGCACCTGCTAGAGCGAATGATCTTATGCTCAGAAGCTGGAAAGTTGTATCAAGTGAACTTACTCGGCGCAGTGCACATCATCGCCCACGTGTGGAAAAACACTCCGCCGCAAGTCGTCGCCACCTGTTTTTGGCACAACGGTTTTGTGAGGCCCGAGCATGCAGCAGTAGCTGACGATGGCATCGAGGAGGTGTCAGCCGAGTCCACCGACGATGACTGCCCGACTTTCGATGCTGTCCTTCCCACAGATGTGACCTTTCAGGACTACATCGCGATTGATCATGGTGTCGCCACGAGTGGTCTCCTGATTGATCAAGAGATTATTAATGATGTCACGGGCGCCCATGAAGACCATGATTCCGACAAAGAATCATGCGAGGAGATACAGCCGCAACCTCATCGCACCTCACGGGAAGTCTCGGAGGCGCTGTTAATATTAGCGGACGCTTGCCTGAACACTCCCGACAGCTTGCTTGCTGTTGGCCATTTGGAACAGTTAATAAAAATTGTGATGTCAGCCGGAATCTGCGCTAAATGCAGAGGACAATTACAAAATACTTCAACAAATAAAGGTATGCTTCTGCAGCTTGATTTTAAATGTTGTTTTCTCTGTTCATTAGTTAATTCGGCATTTGGTTAATTCGGACAGTTTTTCCGGTCCCGTGAAATCCGAATTAACGAGCTTTTACTGTATACTCATGGTGATGCCAGCAGTCACCAGCAACCCAACAGTATGCAAAAGGACACTGAAGTGATACAGTAAATTAGTTTTGTCTAATAAATTACACTCAGAGAACCCTAAAGTCACTAATTTTGCCATCTTAGGTTTAATATTTGATGAGGAAATCAGCAATAAAAGTACTGCTTTTAAATTTTTCTTCAACGTTTCGAACGCTGTCGTTTTTTTCGTTTCGAATTTCGAATTTCAAATTTCTTTTTGTTATATTGGACACACTGGCTCACGAAATTTTTCTGGAACTTGGTATGGTAAGTCCCGGGCTGTTTTAGAAGACAATATTGACACGTTGTGACAATATACTTCAATTTTTGCTAAATAACAACTTCGGTCTAAGGCCATAGTAAACACCTTGAGAGTCTATGACAACATGATAATACTGGTTCAAAAGCCTTAAGGTGGCACTGACAAATGTATGTTTTAGAGGGACATACATCTATCGCGTCTCCGTTGAAAAGCACTCAGAGGCACGTGCGATGCAAGCAGGCCCAACCCTCGTGTGGCATCGCATCAGGACACCACTCTCTGAACTAAGGCAGTCCGACGGCTCCGGTTGAAGAACGCGCGTTTTCATAGGCATTGAATGATATAAAGGGGGTGTTTACCTAGTGCTTGGCAGTGCCTTAATTGAACAGCTTACTCAGACGGGAGCGATCACTGCTTAAAGAACGGCAAAAAGAGTGAGTGAGGCTTGCATAACACCACCCTCTCCTCGGAAAAGCAGTCTGGGACGGGGTGCAGTTGTAGTTCATGGTCGATGTTCTGGTGACAACCTTCAAATCACGCTCTACTGTACATATATAATGCATGCAGTGAACTACACAATGGTTGAGGTGAAAGCAACGTTTTCATGGTTTCGCTCGACGAGTGGGTACAATGAGCACGCCTTACGTGCAGCCGAACTCAACCAGTGCCCCGACGGAAGCTTCTGCCAGGACACCCAGACCTGTTGCCTGCTGAAGTCGGGAAGATATGGCTGCTGCCCCTACGCACATGCAGAGTGCTGCAGCGACCACACCAGCTGCTGTCCCGAAGGGTACCGCTGCTTGGTCTCTACGCAACAATGCATCCGTACCGGAAGCAATGGTACTGCACCAATGCTGAGGAAAGTCGACAGCATCACTCTAGAGTCGACTGAGCAATTACGACTGAAACCCGATGGTAAGCAATGCGGTTTAAGAGGAACGCCAATCGATTTTCTGGGTATTAGTACATTAGCTACTCTTTAAAAGTTACAACACCACGCTTTGGGCGAGGTGACGCTTGGTAAGCGAAAAAATGTTCGATAAGGAAATGTGGGTGGTTATGCCACTTTGAAGTTCCAGCACTAAAAGCAGTGATGCCATACATTTTAACGCTGTCTCCTAGGTCTCATGCAGTTCTGAATCTGTAATAGTGAATACATTGTCCTTTCAAGCGGCCACGAACTCACCAAGTTTCAGGTTACTATACCAAGTTTCAGGTTAAAAATACGCATTTCAGGTTAAAAATACGTATCACCAAGTTTCAGGTTAAAAATACGCATTGAAATTGATGATGTCCCTGGAGCATTTTGGTTTCATACGAAATATAATGATTAAACTTCGAATTTTCCTATATTGGCAAACCTACAATGGCTAAATGAACTTTGGAGACCTCAGAGTATAATTTCTCAATCTAAATCAAGTTGTTGTTACACCTTAAAAGGGCCAATAAAAAACCCCAAGCTCTGAAAATTGTTGCAAAGAGAAATATGCGCACTTTTATTTCGTGAACAAGCCGCCACAAGATTGCGAGTACGTGCTATATTAAGGAAGTTACAGGGGCTAGAACATCACATTCAGCTGGTTTCAAATTTTCCCGCGATCTCACCACCCTTCTCCTTCAGAGGAAGGAGAAGGTGTGGCCTGTCGTCATGACTCCGCCCACTTCGGAAAATACCCTTTCTATTCGGTGACATCACGCGTGCACACTTTGTCATAAAATAAAAAATCGATGCATTGGCTTTCATTCTATCGTCTATTAATAAATTTATGATTGTGAAGATAACGTTGCAATTCTCACAGTAAAATTCATCAGTGTAAACCGATTTGGTGCTTCACTTTAGTGAATTTTTAAATACGGAATCCACTGGGGTTCCTGCGGAGGACGTCTGTGAATAGGAGAATTTCCGCCTCTCGTTATTTTCAAGCACAATGCATTGATTGCTTTCTAAACATATAGTAGCGCGCCGCACGACTGTAAACATCAAAGGTTTTCTTTCACGTTGCCTCCAGAGTAGGTGACAAGTGCATTGAATGTAGTTCTTCTCCTACAACTCTGGTATAATGACACAGACATGAGAATTTGTCCAGCATATAGAACATTTAGCAGAGCAATGATGGTTCGCAGAGCGATGAATGCGTTTGCCATTCCCATCTACCATCATGAGCTGCAATAACGATTCTAAGGTGACATCAACATTAGTGCTTAACGTGTTGTTTCCAGCAATGCTGAGATTTATAAACCGGTCTCGTTTCTGTCATGAACTGCTTTGAAGGGAACTATTGAAATCGAATATTGGCTCGTATGCTGATACAAAGCTCCTTTTGTTGCACGTCATCAATAGCAGTGAGACATTGTCGCAGCACCCAATTAAGGAATACATGGTGAAATGGCCTGTCACTGTAAAGGATGCTTGTTCTTTGAATGGTAGGCACATATTGAGAGAGGTTTACAAACTGTTTCTTGTTAAAATGTAGCATGCTTTCAAACAGCTAAGTGTGGCAGGGTAAAGTGGTGAGTGTCGATATGCTAATAAAGGCTATGGTCTGGTAAAACTTAAGATGTCAGGAGAGACCCCTGCCCAAATGACCGTAGTTCGACTGCTAGGCCCCACCATATACATACATGCACACACACACACACACACACACACACACGTGCATGCACGCACACGCGCACACATACATACATGGATGTACACATACATACACACACACATACATACATACATACATACATACATACATACATACATACATACATACATACATACATACAAGACATTGTTACAGCAGTGAACAATGTCCGATGCCCTGACGGGAACTACTGCCTGGATGGCCAGACCTGCTGCCTGCTTACGTCGGGCAGTTACGGCTGCTGCCCTTACCAGCATGCCGAGTGCTGCAGTGACCACACCAGCTGCTGCCCCGAGGGATACCAGTGCCGAATATCAACGCATCAGTGTGTCCATGCTACAACCAACCACACCATGGCCATGGTCCAGAAGGTCCGCGCTGTTGCGACCGAGCCAAGACAATTGGAAGTATCCGTTAACGGTGAGTTGCAGTGATACGCTATGAAAGCGTTCCCTTTTGCAATCAATATTTATGTGGTTTTGGATGGGCACATATGGCATGCGGGACGTAATCGGGAATTAGGATTGAGAAAAGCAAATTGATGTTGCCATTGTATGCATCTGAACCTCACTTGGACATGTACTGTGGCACCCACATGAGAACGTAACGAGACATCAGATTGCATGCAGGCACAATTGTATGCTCAGTGAGTATGTTCATCAGCTATAGAGACGTGGCCGCCCTTAAATTAGTTACAATGGGTTAAAACACGGCAGTAGAAAAAACAAGAGTACTAGACGCCAAGCAGCTATTTTGACTAGCCTGTGTAACGCTGTCCCTTCGTGCATCCGTACGAATGCACTGCAATGCACTACCCTCGCCACAGATGTTGGGAGTGGTGCCAAGTAGGTCACGCCCCAACTGCGCGTTGACGTCATGGTCCTCTCACAGTGCACTCTGACGTCACTCTCCCCATTGCCTGCCACACGGTCACCGCAGCGCCCGCAGCTGCCGTTTCGTCCATTCGCCCACAACACCTGCCGCCACCGCTGCTCGCTTCGCTACCATGACCGCCGCTCTCTACACTGCCGACTCGTCGGTTCGCGCGCAATAAACCTGATGTGCATCTAACGTACGAATTGAAACATGTTGTACTTGTCTCTCTCTTTACCCTCTCCACTGTTCGCAATGCTCGAGCACACATCGATTGGTAACTCTTTCAGCCAGTTTATCTGTGATGGAGAGGACGCAGCAAGACGATGCTCCTTCGCCTGCCGAAACATCCGCCAAAACGATTAGGCCTATCCTGGCCATTGCCGGCGTTGCGAAGGTTGTGGAAGCCGATCGCCTTCGTGTATGCTGACGTCGTGCCTGCAACATCGCAGCATCTGCTTTAACGCCGTTCAGCCCCTGACGCAGCCCATATGCAATGCTGCTGCTACACATTCCACCACGGTTCCCTTTGGGGAGATGTTTCGCAATCTGCGCCCACATTTTAGCCATTCTAGGTACCACTGTTTATCTGTTTTTCCGAACTGAATGTCGAATACCTGACAGAAACTATCCATATGTGAGGCATAGGAAAAGCCTTCTTAGAAAAGGGCAACATTAACAAAGATTTTATTTCCACACCTAATCTCCGCTTTATTATTATTCACTTCTTGGTTCATGCTGGAGGCTAGATTTCATTACGGCGGCTCACTAAATCAAGGGGGAAGCTTAGACCTTTAGTTTTTGGGTTTGAACAATCCAGAGTGACTCAGCGCTATGGGAGACACCGTACACGATGCTGTGTCTAATTCTTGCTTGCTCAGTTATATATTGAGAAAACAAGTATCCCCCGAGTTGCAATTTTTCGCCAGGACGGCTAATACACTGCGGGGACGGATCAGCGTGCTTCGACAACCAGACCTGCTGCCAGTTGTACGACAAATCGTATGACTGCTGTCCCTACCCAAGAGCGACTTGTTGTGAAGACCAGGACAGCTGCTGTCCAGAGGGATACATCTGTATGATAACCTTGCATAAGTGCAAAAAAGCGAGCACCGGAGAAATGGTGCCCATGCATTATCGACGCACTGCTCGAAGAGACTCGTTGAAGACAGTGACCGAACCGAGTCTTCCAAATGGTAAGAGAAGGTGGTCAAACACTAACCAACGAAACTAACTCCACTAATGTCTTTCATCGTTGTCCCGTTCCGCATGAAGAAACGTGTCACTTGATGTTGCTGAGAGAACAGCGTTGATGTTCTAACATGAGCTCATTCTATGGAACCAAACGCTACGTGGTTCAACTTGTAGCCTGTTCGCATGAAACTAAAAAAGGGAGTTTGAACAGAGTGCGTTGAAAGTTGTAGTCCCGGCGTGTGCAAGTCCACCCTTGCTTGTACTAATAAGCCATCGCCACTAATACTAGCACTAAAACAACGCATTTGTCTGAATAAAACTGTCTCATTAGCTGCACTGACCCATGGATACAACGCTGCTCACAAGTGGATGGCAAATTTTGGGTAACATCATATGCACTACAATAGATACCCTACACAAGGGTGTGCTAAGAACAAGAAACTCGTCGATGGTCGAGATAAACTGCATCTGAAACTTCAGTGAGACTTAACTGCTGCGGTGAGACTTTGCCTTCCTCCCTAATGTAGAACATTGCGCACACCTGTGTTATGTGAGGAACGCTGTAGTGGAGGGCTCCAGAAATTTCGGGAAGCTGGTGTTTTTTAACGTGCACCTAAATCTAAGTACACATGCATCTCGCATTTTCTCTGCATCGAAATGCGGTCATCGCAGCCGGTATTCGATGCCGCAACCTTTCTGTCAGCAGTTGAGCAGTAGACCACCGTGGAGGATATCCAAAAGTGTTCATCACTTTCACCTTCTTTGTGAAGAGAAAATGGGTTGCGATGAGTCACTGTTCTAAATAGTGCCTGCATTACGGCAACTGCCATGCTGAAAGAAGTTCAGCCTTTTTGTGTGACTAAAAACGTATCTTATGAGATCGCACTGATGCTGCGGTACGGCATCGAAAAGTAGTGAAATTTAGCCTGGCTCTTTCTTGTAATAACTACTGGAATATTGTAACTAACACCGCGCTTGTGTACCACATTTGTAAGTGTGAACTCATCCACTAACCTTTTGAAATAGCCACGTATTGTGTGCAGTAAATGTGCGGCATTACCACAAGCACTGCTGTGGAGAGAGAGAGAGAGAGGGCGGGGGACAGTAATACGTGCTGTGCATTCAGAGAGAGTAAAATCATTATCAGATTGTTGCAATCAATATACCCTCAATGGAAAGTCGTACATGAGACCCAACTCTTGAACTAAAGTCATACACGGCAACTTGGGACTCACCCAAAGTAGTTGCACATGCCCCCCCCCCCCCCCTTTTTTTAAAGGCGAAAAACTTTATTGGCTCGTACTCGCGGCATCCGACCATCTATATGTCCGTCCGTTTCCTGGAACGGTGCCAACTTTGGCCTCTTCCGCTCGCTCTTTCTCAGTAGTCACATGATGGCACAGCGGTGCGCGCGACAACGCAAAAAAAAATGACAGCATAAAACGGAAACAAAAAGACATGACATAGTCGAATGACCACACCCTTTGGAATATACAGTGTTATTCCAATTTTTTTCTTATAGTGTAATAGACACGCCGCTTGAAGTGCCTCTTCTCTCAGCACATTATAAATCGTGCCTTCGGTCTCCCTTCCCAAAGCTATCACGTGCCCCGATGGACACAAGTGCCTAAATGGTCAGAGCTGCTGCCCACTGAGCAGCGGTCACTACGGCTGTTGTCCGCTGCCCGAAGCCGTCTGCTGCTCAGACCACAAGACGTGCTGTCCCAATGGCTACCAGTGCCAAGTTGGCACGCAGACATGCCAAAAGGGTGACAATACAGTGGCTATGTTACAGAAGCTGCCGGCCTCCACGGGTGCCGAGTTGATTGAAGTGGCTGGTACGCCTTGAGTGCTTATTGATTTCGACAGCTGTTAAAGGGGACATGAAACACTTTTTCAAGCTTCGTAGCCCCTTCAAGTCAGATTTTCTGACATGAGTGCTGCATTTCTATGTACGAAATGCGTATACAGAAATCGCATTTTGATGAGACTTTAGTGAGCAGTGATTGAACTGCTTTTGAATAACACTGTACAAGGAGAGAGAAAGGAAGGAACGTAGTTAGGCTAACTAGACACCCATCAGGTTTGCTACCCTAAGCCGAGGGAAATGGTTTTAAGAAGACTTTGTGGTGTTCGCGTAATGCTTAACACCGTGGTCCACGGATTTCTTGTGCGATACTTCTTTGTGTTCTAGTTCTTCTAACAAATTCCAAGAAAGGTAGAATTCGTGACGAAAACAACAGCAAAAACATCATGCATGCTCTATGGAGGGAACATCAACATCTCAACGTTTGCCACATATTTCTCCATGCAGCTTCCGCCAGACTTGATTGCACGTTGATGTATTCCAGAGTTGTCTCTGACTGCTGTGCGAGACTGCATTTTTTTTCTGTTTTTCCAGACACTACAGAAAGCCGTACTTCAGCCCTCACTTCAGCTCAGGGTAAGGGTCAAAGAAAATACATTCATGCTATGAAACATCCCCATTATTCATAGTGGGCTGTGGTTTTTTAAATTTTATTTTGATGTAGCTAAAGGGCATAGCTTAGCAGGTTTCAGCAGCATTTACTCAGCAACTACCACAAATATGTAAGCACCTGATAATCTTCAATAAACTGTTGTAATGGGTTGCAAGGTGCAAGTTTGAGAGACAGTTGATTTTTTTTTTCTGTTAAAAAATTCATGGACTTGTTCAAGAATAATCTATGCTGTCTATCTGCTTATACTTATGTATGCCAGTTTTTTTTATGCCATCACTGCTTGCTGAACAGTAATTGGCTGAGAACCTTTAAGCTCACAAGAGATTTTTCTTTCCATTTCCTCTACTTCCTGAAGTAGCAAATAAAACAAGTGATTGATTGATTGATTGACTTTAGAGATAGTATATGTTACGTACAGCCCAGATGAATCGGGAGTCTATGTTTGAATGTAGGTAGAAGCACACTGGTACACAGA
The DNA here is from genome assembly GCA_013436015.1 of Rhipicephalus annulatus. Classification (NCBI taxonomy): domain Eukaryota; kingdom Metazoa; phylum Arthropoda; class Arachnida; order Ixodida; family Ixodidae; genus Rhipicephalus; species Rhipicephalus annulatus. The sequence goes on along the minus strand of WOVY01009825.1, from coordinate 128,446 downwards.
GGCCAGGATTTTTTCTGCGATGATCACTGTGGCGATCTTCCCATTGCATGCAGCCGAACTCCTCAAGTGTCCCGACGGAAGCTACTGCCAGAGCACGCAAACCTGCTGCCTCCTTGTTTCCGGCCATTATGGTTGCTGTCCCTACGTGCAGGCGCAGTGCTGCAGCGATCACACCAGCTGCTGTCCCGAAGGCTACCGCTGCAAGGTGTCCACCAAGCAATGCGTCCACACCACAAGCAACCACAGCGTAGCCGCCGGTCAGAAGGTCGACCCCGTGATTCCCAAGTCGGCACTTGTGTCACCTAGGCCTAATGGTGAATAGGGAATCACTTCCTCTCTTGGGCTGGTGCAGTTCTCTTTTATGAATGTATGCTGTTCCTCAGTCCTTTTGCCTGTTAAGGCTTGGGTATTCTTTGACCCTACCCTGGGCCCGTAGCCAAAGAGGAAGAACGCTAGGCTAGCCCCGCCCTCCCCTTCTAATGATTCATTGGTGTTCCTATCAAAAATAAATGATGAAATATGTGTTCCCAGTTAGCTAAGGCTTCAGCAAGTGCTCCTCTCTTCCCCTCCGAAAAAATTTTGGGCACGAGCCTTGTCCTACCCTATAAATCTTTGATTTCACGGTTTCCAAAAAAACTTCTGCACAGAATTTACCATTCTACTGTGTTATTTCATGCGCCTATTTCTTATCATTGTTTCAAATGTTTGAAATTTTAAGCATCAAAGTTATTCAGGTATCAGTGCATTCCCACTTGCTGAATATTTTGGTCACTGCTCATTCTCGTTCAGTTACATCTTTCATGAATTATTTCACACCTTCTGTATCATGCCTATGATGTACTTCTGTATCATGTCTATGAATAAGAGAAGTGTGTCTGATGAGTACCTGCCATGAACAAATCTCCTAAGCATGTGAGCTTACAATTAGCGATTGTCACACCTCAGTTAGAACTTCATCGAATATTGCAAATGACAGGATGGTCGCATTTTCAGTGAAGGCTCAAGTGCTTGAGCCTCATGAATTTAAGATTCAGCTTGTTTACTGGGTACACAGACCGGGCTTCACTCAGTTGACGGCTTTTGAGCAGTAGTTATAACGATATCCGTTCACATGGTTCGGATGCGTGTAGTTACTTGTATAGTTCAATCAGGACGGCTCATTCACTGCGAGGACGGGACAATGTGCTTCAACAACCAGACCTGCTGCCTGCTGCTGAATGGGACGTACAACTGCTGCGAGTATCCGCGAGCGACGTGTTGCGAGGGCTTCGACAGCTGCTGTCCCGAGGGATACGCCTGCATAGTAACCCTGCAAAAGTGCAAGAAGGAGAGCACGGGAGAAGAGATGCCCATGCATCATTCTCGATGCAGTGTTCTGAGGAAAACACCGAAGACAATGGCAAGGCTGAGTATTACATCTGGTAAGAATGCGAGGACCACATGAGTGATTATAAGCTAATGGAAGGGACTAACTTCGTCTGGAGATGTTTCGCTGTCATCCCGTCCTGTCTACGAAGAGTCAAAGAGTTGCGTGGTATCACACGGACATGTGAGTCCCTGTTTTAACCAGTGCTTGCACTAACACGCTGAATGCTTCACTGAAGGAGGTTTCCCTGTACAACTGAACACGGGTCTTTGAAGACGTTCCTCCGAACGATCAAGATGCCGATGCTTACTCACCCTACAATCAGCTGCTGGCACTAACACTGCACTGAATGCATCTGCAAGAGCTAAACTGTCGTAAAATTGCTACATGCGTGCTGTTAACACTGTACCCAATTACAACTATGAGTGAATGTAACCTCCACCCATAGCCGTTGCTTTCCTACCCAGTGACAATTTGCGTAGATTTCCTATCCAATCGCATTAATTTGCTTATTCCCGTAATGTCAAAACCTATAGCGAAGTTCAGGTAGGTAACTTTTTTAAACATATACATGCTTTTTTTTGCTGATTTTCACTCTAAAGCTAGAATTTCCTGCCGAACTTTTGTAAAAATTCGCCATCTGATGCAAATGTAATATAAGGGCAACAAACTTTTAATCCTTAGTATGTGTAGTATTTGTACCAAGAGCGAAAAAGCACTTGTACATAGTATATATGGTTAGAATGGAAACCACTTCGCATGACTTCCCTGCACCACAGATGATTTGCGGGTGCACCGTAGTTCTGGGGGTGGAGATTATATTTGTTCTTAAATAGTAACCGGCTATAGTACAAAGTATATCTAAGTAACTCCAACCGCACTACAGCAGATTGTGTTAACACGTTTTGGATGGCCATGCTAACCACCGGGATTAACTAAGCCCAAAGACATTCGTCGTTGCTGCGATGTCCGATGGCCACAAAAATATGTCACTTGCTGCTGCAGAGATACGCGAGTGTTCTGACATACACTTACACCATGACAGTTTATGCTTGGTCAAAACTTTATTCTCTCTCTACCACTGAACACGAGTGTGTGAAAGTCCGGCACATGAAAATGTCAAAATGCGCATGCCTATACTTCTTCTGATAAACCTATAAAGAAGGTGTTCACACAATACATACGCAAATAATGTACTGTCATAACCGCTGCAGTTAACTGTAAGGAGTGCGCTGTAGGCAACACTGCTGGGAAGTCTGTACAACACTTTCAAGCAATGTCATCCACACTACAGGATAACGTACTTGCGTGCAAAGTGTATTAAGCACCGTGGCTTAGAGAGTTTGTGGGCTGGCGTGGGCAGAGCAATGATACACTTTTACTGACTTCCCACTGTGTTATGAGTGACCGCCCTGTGTGTCTTGAAGCTCACAGCATCTGTCGTCCTCTCTCTTTGTGTTCATCTAAATTTCAGCCCTGTCTTCTGTCCACAGGGAACCAACTTGCCCAAGCCTTAACCCTAGCATTTGAGTACAGTCATCGTAGGTTTTATGGCTGTATGTGCAAATAATAGTTTTATTTCGTTTTCTCTGACTTTTCTCGCATTTATTATAGCCAAAGATCACTCTCATGCTACTCCTATATGGCAGACCATAATCCGAACATAACCTAGGCTCTCATGCTATTCACATTCATATAAGTAAAAGAAAAGTACGCAGGGCGTATGTCAAGTGGAACATAATGCACCTATGGTAAATAGGGCAAAGTGGAAGACTACATTGTTTACAGCAATTTATGAATGAAGCAGATCTACAGAAGCTTCAAAAATTAGAAGATGCAGACCACCAAGAGAAAACTGTCGTAATTTCTTGAAGCATGCATACAACAATTAGCCCAGCAACAAGATTCAATGAATTCTATAAACTTTATTTACTTGCCTGTTTGAACACAATGCAACCACTGTTCTGAGAAGGAAAGGAAAAGAAAAAAAAAACATGAATTACTCTTCAATGGGTCCTACAACACTTTGTGTGATGGTCAGTAAGTGCTGCCGATAGGCAGTAGGGGCTCTGACGAACAAGTGAGCCAAACTATATAGTTTAGCAGGCGGCATGGAATTTAGAATGAAATTTCAACGTCAGCTACAAACTGTTCGCTCTTTTATGGACAGGTGAAGTCATTGTGTTTGGCTTATCACATCAGCTTCGCTTTCAGCCATTGGCTGATTTCACGACGCTCTTTGCTCACATCACCAGGCATTTTCAAATGTGATCATAATAAGTTCATTGACTCCTCTTACAGATGTCACATGTCCCGACGGCCACAAGTGCCAGAGTGGCCAGACCTGCTGCCCCCTTAGCAGCACTCGCTACGGTTGCTGCCCGCTGCCCGATGCCGTGTGCTGTGATGATGACCAGCACTGCTGTCCGCAGGGCTACATTTGCAACGAGGGCTCGGGATCGTGCGAGTTTGGTGAACGCTCTGTGCCCATGGTCCAGAAGGTTGCGGCCTTCGTGGATGCTGCGTTGATCCAGGCTGCGAGTACGTATTCAGCTTAAGCATAGGCCTACTAAGGGTTCTCCATTGACAAAGAGGGGAGGTGGGGGCAAATTCTACCTCAGTGTATCCCCCACATCTGTTGGTTGAGTACAAAATACAATATGCTTCACAAGGAATAAAAAGAAATGGGCCGTGTATCTACATGCTTTGCTGCAAACGTCATCAAACGACGATAGTCTTCTGCCAGCCTTCTTTGATGCATAGCGTCGCATTTTCAGCGCAGCATAAGAAATATTACAGTCTTTAGAATTACGTACATATGTATTTTCTAGCAAAGTAACACACCAGGTAATACTTACGTATTGATTTTGCTTATTGATAGACAATGTTCACAAGTATAAATGCAGCCACCAGTTGAATATGGCTGGGCGTTCAGCAAGGGCTTAAACTTTGGCCGCGTGGCCGAATTGTTTCGTTTGACAGACAGACAGACAGGCTAAAACTTCTACGCTCAAGTATCTCAAGAAAGACTACCGTAAGTCATAAAAAATGACAATGAAGTGATGATGTGTTTCTTATAATGTCCTCCCATTGGCCCCTGGCTTTCAGGTTGTAAAGACCAGGAGTAAACAGCATTCTGGATGCGAGATTAGGGGCCTTCGGCTGCTAATATGTATTGCCAAAATCTGCATGGCCAATGCTCTTTAAACAATGGTGGGACAGGTCGTGCTGAGGAAAAGCAAGGTACAGACTTTGAGCTCCCACCTTTTTATTAGGTGACCCAGAGAGTTGTGAAAAGGGGACGCCCTCTCTACCCCCTCTGCTGTGCCCACGCCTGCGAGCGCAGGGCTGGCTGAACAGAAATGCGAAATAACCAAGCTCAGATCTCCTCCTCACAAAAAGGAGAGGGAGAGGATTCTACAGTAGACTCGCGATAATTCAAACTCTGATAATTAATACTTTCGGTTAATTCAAACAAAATTAAATTTTTCGGTTGACCCTCTATTTTTCCAATGTCTTTAGAAGCCTCTTAATTCCAACTCCATCATTCTGTTAATTCATACTTTTTTGCAGTTTTATACCAGAAAATAACTGCTGCTTTCCCAATACTGTATAAAAATATGCGTGCTCATATAGTCCTAACAGTCTAAAAATAATAAATAATAAATAATAATAATAATAAATATAAATAATAATAATAATAAATAATAATAAAAATTAAGCACCTCAGACCTTCAAGGAAAAAGGCTTTGCTAGTGAACAAATGCTTCAAACAAAGCGTATACATGTCAAACCGTGATGCTTCTCAACTGGTGCTGAAAGCACATATCTATAGCAAAAAAGCAGTTGTCGATTCACCATTTCTTTAAAAAAAGTCGCAGCTTTGCCGCAAAAGCGAAGCAAGGAACGCGATAGCAAAACATCGGAAGGTCATGCGCAGAATGGCAAGCAGATTGAAACATGCCCTGCGTTTCTCACGCACAAAGAATGCACAGGACGTACTCTCAGTCACAGATGAACTCGAATAAGCGTCTCAGTTGTTACTTCGCTGTGTCTGAAAAGTGTGCTCTTTTTGCAAATGGAGGCTGTGAAACAATTTCAGGGACCTTTGTGTTCCTGGTAACAACAACAGAATCGTTCCGACAAAACTGAAAGCCTAGCCAAGATGTACGATTCTCCCCACTGCAAGATATAGGCCCGCGATCGGCCGTAAATCCCCTTCTTCTCTACGTGGGCCAAAGTACGCGCGAAAGACGAGAGCCGCCCCTAGAGTGCCTCGATACCCACGCGCACATCAAGGCACCCTAGTTGCCATGCGCTCACTGCGCCGTCTTGCTGATAATAGTCTCCCCGCGCCCCTCAAGAGGCCTGCCAACAGTGGTAATTTGTAGATAAGAATAGCTTGCCGTTTGAACATTGATTGAGGTACTTCTCAGTGGCTCAGTGATTAATGCTCTCATTCACAATGCAAAGCTCCCACCCTCCATTCCAGTCCACGTAGACGCCGGCAACGAAATCCAGCCGAGAGTGTTCATATAAGTGCTATCATAATAAAATCTGATCAGCAGTAAACGGCCAGTAAACTTGTGAACCTTACACCTCTGCTTTTTGTTCATTGCGTGCAACTAGAGGTCAAAAATATATACAAAAATTTCAAATATCATAAAATCAATGCCTAACAATAAAGTGCCGTGTTACCTCACCCAGAGCCATCTGTTGAGAATTTATATTAATTCAAACTTTTTGATAATTCAAACGAAATTCAGAGGTCCTTTTAAGTTTGAATTAACGAGAGTCGACTGTATTTACAGAAATGTAGAGAGGTTGACCTGAGTGATAGTGTGCTCTAGCCGGTGACGTCCATGGTTGGTCAGTTTAATCTCACGACTCTGCACTGCCTGGAAGTAACGAAAGGTCAACTCATGCATCACTCCATGAGTGTCGTTTTCTTTACTGCTTGTCCTTTCTTGAATTTCCTTGACGTAGAAAGTTGAGGTATAGAGTCTTGTCTTCGGCGGCCGCATGTTTTCAGAGCCGACATGCTCAAGCCCTGTATACATAGATTAAAGTGTTTGTAAAAGAGCAATGGTCGGTCAAAATTGCTGGAACTCATCACTATGGTGTTACTTGTAATCATTTATTTATTTATTCATCTTTATTTAGTTATTTAAAAAGTACTACCAGCATCTCATATCAGGTCTTAGACAGGGTGGGTAATATGTAAAAGTAAACACAAAAAAAACACACAAAAGAAATCTCGTGCAGAAAAACTAATAGATCAAATGAAAACGCCGGCACTCATACACATCAAAAGTTTTAAGCTACACGCACAAGAAAAAGACTAAGAAGAAAATAACAATAAAGCAATGATCACAAACATCTATCTGTTAAATGCCTAACATCTGAAATGTAGACATCATGTAAAGGGGGCAAGATCAGCATTACACATACATGTTGATGACTGCGTCATCATAATGTTTGACGCAAAAACATTTTAGGTGTATACGAAAAAGCGACATAAAACCTCACTCATTATCTTATCGCGAGTACTTCTCAAGCATGAACAATAACGAAGATCTATGCACAGTATGCAAAGATTCATTGGGGTAACGCGCTTTCTATGTGGTGCGTCATCTTTTTCACCGACAGTACGCAACGAGAAATGCCCAGACGGCAACGAGTGCGACGACGAGCAGACATGCTGCCAGATGCGTAGCGGTTCGTACGGTTGCTGCCCCTACAACCATGCAGTCTGTTGCGACGACAAGGTCCACTGTTGTCCAGAGGGCTACAAGTGCGACACTCAGGCCGACAGGTGTATCAACAAGAACCTAACCGCCTCCCCGATGAGCCGAATCATTCAGAAACGCATCAGCAGACCCGCAAACAGGATCCTTGTGGACGGTAACGTGTAGTTTTAATACATTGGAACATGTAGCAGCTGTACTAATGGGATGGTTCCCTTGCAATGGTTTGAGACATATTAAATACCGGCACATGTTGTCAGATTCGGCCTAATTAACCTTAATTGGCCTAAATTTGTCTTGATTAGGGTGTTGATATGGCACACCTGTAGGTGAATGCAAACTCTCCATTGTCTGATTGGTTGCCAGCTAGACAAGGTTCGTAATTATTCTAGCTCTGGTCGTGTGACCAAATAAGTCGCCAAAAACGCAAATAGCCACTTTGTTCCCGAAGCCACTGCCTTGGCTCAGTCGTTCACTGTTCGAATTTCCAGTCGTGCGACTGCAGTCTCAGACCTCTGAACTAGTTGAATGTGCAGGAACAGGATACCAGCCTTCTCTTACGGGACAATGGCAATATGAGCAGACATGATGGTTCTCTTATACTGGCATCAGTCACATGATGATGTGAAACGTCGGTTGAGAAGAGTCGCATTTCGGTCGCTGGCAGCAAATGATCGTGTGACCATGCGGTACCAGTTGCGCGTGTGAATCTGCCTTATATCTTCAAGAGTGTAGCTTTTTATTTCCTTGCGCATACCTGCCAGCCTGTTCAGACAGGGGGGGGGGGCAGAGAAGGGGGGGGAGACCTGATAGAAGAAAACCGCTGTACATAATAATTTACTCTTTCCATTGGCCTCAAGAATGTTATATACGATTATCAGAAAAGATTGTAGACGTCTGCGACCATGGCGACACTCATAAATATATGGCACGTGCAGCTGCTGTGCCACTCGATAAAATAATGGAGTATTCACGAAGTTGTTCTGCTACACAACAGTAGACATCTACACTACACATCTGACTTGCTTGCATTTTCTTTTTTGAAAACGTGGCTGTGGCTAATTTCCTGTCGGAAATGCTATGTCACACTGGTAACTCACGAGAAGTTCGGGACCACGAACGACTGAATTGTAGTGATAGCGCGAGGAAAGTACTCGAAGTAGACTACGATTATTGTTGTGTAGCAGAAAAACTTCCCAAATACTCGACCGTTTTTAGAGTGATATGTCCCATAACAGTTAGTAGCTCCATGTAAATATTAATGCGCAATTCCACCTGTCACCATTGTACAGTGGCAAAAGCAAAGCAAGCGATCTGCACTTGATCAGAAAGTTTTAGATGAGATGTCCTTAGTTACTATTAAGGTGAAAGCTTGAATTAAACCGCCAGCATGAACAATGCCGACGTGAACACAAGTGATGTGAAAATCACATGATATCTCTCTGAATGATGTCATCATGACTTGAAGTCACATAATGACATCATCCAATGACATCGTTGCTTGGCCATATGTTGCCTAATCCGGGAAGGGTATAAGGTACAGAAGGCTTGTAATTCCTTCGATAGGCAGTGAAAATAAGCGGTAGGCGCAGAAAGCTTTCAGGTGGGGAGGTACTCAATTCAATTGACTGATAGAAAAAAAAAAACAGAAGATTGATTTCACCTTCGCGTCATCTTAAGAGGGGACTCTGTGAGTTTTTATTTTTTGCTCACAGTGGTGCTTGTGCAGCTTCTCGAGAGATGTTTGGCCGCGCCGTACAATCGAGGGCAATTTCGCAAAATTCGAATCTTCTGGGCAAAGCGAGGCTGTTGGCAGTGATTCCTGCGGAAACGAGTAGCTGACGTCACAAAAAGGGCATATAGCTTTTTTAAAATTGATGTTACCAATGCAATAAAGCTGAATAAATTGGAAGCTGAAGCTAGTGGAGCTAATGGTGCGCCATAGAGAAACTCACATCGACTTTCACACTGCTGACCACTAACGTTTCCTGGAAGGGATACTGAACAAGGCAGTGCAAAACACAATGTTCAGAATGAATAAGCTACGCCCTGTCCTGTTTTGCGGGAGGAGTTCCAATAAGCTGTTGTCTATGTGCACTATCTCTGTGTTGTGTTGCGCGCACATGATGCTTTTTTTTACCAGCGTGGTTAATGCCCTGGTCTCCCCTTCAGCATATCCTAAAGATCTGTATTCTGCTAGCTTTGCAGTACCGTGTGTTTCCTGCAAAATTATGACGTCCGGTGTACCTTTGCCTGTTAAGTACTGCTGCAAAACTGACTTTTTGTTTTCGTAACTTTTACAGTTTCATTGCCACATTCGGAAAGGTTTTTTTGGCTGCGTCATTGCTGTTGTGACCATGGAATGAATGTTGGAGGTTGGAGAGGGGCTGATCTTATGTGATTCTGTTGTTGAGAATTTTATAAGAATTGTGGCGCTCCTACTGCACCTCAGGAGAGTCATTTTTCTGGTAACTGCTTTGTCTCTAGAACGTCTAATCTATTCATAATCGTTGCTATTGCCTTAGCCATTTGGTTCATCATTTCATCCCGTTTTTGATTTGATTTTTGTATCTCCTCAAGGGTCTTTTGTATATCAGCTAATGCCCTTTCTAACGTCGCGTCATCTTGTTTTTCTCGCTTGAGGCTTGCATTTGAGAGGAGGAGAATCATCCCCTTCGTCCATCTTGTTCTCCAGGATTTCAGTTATTCTTTTGTGCTCGCATGTGGAGAGGGAGTTACCTGGCTTACTGGGCATTTTTTTTCTCTTTGAGGCTTTTTATTTCATCACTCATGCGAGCTAGCTTTATCATCAGCTGTGCGTTCAAGTGCTTTAGTTTCCTCAACTCATTGGTAATGGCAGTCTCTCCGTCAACCCCAGGACGCGCGCCCTCGACCACGTCTGCCCAGCTCACCTTTAATTTCGGGTCCCCTGTAGTGGGTGGCCTTGTTATGAACCTAGACCTGGATCGGCATTGGCGTTGTGTCCCCGGTTTTCTGGAGTCAAAATGGGATGAAGATCGGCGGGTTGACGGAGATCTTGATCTCGTGCTCGACCTTATTCTGGACCTGGAGCGTCATTCCTTTGCTTCTGGGAGACCAAATTTTCCGCAAAAATCAGCCTTCTCTTCTCTTGATGTAGAGTCTTCATAATGTTGTTGTCGCTCCTGTTGCAGCCTTTGCCATTGCTTTTGCTTCACAATGAAGGGTTTTTTGAATTAGGCCTTGCATGTTTTGTCTGGGGTGGCATTGTCCGCACCGCATAGCTGGCACTTGGGTTCGCATCGATGACCTTCATCTGGGTTTGGTGTTCCACAACCGGCACAAGGCTTGTTGTCAGAATTGGGACACACGTCTCCCCAGTGTGCAAGTCTGTTGCATTTGCGACAGAAATCCACTTGTTTCCGGTACAGTGAGCATCGGAGCAGAGCTGCCTTGTATCGGACAAACATGGGCTCTTTCTGTTCGTCAAAGAGCACAATCACTGTGGTAGTGTTACTGAGTCTCTTCGCTGCTATCCCCGTTTGATTTTCGGTAGTAACTATAGCTGCTGTGATGTCTCTTGGACCCTCTTGGAGTGGGATTCCTTTGATGAGTCCTTTGGCCGTCATGTCCGGCGTTGTCTTGTAAGCATTTGTATGGTAAAACTTGTCTTTAACTTTGATACCTTTTATAGTCTGATATTTGTTGGCATGCTTCTGATCTGGTGTACAGGCGATTAGGGCAGATGATATCCTCCTCCTGTTCCTCTAGAGGGATCCGCTGCATCTTGTACCGCCACTTTTTGGTTAATAACGCCATGCTCAGCTATTTCGATTCCTCCAGTTGGTCTGATCACAATGTTGTAATCCCCTCTTGCAAATGTGGCATCCTGCTTGCTTTGCATATTCGGGCTAGTCTTCCTTTCCTGGGTGCATCGTTGCGCTCGACAGGCTGCGTCGGCGACGAGTGGCTTTCTGATGTTGGGAGTCTTGCCGGCTTGACCTTCTGTTCCTGACCTCTTTCCATTCCTTGCTCTTATCCAGTTCTTTCTCTGTGACGCTGTGTCCCTCTAGGGTGACTTTCATTACTGTGAGAATTGTGAGAATGATCAGCAACAGTGAGAAACAGGCTCCACGAAACGCTAGCCACGGCCGGAAAGTTGCAGGAAAGGTGCGTCGCTGTTCACCAGACGTGAGGCTGGGCTGCCGACGCAGCATCAGCGGGAACGCTGGCGGCGTGCCTACGGGCATGGGGCCGGGCTTCTTGATACACATTTCTGGCACAAAAACACCGTATCTTCTTGACAATAGAAATGCTCACCTGGAGCTTTGTGTCCACTGGTTCCTGGTGATGAGCTCCTTCTGCTGATGTGGAATATCTGATGACGCTTGATGATTTTTGTCACGAAAAGATGCGAAAACTGCGGAGCCCACCTGATGTGCATCCGCTCACTCCGGCGATCGCAGCGCCTCTCAAGGGAAAGTTGGCACAAATTTTTATCAGGCATTACTTCATACACAGTTGAGGCGAGAGTCTGGAACATGGTTGGTAAAGTGGCAGGACAAAAAGCACATTCGCTTCCTCTATTGAACACACAAGGAGAGTGTTTGGAAGAACAGGCTAACACTCTTGAGGGCACTTCCAACAGGTCTCCAGCTCATCACACTATAGTGAAGCGTTCTGAAAATACAAAACCATAATAGAAAAACAGAGATTAGAGTGCAAACACACAACACATGAGGCATACAATGAACATTTCTGTTTGGCGTAACTACAAGCCTCATTTACCTGCTGCAATCAATCTACCCCAGGCCGGGACCATGTGGAATATGAAATGTTAAAACACCTGCCCACTGAAACCCAGAAAGCTCTCCTCTCCCTGTATAATGCTATATGGTCTTCCGGCGAGATACACTCAACCTGGAAAGAAGCTATCATTACCCCAATTCTAAAACAAGGCAAGGACCCGGCCTCAGTTTCCAGCTACAGGCCAATAGCATCCGTCTTTGCAAGGTCTTTGAGAAAATGATTAACAGGCGCCTGAGGCACTTCCTTGAAATTAATGGCCTACTTAAACCATATCAGTTTGGGTTTCGAGAGGCTCGCTCTACCATTGACCTTGTTTGTATTGAGGCACAAATTCGCGACGCTTTTGTTCATAAGCAATTTTTTTCTTCTGTGTTCCTCGATATGGAAAAGGCATATGACACTACATGGCGCTTTGGCATATTGCGAGACCTGTCACATTTGGGTGTGTGGGGTAGAATGCTGACAATTACCGAAAGCTACCTGTCTGACGGTACATTTCGTGTGTGAGTTGGCACTGTCTTATCTCGAATATTTGTCCAAGAAGCAGAAGTGCTACAAGGAGGTGTATTGAGCTGCAGATTTTTCTTAGTTAAGATGAATTCCTCGCACCTGTCTCTCCCACGTAATATATTTACTGCATCTATGTTAATGATGTACAGATTTGTTTCAAATCGTGCAACATCTCAATGTGCCAACGTCAAGTTGAACTAGGGTTAAACAAGGTATCTCAATGGGCAGATGAGAATGGTTTCATACTCAACTCGCAAAAGAGCACTTGCGTCTTGTTTTGCCGAAAGAGGGGCCTCCATCCTGACCACAACATTGACCTGCATGGTTAACCTCTGTCAGTGAAGATCGAGCACAAGTTTCTTAGAGTAATATTAGACACATAAGTAACCTTCATCCCGCACATCAAGTATTTAAAATATAGGTGCTTAAAAACAATGAATATTTTCAAAGTGTTGTCACGCACTACGTGGGGCAGTGACAAGAAATGTCTGATGAATTCATATAAAAGCCTCGTACGCACACGCCTAGAGTACGGTACTATAATCTATCAGTCGGTGACACCATCAGACTTGAATATTCTCGACCCTGTTCACAATCTGGGCATTTGCCTCTCTACGGGTGCTTTTCAAACTAGCCCTGTGTAGAGCCTGTTTGTGGATTTGAATGAATGGTTTCTCCACCTACAAAGATGTTACCTGTCTCTTTTGTACTTTCTGAAAGTGATGGCAGACCAGAAACACTCCTGTTATCCCACAATTAATGATTTGTCTTGTTCTGGCTTGTTCGACAACCGTCTTTCATTGAGGCAGCCCTACTCGCTCTGTGTATGGGGCCTGGCCGAAAAAACAGATGTGCCTCTTCTCGAACACAGTTTGATAGCTCCTGCAGCATATTTGCCATCGTGGCAGTGGCAGCTTATTCGTATCCTCTGAGAATGCATATATGTATCCTCTGAGAATACGTATATGTTATGTATTATCTGAGGATACGTAACACCAACCAACCTCAATTGGCAGCCCCCCGAAACGCATACCGGTTCCAAACGTTGAAGGACCCAGCGAGATGTTGGCGCGTATCTTCAGGAAAAAAGGGGTTCGCATTGCACACGTGCCTTCGTGTACGCTGGGCCGCCTCCTCCCCCGCCCGAAAGACTGGCCAACAATGGACAGGCGCCCCGGTGTCGTTTACAAAATTCCGTGTGCCGACTGCCCCTCGTCGTATATCAGCGAAACGAAAAAACTTATTGGAACGACTGAAGCAACACGCCAATGATAAGTGGAAGTTCTACAAAGAGCGCAGCGCAGTCGCCAAACATGCTGAGACGTTGGATCACAAAATAAATTTTGAAGCGACGGCCATCCTTGAAAGCGAGCCGAACTGGAGGAGAAGGTTGTCACTCGAGTTGTGGCACATACAGAGGACAGTCCATAACATCAACCGCTCTCTCGGAACCCTTCCCCCAGTGTATTCACACGGACTGCGCTCCATGGCAAAAGGAGAGAGAGAGAGGGGGTCATTAGCCACCCCGCAAGTGCTTTGAAGACGACGCTGCTACGTAGCCTCCGCAGTCACCCCTGAGGAAGGAACCAAGTCGATTCCGAAACGTCACGTTTTTTCTTCGAGTAACCATAGAATAAATTCACTAGAAGAGCTTCTTGCCTCACGAATTCAACGCTGAAAAAATTTTAAGAATCTGTCCAATACGAGTGGAGTTAAACGTTTGTCGTATGCTGCAATTGCATTATCTCTTCTCTCGCCCCGACGAAAGCGCTGCAAGCTAAGCAGGGCGGGTCGGCAGGGCAAAGAATTTCCACGCTTCATGACCTTGAGCATGTTTTTTTTTTCTTCGAATGCGCGGCTTTTTCAGTGATCGCGCACGCATGCATACAACAAGTAGCGGCCTCCGGCGGTTATCGCGGTAACTTGATTTTTCGCTCACAATCAATGGGGCCGATGCTAGTGGTGGGTTTTCTGCGACATGAGCTCTTTAACCCCATCGCCCTAATACTAAGAGCGAAACGGCTAGTGCGAATGCTTACAGCACGCTGACTGGCACGTGCCGTTCCCTTTTCATATGGTTATCTGCTACGCAAGAGCAACGTAGGTGGCGCCGTGTTCGAAAAGAGAGTGCGAAGGCGAGAAAACCGAGGAGGAACGAGAGCGGAGGAGGAAAGTGTAGCACTCTACAAAATTCTAGGGGCTTTAGCCGCCACATCCTCACTGCACCATCTTACTGATAATGCTGAAAACACGATAGTTCCCCCCTCCCCACGAGAGGCCTGCCAATAGCGGTAAGTGGTAGATATGAAGAGCTTTGCCGTTTGAATGTTGAAGCAGGTACCTCTCGGTGGCTCAGTGGTTATCGCCTCGCATTCACGATGCGGATGTCCCACATTTGATTCCACGCACCGTAGTCTGTTTTCTGCGATTTCTTTTTTTTCTTGCAATATCATATATATAGATACGTATACATATATAATGCACGACATCGCCGCCGACGCCAAGAACAAAATCATTCCGAGGGTGTCCATATAAGTGCTATCACAAAAAAAGCAGATCAGCAGTAAATGGCCAATTAACTTGTGGACCTTATACCTCTGCTTTCTGTTCAGTGCGTGCAACTAAGGTACAGAAATTCATAAAAAAAATTTTAAATATCATAAAATCAATGCCTCATCATATTGTGTGGTGTTAGCTCACCCAGTGTCATCTATTGAGAACTTATAGTAATTCAAACTTTTGGTAATTCAAACAAAATTTAGAAGTCCTTTTGAGGTTAAATAATAAGGGTCGACTGTATTTACAGAAATGCAGAGAGGTTGGCCTGAGCGATAGTGTGCTCTAGTCTGTGACGTCCAGGGTTAGTCGGTTTCATTTCACGACTCTCTGCGCTGCCTGGAAGTTACAAAAGGTCAACTCATGCATCACCCCATGTGTGTCATTTTCCTTACTGTTCGTCCTTTCATGAAATTCCTTGACTAGAAGGTTGAGGTATGGAGTCCCAGCCTCAGCAACCATATGTTTTTAGAGCCGACATGCTCGAGGCCTGTGTAAGTGGATTCAAGTGTACGGTAAAAAACAATGGTCGGTCGAAATTGCCAGAACTCATTACTGTAGCGTCTCTCATAATTATATTTATTTATTTATTTTTATTTATTTAAGCCTCTCATATCAGGTCTTAGACAGGACAGGTAATGCATAAAAGTAAACACAGAAAAATACAAAAGAAATGTCGCACAAAAAAAAAATAGATCAAACGAAAACGTCGGCACTTATACACTTCACAAGTTTTAAGCGTACACACCCAAGAAATAGACTAAGAAGGAAATAACAATAAAGCAATGATCACAAACATCTATCTGTTAAATGCCTAACATCTGAAAAGTAAACATCATATAAAGGGGGCAAGATTAGCATTACCCATACATGTTGATGACTCGGGTAAACGTTATGTTTGACGTGGAAACATTTAAGTACATACGAAAGAGGGACATAAAACCTCACTAATTATCTTATCGCGAGTACTTATCAAGCATGAACAGTCACGAAGATCTATGCACAATGTGCGAAGATTCATTAAGGTAATTCACTTTTGATGTGGCGGGTCATCTTTTTCACCGACAGTACCCAATGAGAAATGCCCGGACGGCAACAAGTGCGACGACGAACAGACCTGCTGCCAGCTGCGTAGCGGCTCGTACGGTTGCTGCCCCTACCACCATGCGGTCTGCTGCGACGACAAGGTCCACTGTTGTCCAGAGGGGTACAAGTGCGACGCCAAGGCCGAAAGGTGTATCAACGGGAACCTAACCGCCTCCCCGATGAGCCGAATCATTCAGAAACGCATCAGCAGACCCGCAAACAGGATCTTTGTGGACGGTAACGTGTAGTTTGAATACATTGGAACATGTAGCAGCTGTACTAATGGGATGGTTCCCTTGCAATGGTTTGAGACATATTAAATTCTGGCACATATTGTCAGATTTGGCCTAATTGACCTTAATTGACCTAAATTTGTCTTGATTAGGATGCTGATATGGCATACCTGTAGGTGAATCCAAACTCTCCATTGTCTTATTGGTTGCCAGCTAGACAAGGTTCGTAATTATTCTAGCTCTGGTCGTGTGACCAAATAAGTCGCCAAAAACGCAAATAGCCACTTTGTTCCCGAAGCCACTGCCTTGGCTCAGTCGTTCGCTGTTCGAATTTCCAGTCGTGCGACTGCAGTTTCAGACCTCTGAACTAGTTGAATGCGCAGGAAGAGGATATCAGCCTTCTCTTATGGGACAACGGCAGTATGAGCAGACATGATGGTTCTGTTATACTGGCATCAGTCACATGATGGTGTGAAACGTTGGTTGAGAAGAGTCGCTTTTCGGTCGCTAGCAGCAAATGATCATGTGACCATGCGATACCAGTTGCGCGTGTGAATTTGCCTTATATCTTCAAGAGTGTAGCTTTATATTTCCTTGCGCATACCTGCCAGCCTGTTTAGACGGGGTGGACTGAGAAGGGGGGG
The DNA here is from genome assembly GCA_013436015.1 of Rhipicephalus annulatus. Lineage (NCBI taxonomy): Eukaryota > Metazoa > Arthropoda > Arachnida > Ixodida > Ixodidae > Rhipicephalus > Rhipicephalus annulatus. The sequence continues at coordinate 111,516 of WOVY01009825.1, read as the reverse complement.
GGGGGGGGGAGACCTGATAGAAGAAAACTGCTGGACATAATAATTTACTCTTTCTATTGGCCGCAGGAATGTTATATATGATTATCAGAAAAGATTGTAGACGTCTGCAACCATGACGACACTCATTAATATATGGCACAGGCAGCTGCTGTGCCACTCGATAAAATAATAGAGTATTCAGGAAGTAGTTCTGCTACACAACAGTATTCGTCATCTGACTTGCTTGCATTTTCTTTCTTGAAAACGTGGCTGTGGCCAATTTTCTGTAGGAAATACTATGGCACACTGGTAACTCGCGAGAAGTTCGGACCACGAACAACTGAACCGTAGTGATAGCGCGAGGAATGTACTCGAAGTAGACTACGATTATTGTTGTGTAGCAGAAAAACTTCCCAAATACTCGACCTTTTTTAGAGTGATATGTCCTATAACAGTTAGTAGCTCCATGTAAATATTATTGTACAAGTCCACATGTCATCATTGTACAGTGGCAAAAGCAAAGCAAGCGTTCTGCACTTGATCAGAAAGTTTTAGATGAGATGTCCTTAGTTACTATTAAGGCGAAAGCTTCAAATAATGCCAGTATGAATAATACCGATGTGAACACAAGTGATGTGAAAATCACATGATATCTCTCTGCATGATGTCATCATGACTTGAAGTCACATAATGACATCATTCAATGACATCGTTGCTTGGCCATATGTTGCCTAATCCGGGAAGGGTATAAGGTACAGAAGGCTTGTAATTCCTTCGATAGGCAGTGAAAATAAGCGGTAGGCGCAGAAAACTTTCAGGGGGGGGGGGGGGGGAGTCAATTCAGTCGACTGATAGAAAACAAAACAAAAAACAAAACAGAATATTGATTTCACCTTCGAGTCATCTTAGGGGACTCTGTGAGTTTTTATTTTTCGTTCACAGTAGCCCTTGTGCACTTTCTCTGGAGATGTGTGGCCACGCCGTACAATCAAAGGGATTTTCGCAAGATTCGAATCTTCCGGGCAGAGCGAGGCAGTTGGCAGTGATGCCTGCGGAAATGAGTGGCTGACGTCACAGAAAGGGCCAATGGCTTTTTTAAAACTGATGTTGCCAATTCAACAAAGCTGAATCAATTGGAAGCTGAAGCTAGCGAAGCTGACGGTGCGCCATAGAGAAAATCACATCGACTTTCACACCGCTGACCACTAACTTATCCTGAAAGGGATACTGAACAAGAACTGGAAAAACCGACGAAAGTTCAAAGTTTGACTCTGAAGATTTCATTGGTCGGATGAACAGAGTTTATTTCTCGTATTTTTAGACAGTTGGTGTTATTTTTGATGAATTGTCAGTGCGCCACGGCTGATGGCAAGCGCGAGCCGTGGCGTGACTCAGCGAGTAGTATGCACGTGTTCTTGTCCTTCTCTTCCTTTGTTCCACCTCTCCTTCCTTCCCTCTTTGTCTCTTCCACAAAAGCGCTGGTGCTTTGTCTCAACTGGCAGCATTGTTCGTTTCTGTTGCTGTTTATATCAGTTCTGGTAACCGATTAGGGAGTTGAGCGAGTCGAGAGATGCAGACGACAGCCGGCATTGTTGACTTTCCCGTTTCGGGTGTGTGACATCACGAAATGTCATCTTCTCTAGTTCTCAGTGCAGATGATAGACACGGTAGTTTGTGAAAAACACATTCAATTAATTATTTTCCCGTAGTTTTTGCTTAGAATGAAGGTTGTCTTTATCAATTTCAGGGCACAATCTTTCAGTTTGGCTGGAAATCTTGGCGTCAAAAATTCACTTCAAACTTTTCTTCCAGTACCCATGTGGACACCAGTTTCAACCGGGTCAATGCTGTACGCACCGCTGCTGCTTCGCAACCCATCAGGGCTACTTTCAGGGAGATGGCTCATAACTTTTCCCGAATATATTTACACTTTTCTTTCGTTCACCCATTTCGGCACGTTAGCACTCCTCTCCCCCTTTTTTTTGCTTTTGCTCTCTCTTCCTCTTATGTTTTGGTTGGAAGAGAGGATACAAAACATGCACTACGTGCTCCAAGGTAGACAGCTGCTATATTCATGAAGACAATACAACTTGTCGAAAGGTTCGGTCTAACGACACCCCATGTACAACGATCCTTGATCGCTTCACACCCGGCACAAAGCTTGTTGTCAGGATTGGGACACACGTCTCCCCAGTGTCCAAGTCTGTTGCATTTGTGGCAGAAATCCACTTGTTTCCGGTACAGTGAGCATCGGAGCAGAGCTGCCTTGTATCGGTCAAACATGGGCATGCACTTTGTGTCCATCAAAGAGCACAATCCCTGTGGTAGTGTTACTGAGTCTCTTTGCTGCTATTGCCGTTGGATTTTTAGTAGTAACCGAAGCTGCTGTGATGTCTCTTGGACCCTCTTCAAATGGGATTCCTTTGATGACTCCTTTGGCTGTCATGTTCGGCGCTCTCTCGTAAGCATTTGTCTCGTAAAACTTGTCTTGGACTTTGATACGCTTTATAGTCTGATATTTGTTGGCATGCTCCTGATCCGGTGTACTGGCGATCAGAATATTTTGATAGTTGTTAGGGCAGATGGTATCCTCCTCCTGTTCCTCTAGAAGGATGCCCGCCGCATCTTGCACCGCCGCTGTTAGGTTAACCACGCTGTGCTCAGATATTTTGACTCCTCCAGTTGGTCTAATCACAATATTGTAATCCTCCCTTGGCAAATGTGGCATCCTGCTTGCTTTGTGTATTTATGCTAGTCTTCCTTTCCTGAGTGCATCGTTGCGCTCGACAGGGCGCGTCGGCGACGACTTGCTCTCGAGATGTTGGGAGTCTTGCCGGCTTGACCTCTTTTCATCCATTGCTCTTATCCAATTCTTCCTATGTGATGCTGTGTCCTTCTACGGTGACTTTCATTACTGTGAGAGTTCTAATAATGATCAGCAAACGTTGAGAAACTTCGCTCCACGGAATGCCAGCTGCGGCCGAAAAGTTGCAGGAAAGGTGCTTCGCTGTTCACCAGACGCGAGGCTGGGCTGCCGACGCAGCGTCAGCGGAAACGCTGGCAGCACGCCTACGGGCGTGGGGCCGAGCTTTTCTGCTACGTGTTCCTGGCACAAAAACGGCCGTATCTTCGTGATAATCGAAATTCTCACCTGGAGCTTCGTGTCCATTGGTTGCTGGTGATGAGCTCGTTTTGCTTATGTAGAATATCTGATGACGCTTGGTTATTTTCGCCACGAAAAGATGCGAAAAATGCGGAGCCGACATGATATGCATTCGCTCACTCCGGCGATCCCAGCGCTTTTCAAGGGAAAGTCGGCACAAATTTTTATCAGGCATTAATTCATACACAAATGAGGCGAGAGTCTAGAACATGGACGGTAAGGTGGCAGGATAAAAAGCACATTCATTTCTTCTATTGAACACATAAGGGGAGAGTTTGGAAGACCAGGCAAACACACTTGGAGGGCACTTCGAACAGGTTTCCAGCTCATCAAACTATAGCAAAGCATTCCGACGATACAAAACCAGAATAGAAAAACAGAGATTAGAGCACCAATACACAACACATGGGGCATACAATGAACCTTTCTGTTTGGCTGAACTACAAGCCTCACTCACCTGCTGCAATAAAACTACCCCAGGCCCGGACCTCGTGGCATATGAAATGTTAAAACACCTCCCACTGAAACTCAGAGAGCTCTCCTCTCCTTGTATAATGCGATATGGTCTTCTGGCGAGCTACCCTCAGCCTGGAAGGAAGCTATCGTTATCCCAATTCTAAAGCAAAGCAAGGACCCGGCCTCAGTTTCCAGCTACAGGCCAACAGCGGTAACCATCTGTCTTTGCAAGGTCTTTGAGAAAATGATTAACAGGCGCCTGATGCACTTCCTTGAAATTAGTGGCCTACTTGACCTATACCAGTGTGGGTTTCGAGAAGCTCGGTCCACTACTGACCACCTTGTCCGTATTGCGGCACAAATTCACGACACTTTCGTTCATAAACAATTTTTTCTTTCTGTGTTCCTCGATATGGCAAAGACATATGACACTAGATGGCACTTTGGCATATTGCGAGACCTGTCACATTTAGGTGTGCGGGGTAGAATGCTGACAATCATCGAAAGCTACCTGTGGAACTGTACATTTTGTGCGCGAGATGGCACTATCTTATCTTGAATATATGTCCAAGAAACAGGAGTGCCACAAAGAGGGGTATTGAGCTGCACACTTTTCTTAGTTAAAATTAATTCCTTGAACCTGTCTCTCCCACGTAATATTTTTTACTGCATATATGTTGATAATGTACAAATTGGTTTCAAATCGTGCAACATCTGAATGTGCCAACGTCAAGTTCAACTAGGGTTAAACAAGGTATCTTAATGGGCAGATGAAAATGGTTTTATACTCAACGCGCAAAAGAGCACTTGCGTCTTGTTCTCCCGAAAGAGGGGCTTCCATCCTGACCCCAACATTGACCTGCATGATTAACCTCTGTCAGTGAAGACCGAGCACAAGTTTCTTGGACTAATATTAGACACAAAAGTAACCTTCATCCCGCACATCAAGTATTTAAAATATAGGTGCTTAAAAACAATGAATATTTTGAAAGTGTTGTCACGCACCACGTGGGGCAGTGACAAGAAATGTCTGATGAATTTATATAAAAGCCTCGTAGGCACACGCCTAGATTACAGTACTATGATCTATCAGTCGGTGACACCATCAGACTTGAAGATTCTCAACCTTGTCCACCATCTGGGCATTTGCCTCTCTACGGGTGCTTTTCAAACTAGCCCTGTAGAGAGCCTGTTTGTGGATTCGAATGAATGGTCGCTCCACCTACAAAGATGTTACCTGGCTTTTTTGTACTTTCTGAAGGTGAAGGCAGACAAGAAACACCCCTCTCATTCCACAATTAATGATTTGTCTTGTTGTGGTTTGTTCGAGAACCGTCCTTTGTTAAGGCAGCCCTACTCGCTTCGTGTATGAGGCTTGGCCGAAGAAACAGGCGTGCTTCTTCTCGAACACAGTTTGATGGCTCCTGCAGCATATCTGCCACCGTGGCAGTGGCAGCTATCTACTGTGATGTCTCTTTTGTTGAAGTCACTAAGCACATACCACTTGCACACATACATACACACTTCCTAGAACTACACCATCAATACACATGCCCTGAGTTCTTTACCAATGCCTCAAAGTCGAACACTTCTGTGCCATATGCAGCGGTAGGCCAATTCTTTTCCGAGACCGACGTTCTTCATCCTGAAGCATCCTGATGCTTCATCATGATGCTTCATCCAGGAGAAGCTTATGCAATACTGGCGGTCGTAAAACACATCAAACAGGTAAAATTACAAAAGGCGGTAATATACACAGATTCCCTAAGTGTTGTTAAAGCCCTGAAAACTTCTAGAAGAACACGAAGAACCTCGTGCTGGTGTCACTTTACTCACTTCTGTGCACACTGTACACATCAAAACAGCATGTTATTGTCTGCTGGGTGCCAGGGCTTTGTGAAATACAAGGGAACGTTTTGGCCGACAAGCTGGCTGCTTCTGCCAACGACACTACCTCCAATGCATCAATACCAATCCCTGCACTTGACTTGAAACCTTTTCAAAAACTAAAGCTCAGGGGGTATTGGCAGAGCGCGTGGGATAGACACACAGACAATAAACACCATGCTATTAAGCCGCAACTAGGAAATTGGCCGCCGCTATCAAAATCATGACACACAGAAGTAACACTTACGAGGCTCAGAGCAGGACATACGCACTCTACACATTCATATCTTTTTTCCACCGGTAATCTACCATTGTGTGAGAGATGTTGAAAACTACTTAGGGTTCTCTACATTCTCGTCCAGTGCAATGACTTGAATGTTTTAAGAAAAAAGCACTTTTTACTGACCTAGCGACAGCAGCTCCCACTACACCCTGGGATGCTCATCGGTGGAAATCCGCTTTTTGAACTGCAATCACTTTTCACGTCTTTAGAAAAGGTTCATAGCTTTCACCCCATATTTCGATGTGATCCGTAGCATGACCTCTGTACCGTGATCATCGCTCCGGTGACTACATCTCCGTCTCGGTTTTATTATCATGACTTTTTGCCATCCACTTTCACTGCACATATGTCACGCCACTGTCGTGGTTTTATTACTTCTATGTTTTTACCCACTTTAGCGCTAGGAATCTTAAGGTCCGTTACAGTCACGCATCATATCATTGTACATATCTCTAGTCTATTGAAATGGCACTCTTCGGCCATCGATTGGCCCTTGTGCCATTAAATACCACTCATCATCAACCCTTAAGCTTGGCCTTTAAGAGTTGAACACGAAAGCGAAATCTAGCCCCTGGTGCACCCTTCAACCGCTAAGTGCATACTTATTCATATGTTTTGTGACATGCACACACATGCACACAAACACACACACAGTAGACCGGACCAGCGCGCGCTGTTAGTGCTGAATCGGCTCGTTTTCGTCGTGACACCTGTCGAAGTAACTGTGCTAAAGTGGCCCTGAAACACTTTTTCTAGTAACCATGAAATGAATTCACTAGAAGAGCTTATTGCCTGACGAATTCAACACTGCAATAATTTTGAGATTTCGTCCAGTGCAAGCAGAGTTACAAAGATTTGTCGCATGCTGTAATTGCATTATCTCTTCTGTCGTCCCAACGAAAGCACTGGAAGCTAAGCAGGGAGGGGTGGCGAAGCAAAGAAATTACCACGCCTTGTGATATTGAGCAAGTTTTTTTTTTTTTCTTCGAATGCGCGGCTTTTTCAGTGATCGCCCGCGCATGTGTGGACATGTAGCGGCCTTCTACGGCTATCTCGGTAACTTGATTTTTCGGTCGCAGACTCACAGACGATTTTTCGCTCACAATCAACGGGGTCGACGCCGGCGGCGGGTCTTCTGCGACACGAGCACTTTAACGCTATCGCCTTAATACTAAGAGCTAGACGGCTAGTGCGAATGCTTACAGCACGCTGCCTGGCAGGCGCCGTTCACTTTTCAAAAGGTCGTCTGCTGCGCAAGAGCAACGTAAGTGGCACCATGTTCAAAAAGAGAGCGCGAAGGAGAAAAGACTGAGGAGGGACGAGAGCGGAGGAGGAAAGTGTCGCTACTTTACGAAGTTTTAGGGGCTTTAGCCGCCACATGCTCACTGCGCCTTCTTGCTGATAATGCTGAAAACACGATAGTTCTCCCCTCCCCCCTAGAGGCCTGTCAACAGCAATAAGTGGTAGATATGAATAGCTTTGCCGTTTGAACATTGAAGCAGGTACGTCCCGGTGGCTCATTGGGTAACGCCTTGTATTCACTACTTGAAGGTTTCACGTTCGATTGCACGCACTGGAGTCTGTTTTCTGAGATTTCTTTCTTTCTTGTTTTTTCATATATATAGACACGTATACATATACGGTGCATGACATCGACACTGACGCCGGGAACGAAATCCAGCCGAGAGTGTCCATATAAGTGCTATCACAATAAAATCTGACGAGCAGTAAATGGCCAATAAGCTTGTTGACCTTGCACCTCTGCTTTCTGTTCGTTGCGTGCAACTAAGGCTCAAAAATACATAAAAAATTTTTAAATGTCATAAAATTAATGCCTAATTATAATGTGTGGTGTTATCTCACACAGAGTTATCTATTGAGAACTTATAATAATTCAAACTTTTTGATAATTAAAACAATGTTCAGAGGTCCTTTTGAGTTTGAATTAACGAGAGGCGACCGTATTTACAGAAATGCAGAGAGGTTGGCCCGAGCGATAGTGTGCTCTAGCCTGTGACGTCCATGGTTGGTCGGTTTTATTTCACGACTCTGCGCTGCCTGGAAGTAGGTAACGAAAGGTCAACTCATGCATCACCCCATCTGTGTCATTTTCTTTACTGTTTGTCGTTTCGTGAATTTCCTTGACTAGAAGGTCGAGATATGGAGTCCCAGTCTCGGCAACCGCATGTTTTCAGAGGTGACATGCCCTAGGCCTGTGTAAGTGGATTCAAGTGTACGGTAAAGAACAATGGTCAGTCAAACTTGCCAGAACTCATTACTTTGGCATTTTCGTAAATGTATTTTTATTTATTCATTAATTTCAAAAGTACTACCAGCCTCTCATCAAGTCTGTGACAGGGTGGGTAATATATAAAATTAAACACAGAAAAATACAAAAGAAATGTCGCGCAGAAAAACTAATAGATCAAACGAAAACGTTGGCACTCTTACACTTCACAGGTTTTAAGCGTACACACCCAAGAAATAGACTAAGAAGGAAATAACAATAAAGCAATGATCACAAACATCTATCTGTCAAATGCCTAACATCTGAAAAGTAAACATCATATAAAGCGGGCAAGATTAGCATTACCCATACATGTTGATGACTCGGGTAAACGTTATGTTTGACGTGGAAACATTTTAAGTACTTACGAAAAAGGGACATAAAACCTCACTAATTATCTTATCGTGAGTACTTATCAAGTATAAACAGTCACGAAGATCTATGCACAGTATGCAAAGATTCATTGGGGTAACGCACTCTTCATGTGGCGGGTCATCTTTTTCACCGACAGTACCCAATGAGAAATGCCCGGATGGCAACAAGTGTGACGACGAGCAGACATGCTGCCAGCTGCGTAGTGGCTCGTACGGTTGCTGCCCCTACCACCATGCGGTCTGCTGCGACGACAAGGTCCACTGTTGTCCAGAGGGGTACAAGTGCGACGCGAAGGCCGAAAGGTGTATCAACGGCAACCTAACCGCCTCCTCGATGAGCCGAATCATTCAGAAACGCATCAGCAGACCCGCAAACAGGATCCTTGTGGACGGTAACGTGTAGTTATAATACATTGGAACGTGTAGCAGCTGTACTAATGGGATGGTTGCCTTGAAATGGTTTGAGACATATTAAATTCCAGCATGTATTGTTAGAATCGGCCTAATTGACCTTAATTGGCCTAAATTTGTCTTGATTAGGGTACTGATATTGCACACCTGTCGGTGAATCCTAACTCTCCATTGTCCGAACGGCTGCCAGCTAGACAAGGTTCGTAATTATTCTAGCTCTAGTCGTGTGACCAAATAAGTCGCCAAATACGCAAATAGCCACTTTGTTCTCGAAGCCACTGCCTTGGCTCAGTCGTTCGCTGTTCGAATCTCCAGTCGTGCGACTGCAGTCTCAGACCTTTGAACTAAATGAATGCGCAGGAACAGGATATCAGCCTTCTCTTACGGGACAATGGCAATATGAGCAGACGTGATGGTTCTGTTATACTGGCATCAGTCACATAATGGTGTGAAATATCGGTTGAAAAGAGTCGCTTTTCGGTCGCTAGGAGCTAATAATCGTGTGACCATGCGGTACCAGTTGCGCTAGGGAATTTGCCTTATATCTTCAAGAGTATAGCTTTTTTTTTCTTTGCGCATACCTGCCAGCCTGTTCACACAGTGGGGCAGAGGAGGGGGGAAGATGTGATAGAAGAAGACTGCTATACATATTAATTTACTTTTTTCTATTGGTTGCAGCAACGTTATATACGATTATCAGAAAAGATTGTAGACGTCGGCGACTATAACAACACTTGTAGATATATGGCACGTGCAGCTGCTGTGCCACTCGATAAAAAAATAGAGTATTCGGGGAGTAGTTCTGCTACACAACAATAATCGTCATCAGACTTGCTCGCATTTCTTTTCTTGAGAACCTTGCTCTGGCCAATTTATTGTCGGGAATGCTATGTCACACTGATAACTCGCGCGACGTTCGGGACCACGAACGGCTGAATCGTAGTGATAGCGTGAGGAAAGTACTCGAAGTAGACGACAATTATTGTTGTGTAGCAGAAAAATTTCCCAAATACTCGACGTTTTTTAGAGTGATATGTCCCATAACATTTAGTAGCTTTATGCAAATCATGATAGCGTGAGGAAAGTACTCGAAGTAGACGACAATTATTGTTGTGTAGCAGAAAAATTTCCCAAATACTCGACGTTTTTTAGAGTGATATGTCCCATAACATTTAGTAGCTTTATGCAAATCATAATGCGCAATCCCACGTGTCACTAGTGTACTGCGGCAAAAGCAAAGTAAGTCGCGTTCTGCACTTGATCAGAAAGTCGAAGATGCGATGTCTTTAGTTACTATTAAGGCAAATAAATTCAATTAAACCACCAGCATGAACTATGCTGATGTCAACACAAGTGATGCAATAATCACATGATCTCTCTGCATGATGTCATCATGACTTGAAGTCACATAATGACATCATCCAATTACATTGTTGCTTGGCTATACGTTGCCATATCCGGAAAGCGTATAACGTACAGAAGGCTTGTAATTCCTTCGATAGGCAGTGAAAAACAGAGGTAGGCGCAGAAAGCTTTCAGGGGGAGGGGGAGTCAATTCAATTAACTGATAGGAAAAAAAAAAACAAAATTGATTTCACCTTCGAGTCATCTTAGGAGGGGACTCTGTGAGTTTTTATTTTGTGTTCACAGTGGTGCTTGTGCAGCTTCTCGGGAGATGTATGGCCACGCCATACAATCGAGGGGAATATCGCAAAATTCGAATCATCCGGGCAAAACGAGGCAGATGGCAGTGATGCCTGCAGAAACTAGTGGCTGAGGTCACAAAAAGGGCATATGACTTTTTTAAAATTGATGTTACCAATGCAATAAAGCTGAATCAATCGGAAGCTGAAGCTAGTGAAGCTAATGATGTGCCATAGAGAAAATCACATCGACTTTCACATCGCTGATCACTAACTTATCCTGAAAGGGATACTGAACAAGAATTGGAAAAACTGACGTAAGTTCAATATTTGACTCTGAAGATGCCATTGTTCGAATTGCACCACAGCTGGGGGTAAGCGCTAGCCGTGGCGTGACTCACCGAGGAGTATGCACGTGTTCTTGTCCTGTTTCTTTGTTCCACCTCTTCTTCCTTCCCACTTTGTCTCTTCCACAAATGCGCTGGTGTTTTGTCCCAACTGGCAGCATTGTTCGTTGCTGTTGGTGTTTATATCGGTTCCGGAAACCAAATTGGGAGTTGAGTGAGTCGACAGATGCGGACGACGGCTGGCATTGTTGACTTGCCCGTTTTGGGTGTGTGACATCTTGAAACATCGCCTTCTCTAGTTCACAGTGCAGCTGATAGACGCAGCAGTTTACGAAAAACGCATTAAATTCATTATTTTTCCTTAATTTTTGCTTGGATTGAAGGTTGTCTTTATCGATTTCAGGGCCCAATTTTTCAGTTGGGTTGGAAATCTTGGCAGCAAAAGTTTTGTTCGGTATCCTTTTAAATATCGCAAATCTTCCCATGGTTCGGTATTTGGCTCGAGTACCAAGACGTACATTCAAGCTGAGAGTCCTGAGTGATACTCTTGAAAGGATCTGCCACCTAAGGCCAGCTATAATTATTAGAGGACATTAAGAACATTCATCAAAGTAGACCACAGCTCATACACTTTCTACTACTTCGGAATTTTAAGAACCTATATGTTAAGATAAGAATTGATCCCTGCTAAACTGTTACTCACACGGGCTCTAAATAGTTCATGATGGAAGCACGCATAAGTTGAATTTATTACTTGATTGTATTTGCGATGTACAAACACTGTTCTTTCTTACTCTAAAGTGTAACTATGAACCAACGTAAAGCTGGGAGCTGACAGGTAAAACTGTAAACAGGAACAGGTGCATCAGACAAACTGGCTGACGTTTTCATAGATATTTTTATCTTTGACAAAGGCGCGACTTTCCATTGTTGGTGTGTTAATTTTCAGAGGTTTAGTGCTTACGTCACGTCACCTCGTGTCGCCGCCAACAATTGCTGCTGACAGAAACATGGTGTGACGTCAACGACGAAGGAGTTTTAAAACTGACACGCCAAAAATGACATGGCTTCTTGACGCAGAGTAAGTCTAGAATAACACGGAAGCTTGAAGGGACGAAAAATTTGTGAGCACGGGGTGTAGCTATAGAGCAAACGTTTCAACAGGTGGTCTTCAAGACAACAATTGCTTACTTTATCGTGCGAGTGCTTATGCCTCATACACTTTCCCCAACCAAAACAGCAGAGGAGAAGGAAAGCTTGAGGACAGGACAGAGCCTTTCCTGTCTTATAGCATTTTATTCTCATCTAATTTCTTTGCCCATCTTTTTAGCTGCGAAGCAGCTCTCTGACTAGCCCATGTAATGCTGTCTCGTGCATCTGTATGAACCCTCTCGCCGCAGTTGTTGGAGCGGTGCCAAGTAGATCGATTCGTAGCTGTGCATTAACGTCACTCTCTCCCTCACCTGCAGCAGCTTCCGTATGCTCCGCTTGCTCGCAACACACTTGCCTTTCGCTTAACTGTCTGACCACCCGCAACGCTTGAGCGCACGTCAAGTGATAACACTAGACAGATTTAGTTGCACGCCTGCAGGAGCCGTACGAACGCTGCCTGCCATTGCGAATGACTTGCAGGCTGCGTCTGAACGGCTGCTGCGAACGTGTGACTAAATTTGTCTACTATTTCGACTCGTTTCTCTGTAATGAAACTTTCACGAAGCCTAACCCGCCTCCTGTGTCTTTGCCTTTAACACAAGCGTTTACTCAAGAAAACGCTACACCGAGTTTTGCTTCAAACTGTTCTTCCAGCAGCCACGTCGACACCTGTTTCAACTGATCAACGCTGTGCGTACCACTGCTTCTTCCCAACCCATCAGGGTTACTTTCAGAGAGACGGTTTATAATTTTTCACAAATATATTTTTAATTTTCTTTCGTTCACCCATTTCGGCACGTTAGCACTCCGCTTCCCCCCCTGTTTCTTTTTTCACTTTCGCTCTCTCCTTCTCTTATGTTTTGGTTGGAAGAGAGGATACAAAGCATGCACATACATGCTCGAAGATAGGCACCTGCTATCTTCAAGAAGACAACACAACTTGTCGAAGGGTTGGATATAATGACACCCCATGTAAAACGATTCTTCATCGCTTCAAGATACATTATATGTATCCATGACAGGTTCACCTAGTTTGCATACATTGTACAACCTGTCTAAGGCACCTAACCCATGTTAGTACTAACTTTGAGCCAGACACGTGAAAGGGTCAGCTCGGATCACGTCAAGTCGACTTCTGAATTGATTCCTGCGAATCCGATTGGTGTATCCACTGCAATATTTGCGCAACATTTCCATGCATGCATGAATTAAGAAGCAGCCGGCGAGCCGTCCCGGTCTCCATCTTTGATAGTGTGTCCAGGAGGGAGGACCACTTGCCCGAACAGCGCCAAGTGCTGCCTGTGGTACGACAAACTGAACTGGTTCTGCTGTCCTTACGCGAAGGGGACATGCTGCAGTGATGGAACATTTTGCTGCAAGCCCGGCTTTTACTGTTTTGTGCCGACGCAGAGCTGCATTCCTTTTGGCGAGCGTGCACCGAGCATTGCGGTTGACGCCGCGAAATATCGACGGGGAGGATTCATCGCGAAGGAGCATGCGCGCGTGTAAGTGACACCCTTAACGGAAATTATCGATGAAACCATCGATAATTGCCATAAGCTTTCACCAGGTTCATCTAATATTTTATAGCGGATATCAGAAACAGCCTCAGCGTGAATACCAATGGAATTTCAGCATTCGATTTTTTTGCCGATTCTCTTGGCACGCCCGTTATAAACCTGCATCACTTGTGTAAGAGCATGATCGCGGGTTCGATCTCTGCTGCGACAGTCGCATTTCAATGGAGAATTAACAAATGCTAGAAGCTGGTGCAGTGTGTGATGTCAGCACACGTTAAAGAATACCTGATGGTCGAAATTTCCAGAGCGCTTCACTACGGCGTTTGTGATAATCATATCGTTTTTTAGGGACATAAGAACCACAGATACTAAATAAGTAAAAATACCACCGGTCCTCATAAATTAGTTTTTTGGTTTACCGATGTCATTCCTTCAACATCATGATTTCAAAAAGAAGTGACAACAAAAAAACGACACGGACCATTTTGCACTTGCCCAAGACGAATTGAAGGCATACACCGTCTTCTCTTTTTCATGTTTGCTCAGTCAATTGCGTTGATGATAGGCAATAGTCGATTGTATTGCGGGCAGGTGTAAGATTTCAAATAACATTCCTACAACCTACGATCGACACCTTACATGGCCACTGCCGTCTAAACGGGGGGGGGGGGGGGGGGGGTGATGCTGTTGCAACCGGCCTTTTCAGCCACAGGAGACTCTGGATGAAGATGTAGAGGCTGGAGAAAGGTAAACTTTACATTGGAGCGGTTTATTTACATTCTGTACATGGTGAGCCCTCTCTCAAATGCGCTCGGTTGCTCATTATAAAAATGTACGTTATTTCCAGATCCTTAGATCAGGAAAAGGGCTTAGATTGCGCTGCCCATTGGCAGGACAAAGGCATCACATCCGATGGTGATGCCCACAGCTGCCCAGGTGAACGTCTACTACTGCGGCGTGGCCCTTCACTGCACAAATCGCACCAAGGGGGCTCTTCGTTGTTGTGTGAATCCTGCTGGGTGAGGGTTCCTACGCTTGGATGACCGGGTGCATCGAAAGGGTCCACCGCAATGAAGTCGAAAGGGTGCAACAAACTGTGCGTTCAATCAGCGGGACGAGTGGTCATCGGGGCTGACGCGGCTGTCCCTTCCAAGGAAGTGGTTGCATTCGTTGAAACGTACCATTGTGGTCGTCTGGGGGAACTGTCTACAGCATCTGACGGCACTGCACCTCGCTTTCCGGCTAGAAAAGAGAATACACCATGGACATCACTCCGGCAGCCTTTCGGCAACTTCTGTGATGAAGAAATAACGCCGCTCTTCTGTCGGTCCTGGCGCCGATCGTAACACTGTGCACTTATTGTGTGTTAGGCAAATCAACGCCACAGAAACTTTCAACGCCTATTGGCTTTAGTTTGTCGCCGAGCATGACTAACACTGCACTTTTAAGAGCTTCTGATGGAGAATATGAATTTCAGATTATATGTCTGATGCTCAGGCGATCATGAAGGATGGCACCATCAATATTACATTGTGATAGAGAGATAGATAGATCAAATTGCCGTTGGTATACTAAGAAATGCATCGCACTTAAATTTGTTTATCGAATAGAGTTGATCACTGTTCTTCAATCTCTTGTTCTGCCTACAGAAGTGAAAAGAACCTGCCCCGACGAGAGCACATGCCCGGACTTCGCGACCTGCTGCAAGTCCCCTAACAACACCTACTCCTGCTGTCCATTCAGCGTGGCCACCTGCTGCGCGGACGGCTACTGCTGTCCCAGAGGTTTCGTGTGTGACGCGGCTAGGCACATCTGCACACTCAGGCGTCGCCCTAAAGACCTGCCGTACCTTAATTAATGATACCCCGAGCTACGACAAAGTTCTAAGTGATCTAATCATCCTTAATTATAACTTGTAGAGGTCCACATAGGTGCCAAACTCTCTGAACGAGGTCGTGATGATCCCGCAGTTTATTTCTTTCGTTGTTTTTTCTTAATGACTACTTATGCAAGAAGCATGTCTGAGTTAAGGGTCGCCGTTGTGTGTTCTGACACTTTAAATAAAAACGAGTTCTTTTTCTACTTTGGTGGAGTGGTGAATTTACGTGAGCATGTCTTATCCTCGCGGTACTTACATTGGTACCATGCAGCTTCTCTGGTTCCGACAAGGAACAGAGGAAGGGAGGAACGGGAGGGAATGGAAAGGCAGGGATGTTAACCAGTATAGGAGGACAGGCATGCTATCCTCCTACACGGAAAAAAGGGACTTGTCTATCTCTTTGTCATCTAAACTACCAGTTTGTGGAAACGAATTCACCAGGCGCATATCACTGAAAATCACTGCTGGTGACTGAGCGTTGTTTGGTTATTTGTTTAGCCATGTGCATGAAAAAATAAAATATCAGTTGAGTAAAGTGACGTTCTTGTTCGTCATCCCTTTGTTCCTCATGGTCAGTTCCCTTGCTCGAACCAGTGTTACCTGTGGTATCTCCCGTTTTACGGATGTGATGTGTCACGGAAGTGACGCATGAAATCCTGACTCCACCCCTCCCCACAAACCAATCATATTTTGCCACCTTTAGCATGCGTCACAAACACACACACCCAAATTTGAGCTGACTTGCTCAATCTGCTTGTTTAATTTTCATCTGCTTTAACCAAGATTATTGCTGTAGTTACAATGCCATACGTGAGAACTAAGCATAGCTCTGCCGTAAGCTGGCATCTAACACATTCGTATATAACAGAGGCATGGTATTACCATCCTTCTAGAAGGCGAAGGGGTATCGCATTCCGCTGACATGTAACTGCATGTATATTGGTCAAACAGGTCGCTGTATTAACGACTGCTCTCGCGAGCATGGATGCAATGTAAAAAACAAAACAGGGGTTCGTTGCTGGTGCTCCAGTGCAAAATATGTGGTTGCAAACCTGAACTTCAACTATGGTTTCTGTGTCGATACACCAACTAGCCCTACAGTCAACTCTTTTAGACATCCGCAAGATTGCGCAGACATGACTCCTGTCTTCTCATTCGTGCTGGTGTATCAGCATAGCGCAACAAAATAGCAGAGCTTCTTTGTTCAAGCACACCTCATGACACTTTCCCAAATAATCCTTCGGAACACTGGGCAGTAAAAATTCAAAAACAATATGTCCCACCGAGCACGTTTCCTTCTCGGCAAAGGCAGGAAGAGGCAAAGCCACACTGCAAGCTTATTAAAGGAAGAAGTGTGTGATGAATTTCGGAAACGAAACCTGATTTATAAATAAACGCTCCGTCCTTTTCCTACATATCTACAAAAGCCACCTAACTCAGCTTTTTGGGTAGTAGTCGCGTTTTAGCGGCTGTAGATATGACACATCCAAAATTCATTGAAGATTGCATTGGATAGCACTACAACATGCACTTATATCTGCAGGGCATGGGCAATCGAAGCGGTCGGAGAAGAGTGGGAGAGGGGTGAATAAATAGCAATTCTTTAATAACAGATAAAGAATAAAATTGGTGGGACATTAATGGTTCTGCTATATCTTCTAGATTTCGGAAAATACCATGGTTGCTGATAATCCTCGCATGCTGCGCACCCATTTTATCCCAATTAAACCCTTTAGACTACCTAATAAACAAAATAATCTTCGTTAAAGGTATTGTGAAACCTTCGAAACACCCCTGGACGCTGGCTAATGCTATGAAACTAATAATAACGCGTATTATGCACTACGCACTCAGTGAGCAAGGAGGTTTCAGAAAGCAGCAGTGCACACGATCACAACCTGCCAACTAGTTATTTTCAAGCTAGGGAACAAGCACGATCAGCCGGCCCAGATATCACTTCTACTTGAATTTATGCGGAGTTCCAAAACATGCACACAGAGAAATGAAGAAACGTTTATTAACGCTGCTGTCTGAAGCGGCGCAAGAGCTGCTTCGGAAATGCGTGCCTTTTATTGCGACGTTTCACGAGCCTTGGCGCTTGTTCAATATATTGTCTGCGTGCTTCGATATTTGCTAAACATTTCAGACCACAAATCTTAATGATTACCCGTTCTAGCGCGCACTGATTTTGGTTTCAGACGTTCGCGTGATTCACAGGAAAAAGAGGCGCGTAGTTTCCAGCACCTGTAGGTGGCGCGGAGAGCGTTTCAATATGGCGCGGAAAAAGTGGTGATGGAGGCTACCCGAAAGCGTGCGCGTCTCAAGAATCGGGTGGCTTTCGGGCCTCGGGTATCTCTAAGTTCTATCATTGATCTTGCCAAGGAAACACAGAGATGTATTGTAGAAGGAGAGGCAGCGTTTAACGCTGGTCACGTCACATGTTGTGGAATACGGGAAACGACAAGCGCGGCCGTCCATTTTGAGTCCCTCTGCCTGCAAACAAGCGCTATTAAGGGCCCGCCGCATACCATAAATGTTGGAGTCTGCAACGCAACCGGTGCCGCAAAGGTGAGTATTTCTTACTACGTTTTGCAAACTCTGTACGATATGCGAGAATTCAGAGCGAACAGCGGTAGCGTGGGTGTAAACAAAGCGCTACACGTGTGTTTAAGGCGAGATGTATGGTAGCCCGCGCCGGCTTAGGTCGAAAGTATTGTTGAAAATAGTCGAGTGACACGGATGCAGTGAAACAGGAGTGCTTTAGGAGATAGGAACACTACACATGCGATTGCTCGTAGCCCGTCCTTCGCCATAGCTCAGCACGACTACGACGCGCCCGCACCAACCTACCGTCATCGTCTCCCGGCTTCCGAAAAATTCCACGCGGTGGCGCTAGCTGATCTACACATTCTATTGGTACAGCCATATCAATCCACCCATCTATTCAGTGCTGTTGCTTCTCGAAACCCTCGAGACGGCGCGCGTGTAGTTCTAGTCACCTTTCAAAAAACAAAAGGAGCCTTCTAATACGATGCGCGCGCCGAAATTTTGTAGAATTTATATCAGTTTCGCCCATGACCGTTGGGTCACTGTCTCCAGTTTAGGCGAACCGTTGCGCCCAATTAAGGAAGAAATACACATGACCAATCAGACTCACTGCAGATGGTCACGTTATGTGTCTGCAAAACAGCGCACGAGATTGAACGGCTCTGCGTTTAGCGACACAGCGTCATCTTGCCTTCCTGCTCGTGGGCTATGTTTTCGCTGCTCACTGCCAACCACACTGTGACTACCAACCACACTGTGACTACCTACGACACCAGGCCTCGGAAAGTCTCAAGTTCCAGTCATCGTAGAAGTGGGGGACAAAATTGACCCCACTGCTGTTAAAAACACACACGCACACACAGTGCCGCATTTCAAATCTTGCCTTCGTGAACGCGAAGTCTTCCGCTAGACGTGCCGTAATAAGTGCAATATTTGAAGTGAAGATAACCATCATCTCCGCAAGAAACGGCTGTTACCTACATGATTGAAATGTTTCATTTCAATTCCGCGTTGTGCGCAGTACTTATGAGCACTAAATCTGTGGTTTAGTGATCGCGATAATATTCAGAGATGCAATAACGTAGCCCTATTCTGTGCTATTATCATTTACCTAGCGCTTCCTCTATTTTTTTTCTTTTCAATGCCAGCAAGATGCACCCGATCCAGCCGTCATTGGGAGAGAGAAGTGATTCTTAAAAAGAGAAAAGAAGAGAAAAGTGAGCCCCGTTATTGTCTGCTTCATTGAGCGACACCTCCACAGTAGCTCACGAGGGATGGGGGTGAGGAGGGATAAAAAGGATAGGAGTAAAGATGTAGGAAAGCTGAAGGAGAAGAGAGGAAGAGACGTGAGGTGGTAAGCCAGAGCGAGAGACGACAAACCGAGGGGATAGAAGAGATAGGAAAGATGGGAGCACGGTCACTGGAGTCCGAGGACGGGGCGCACCTGCGAGAGCTCCTTTCGGCGTCGGTGGATGGCGTAGAGCAAGTCCAGTCGGTCAGAGCTACACTGTCGTCGAAGGTCGTCGGCGGCAGGAGGTGACGTAGGGCGAGCCCAGTCGGCCAGAGCCACGCTGACGCCGGAGATCGCAAGCGCGCGGAGCGCGCGAGCGCCCGACCGGTCGGCCCGAAATCCAGCAAGCGAGTCCTCATTGGGAGAGAACCCTTCATGCAGTGTCTCACGTTGGGAATCGTATGAAGTAATTTTTTGTTCAGTGGTGTGCAGATCCATAGGGCGGCGTCTTGCATTCCTCGTGTTCACGATGTTGGCGGCCACGGTGTTTTAATACAGTGTGTCGCCGTTAGTGGGCAACCAATAGGAAAGCGTCACTGCAACGCTACTGCACTGCGCTATACTGCATGCGCTGACCTTGAGGGCGCTGTGGTGCGGCGGCGGCAAGAAGTAAGGAGCACGAAGGAACAAATCTGGCAAACGTTTTACGTTGGAGTGGGAAACACGTCTGTCGCATCTCCGGGGCAAGCGCTCGGACGCACGTGTGACGCAGGCAGCGCTACCTATCATGTAACGTCGCATCACGGCCACTCGCTGAACTAAGGCGGACCGACGGCTCCCGTTGAGAAGCACGCGTTTGCACTGTCATGACAGACATAAAGGAGGCGACGATCCACCACTCGCGCCTGGCTGGTCACGTCGATAACACTTACAGATGGCCGCTCTGGCCAAGCGCGGAAAGCACGAAAGACATCGTTCCGCGATTGCACCCAAGCAGACGTTCGCACGTTCCACATCATCGACCTGCCATGTCATTCCTACAGTGGTATCTCTTATCAGTGGCGAAGCGGAAAATCTGCGCCTCCGCCGTTCGGCGGGAGCATCTGAAGCGCAGATACGCAGTTAGTTTTCATCCGATAGGTGGCGTGGTCTGCTGCGTTCAGTTTTCTTCCGAGCATTTCTTTTTTTAATCCGCCCAAGTAGCCATATTGCAGTTAACGTATAGGCATTCCCTGTTGTGCAGTGTGATGCCGCAGCAGCTGTCACACCAGTGAAGGCATCGATTTCTGCAGGCTCCACGGCCACGACAGGTAGGCTCGTTTCGTCGATGCGTGCAAACGTGTTATCTTTGGTCGGCGATTTCACTCTGCAGGCCTTGTTGCCGATCTCAGTGTTGTGTATTAGCGTGCTATTATCAGCCGCCGCCCTTTTTTTAAAGACCTGAGCGCGCGAGCGTCGACCGCCCAGTAGATAAGTGGGGTTTAACGGGGCATAGCGCCGAAATGAGCAAGAATACGTTCAAGCTCGCGCTGAACAGACCCGTGCAAGCTACGCTAAGCTGTTCCGGCAACCGGACGCTGGGACCCCCGCAACAGGCACTTCGAGTCTTGGCGGTCGAAGCTCGCGCGTTAAGGTTAAAACAAATGGGCGGCTGTACATTTGCACTGATCCTAGACGTGTTTCGAATGCTTGCGCTTCTCTCGAATTCTACTTCAACGTGGTTTTCCGGCGGACAACGCCACCTGCTTGTGTGTCCTCAGCTTGACGGTAGGGGGCGGCGCCAGCGGTGGGCACGAGGCTGCTCATACGCATGTCGCGGGATCGAATCCCGGCTGCGGCGTCTGCATTTTCGGTGGAAGCGGAAATGATGCAGGCCCGTGTGCTCAGATTTGGGTGCTCGTTAAAGAACCCCAGGCGGTCGAAATTTCCGGAGCCCTCCACTACGGTGTCTCTCATAATCATATCGTGGTTTTGGGACGTTAAACCCTACAAATAAATCAATCAATCGCGTGAGATCGCTCGCTAGTCTGTCGTCTGCCCGTCCGTATATCCTGGCAAAGCCACTGCTAATTTTTTTCTTCCTTTGCAATAGCAAGAAATTGAAAGGCCACTTAAAAAGCAAAGAGCTCGAAACGCAGCACGCTGCCGAAGCACGAACAAGACGCTCGAAAACAAAGCGCAAGTACAGGACAAGCGCGAATCGGTAACAACTGCATGCCACTGTTGTTCAGTCTTTGTTGGTTGAGCAGCGCGCTAAAAGTGTCGACTGCTGCTGAACTGTTGACTTGTCCGCAAACTGAACCGAGTTCACCTCTGCCCTGTTTATTGTTTCATAGGCCATGGGCACTCCTTCAGTGAAGTCCTCCATGAAGCGAAGAAAAAAAAAATGCTGATGTATAGAAACTGCCACGAAGGACTGAAGATCACCGGTAGGTTCGACATTCCACCAGCAATCCGCTTGGACCTCCATTCTAAGACTTCTGTAATTTCTGCTGGTCGTTTCTTGGTAAGGGTTTAAGCTTTAGTTCAGTAGCGTCAATTGCCTTTCATTGCGCGCAACGGTTGTGACATTGTTTTGCCAGCCGAGAGACAGACGCGTACGTAATGATTTCGGTGTGACTGGTTGTCACTTAGCAACCACGTGCTTAACAACCACAGTTGACCTGCAATGCTTTTAAAGAAGCTAAGGTCAACAGTGGGGTAACTTCTCCTCGCTGTCCTCCACTGGTACTACCAGAGTTCTTAAATACCGTTGAAGCATTGAAGGACTCTGGTACAACTGAGTGGTGAAATTTCAAAAAGATGAAACCGCTCGCACGTTCGGTTAATCGTGAAAAAAAAAAGAAAAACCTCAGTGGTAAACACCACCCAGATAGCTATCGACCAATCGTGCTCACGGCTGTGGACTCTTGTTTTATTTTGCGATGATATATCGAAATTCTGGCAGAGGTGGTTCTAGAGGAACTGCAAAACCTCTTCAGTCTACCGCAAAGCCTGTAGAGGGCAGCTCGTTCGTTGTGACGTGAGTTATCGAGAATGCAGCGAAAGAGGAGAGGTCTCTAATGATGACTTTACATATCGCTTGACCACGAGTGGAGCCTCATCTATTGTGGGAAGCGATACCTATCTACGCTGCTCTTTGCGATCCTGGTGATTGCGAAGAAACTCGCAAAAAAGCGCCACAAGCTTCAACCTCTCCTCCGACCAAGAGCACCCGTAACGGTGGTCTAGTAGTTGTGGCGTTCCACTGCAGACCCAGTGGTGTATAGCGCATTCGACATGAATCTATACAAACTCGCCCCGGTACTCCGCGTTCAAAAATCAGTCCAGAAGATTGCACGCTACACACCTGAAAGTAGTCGTACTCCAGGTAAAACCCTGTATAATGTGGCTCGTTCGCGTACGTCGTACTACAGTTCCTCTGATAAACACTACCGCCACTACTTAATAAATATGCAGATAATTACCCTAACCTTTTAATGCTTACAACATGCCTCAATATTTTTCCCCTTCTTGGCTGATGTCTTTTTATAAAATGTTGTACAAACATCTCCGTGATTATATCATTGCTGTTTTTATCGTGTTTTTGTTTTCATCATGTTTACTTCATTATTGTCGATTGTAATATCCCATACAAAAGTTATATCGTGTTTATGTGCTTATTTTGTTTATTTTATTCGTACGGAATTTCTCAATTTTTTATGCACTATCTTTCTTAAGAGCATGGGTTTGTAAACTGCAGTCTTACGCACTTCCAAGTAGTTTTGTTACACTTTTCGCCCGAGGGATCCCGAGCTTAAGTTGGAAATAAATATTTGATATGATGTCTCCCTCGTCATTTGCGTTGTTCATGTACCGCACAGCGAAAGTTCATGTCACATATTTTTAAAAATTTCTGGCACAACACCTTCGCATTATGTGTGCTAAACTTGAAAAGAAGCTCCAAAAGCGTAAAGGCCCAAAAAGGAGGAGTGAATTGAAACCAGAGAAAGTGTAGAGAATGGTATGGAATGAAAACAAACTTTATTTTATAGAATTGTGTCTATAGTACTGAATTAAGTTTCGATAATTAACAAATAAAAAGAATTTAATTTGACAAAACCTAATGTGATAGAGAAAATCGTAGAATACAGCGAACCCCTACGAAATCCTTCATAGATTACGAGATAAATTTGGTTCAGTCGAGATATCGGCAGTAACGCAGGCACCGCAGACGCAGGGCATCGACGAGATCTGTATAAACATACCAAAATAAATCTACAGCGGATCCGCAGCCAACATAGCCCTCCACAAAACAAGTGGTTGAACCCCAATAAAAAGGGTGTAAGGCAGGGAGACACGATCTCTCCAATGCAATTCGCCGGGTGTTTACTAATAATATTGAGGGCCCTAGCTTCGGAGGTGTAAGCGTAATTGAGCTAATGGATGATATCCCTGTAACCTGGAATTCGCTAATCGTGTTGAATTGAGTTACTGAGAGGACAAGTTACAGCCCATGATCACTGAACTGGACACGGAAAGCAGAAGAGTAGGTGGAGGCATTCACCTGATAACCGAAGGTAGGCTATAGCAATTGAGAAAGCGAAGCGCGCGGAGCCGATTACGCTATCGAGTTGTATGTACGATAGCCTAATCTCTCGAACGCGAAGCTCAAGCCTCCTCCAAGATTTATTTGTTTTCTTTGCGACGCTTCGAAAATTTTCCAAATATGCACAAAATTCTATCATTCATTTGTCCAAATGGCCACTGGGAAATTCTGCGAACATCACCGCGCGGAGCTACTGAAAGTATTCGCTTGCTTTGAAGTTCGCGCCATGAATGAAAGAGGTTTGTTGCGCTTATTCACTCATAGATGGCGGCACGGGGCTCGACGCGGTAAAGCGCTCGACGCTTGAGCGATGCACCGTGGAGATTGCGTCAATGTTGGCCGTTAACTGAAACGCGCTTTAATTTAGAAAGCTGTTCAGTAACGCTTACTTGCTATTTTAATTAGCGAGAATGGTGGTAGTGATGATACCAGCATTACGCTATACATTCGTATTTTATTGGCACGGATTGACCTCGTGTTCTCAACTAACATTGGGGGCCATTTTATTAGCCTTCTTGAAAAGCTTATCGTTTATGAGCAGGGGGATGACCAGCCATAAACTCGGTGAGATGTGACCGTGAACATTTTTGGAATGCACGTAGCCCCATAACGCTGATGTTTTAGCCGGTGTGGTGCAGCCTGTCTGTTAATTTTTTCCATTAATCGGTTGACTGACTGCGTTTTATGCCACAAGGGCATCTAGGCAATAGTGCGATAACGTTTCTGTTTATCTTTTACAAGGGTTGAAAAAAAAAAGGAAAACGATTACTTTATTCTGTGTGTCAATAAATGTAAAATATGTGCCCCCGCTCGGTGATCATGCATGCTGAAGATCTGAGGTAATGGTTGAGGTGAAAAATAACAAAAGTGAATGTACGAATACAACATGGCGGGCAGCCTCCTGTATTTATTTTGTTGCCTGAAACCAGTTCTGAAACCTGCACCTTATTGCCCAAAATACATCGACTGCTTCAAGTCTTCGAACAATTTTTAGTCGTATTACGTCTTGTGGGCTCCATGATGTCGTCATTTATTGTTTGCCCCGCGGTCTTGGGAGTGGTGCTTGGGCTAGTTGGCATGACATGACGATAGTTATAGCGCGAGAACAGGACGACGACACAGAGATGGCGCTCATGTCCTTCGTGTCCTCCTTGTCTCTGTGTCGTCGTTCTGTTCTCGCTTGATAACTATCGTCTTGGGAGTTCCTTCGCAAACGCCACGGCCTTGTTAGCATGTTATAGGCTGTAATGTGATTGCGTACGCGATAACCGCTTAGCTGAGAGTTCACTTAGAGCAACAGAGGGCCTTCAAATTCAGAATCGGGTGTGCAACCACGCAGTTTAGCGTGATACGAGAAACAAGCAGAGACCGGTGTCATGTCTGTGCGCTACCACCTAGAAAAATTCAGAGCCATTAATGACGATCTACACAAATGTGGGCTCCAACCTTTAGAAATGGGGGTGACGACAATTACGGGAAACACCTCAACAGTATCCAAGAACTCATCAGAGCCGATGAACAGCATTGTATTCAGAATCGGAACCAGTTTGGTCATGTTAGTAAACGTTGAAAATTAAACGTGTGTATACAGAAGGAGGTCCCATAGTTAGAAACTGAAATGGAAAACGTATTTCTTTAACTGAAAAATTTACTACTCTAATCGGGTACATTTGCTTGGCTGGATCTAGCGGGCAGAAAAGAAAGCCTATAGGACTAAGAATTCTGCGTAAGCTCTAGTAGGCACCGTATATGACGTCATGAAGACTTGAGCAGGACTTCAATGTGGCGTCGCCACCTGCATTTTCTTTTCGTGCTTTTTCGAAACCATATTACGAAGTTATTTTTTTATTGTGCATGTGTAGATGTGTAAGTGTAGCCTTGAGACAAGAAGAGAGCAGAGTGGATCAGGGAACAAACCGGGGGTTAAATATATCATAGTTGAAACCAAGAATTAATGGACATGGGCCGGGCATGTAGCACGTACGCAGGATAACCGCTGGTCATTAAGCCCAACTGACTGGATTCCCAAAGAAGGCAAGCAGGCTAGGGAAAGTTGGGTGGGCAGATGAGATTGGGAAGTTTGAGGGTATAAAGCGGCAGCAGCAAGAACAGGACCGAGTTGATCTTTGTCCCGCAGTGGACGAGAGTCAAGCTAATGAGAATGATTGATTGATTGATTCTTTGATTGATTGTAACCTACCTACATCCCATCGTTCTGGTAAAAAAAAAATTCCGGCTGCGCTACTGGCTCCGACAAACACCCAACTCGATTGATTTGATATGTGGGGTTTAACGTCCCAAAACCACTATATGATTATGAGAGACGCCGTAGTGGAGGGCTCCGGAAATTTCGACCACCTGGGGTTCTTTAACGTGCGCCCAAATCTGAGCACACGGGCCTACAACATTTCCGCCTCCATCGGAAATGCAGCCGCCGCAGCCGGGATTCGAATCCGCGACCTGCGGGTCAGCAGCCGAAACACCCAACTCCAGCGATCGATTCTTCGCGCTTGTCGTATAGGTCACGTGTCTATATAGCTCACGTGATAGCCGATGTGTACGCTGTAGACCCTTCTCTCGCGTTTGATGCGGCGCGTGACGTGTGCGACTGTTCCGATCAGCGGCTGCGATCAAATGCCGGCCCGATTTAGCGGCCCCGGCCGTCACGACTGCTCGGAGGCTCTCTATACGTGCGGTCATCAAGCGAGATAATCTCTCTCATCCCTTGCCGTTGACCAGCGGAGGTGAGTTAATCGCGTGCGCCAACCAGTTACGCCTGCGCGCCTATACTCTGGACACAGCTTACCATTTACTGACCATTTGGTGGGGTACAAAAAAGAAGAAAAAGGAAAACGTAGCAGGCTCCTCAGAGCTGTTCTCTCTGTTTTCTTCTCTCATCCAATTGTTTTTTTGGTTTTTCCTGGTTTGCGCTGGTGTTTCCATCATAAACGTAGAAACAACGCCGTTCGTTAATTCTTCCTTTGAAGGCGCCTATCGGAGACCACCCATTCTGGCTAATCTGGATCCAATGAAGCGACAAACGCGAACGGTCAGTCTCAGAGCTGTATATATAGAGAACGATGCGTGCGTGAAGTGGTAAGATTTCTTCGCGTTGCCTATAAACAACGCAGGTCGCCGCATCGAGTGCCTTTCCGGACCACCCGTAGAGACTAGTCCTCACCTAGTGAAGCAAACAAATACGCGGAATTCGGACATTTGGGGAGTGGCAAGAATGAACGTAGAAGCCCTTTTTTTTCTCTATGTATACGTTTTCTATATAATGTCGTCCTGTACTCCATTCTGCGACGCTGAAAGACCACCCATTCAGGTTAGTTTTGTATTCACACTACTATGCAGTAAACGGATGTAGCGAATGTGTCGTGTGCAGCAAGTGAACGAATAAGGTAATAAATGCCGTGGTTTGTAGGGGCGTCAAGAAATTTCGTCGTTCGTTCGCGCTTTGTTAAGTCTTTGCGTTTATATAGTTGAAATTAGAACTCGGTGATGTGACAATGCCTTGTAAAGTCTGTCTTTCTTTCTTTCTTTCTTTCTTTCTTTCTTTCTTTCTTTCTTTCTTTCTTTCTTTCTTTCTTTCTTTCTTTCTTTCTTTCTTTCTTTCCAGTGCATCGCACGAAGTTATTTCTTACCATTTGACTGACCCGTACACTGGACGAACAATGGCCCCGCCACGGTGGTCTAGTGGCTAAGGTACTCGGCTGCTGACCCGCAGGTCGCGGGATCAAATCCCGGCTGTGGCGGCTGCATTTCCGATGGAGGCGGAAATGCTGTAGGCCCGTGTACTCAGATTTAGGTGCACGTTAAAGAACCCCAGGTGGTCAAAATTTCCTGAGCCCTCCACTACGGCGTCTCTCATAATCAAATAGTGGTTTTGGGACTTTAAACCCCACAAATCAATCAATGGACGAACAATGTTTCCACGGCCCTTTGTTGCTAGGGTGCCAGCGGTACGTAAAGTGTTCTGCGTGTGACGTCAGAGTGACCTCACATGATGCCATCGCAATGCGTGACGTGATGCATGACCTCATCACATTTTATCGTCGCTTGGTCGAAGGTGGGTTGATCCCGGTTCTCCTGCAAAGCACGCGAATACGAAAGGTGTGCACAGTGTGACGTCCTATGATGTCATCGCAATGCGTGACGTGATCACCTCATGATATGTCATCGTCGATTGGTCGAAGGTGGGCCGATCTTGGAGGCGATGCAAACCATGCGAAGCGCAGAAAGCTTCAAACGTTACGGTGTAAGAACTATATATGTAATCAACTAAGAGAATCAAGATAAGTTACTGCGCATTTCTCACGTAGCAGCTCGTTGTGCCTTTCAAGGAGTCGGGTCCCCTGGCTGTATAACTTATTAGTTATTACACTCTCTAATGCGCAGTCAGAATTGCGAAACTTCCCATAGGCTCCATGTATCGAAATTTGGACACGTCACTGGTCCAAATGCCGGAGTGAGCAGATTGTCGTGCCACCTTTTGATCAGCACACTCACTATTAAATACATTATTTGTGTTGCCGTCCCCTGATGGCGCGGCAGTCTGCTGACTCCCGAAAAATTCGGCCAACTGCGTGTCTGGATTTTCGAACGAAGTTCTGACTCTGGTATGAATGAATAACTCCGATGCGCACTATAGGCCTCCCCCATCGAGGGTTACAGAAAGTCTAACATGCCATGCTCCCGAATTTTCAAGCCTTTAAAGGTGTTTGGGTGTCTAAAAAATAACAGCCTCTCATATGTACGGCTATATATTACACAAGACAGCTAGATACCTGAAACAAGTTCTTGGGGACTTTATGCTGCCTACCTGCTTAAAAATGTGCGACACGAGAATCCGACGTGATTACCACACTCTGTCGACTATTACAAGTGATCGCCATTCTTACTTGCGTTTGAGAGCCGGATAAGGAGAAATTTCTACTTTTCCCTCGCCGAAATTTCATTTAGCTCCCCGAACGGGGGGCGTTAGCCATGCAATTAAACAACCTTGAAACACTTCATTTGAATACTTGTGAAAGTTTTAATGTGTAAAGCATAAAAAGTGCAAGCCCTATGGTGTATCTTCACTGATCGGCTCCATTTACTCAATATTTGACGCCCAAACAACGGACTGCGTATTGATTTTTTACCGTTGAATATAGGATGTCTCCTCTGCTGCTACAGCTTCCTTGTTTCAAATTTCTATTGCAATTATTGACTTCTCATCTTGCCCCGCCGCGGTGGTCTAGTGGCTAAGGTACTCGGCTGCTGACCCGCAGGTCACGGGATCGAATCCCGGCTGCGGCGGCTGCATTTCCGATGGAGGCGGAAATGTTGTAGGTCCGTGTGCTCAGATTTGGGTGCACGTTAAAGAACCCCAGGTGGTCGAAATTTCCGGAGCCCTCCACTACGGCGTCTCTCATAATCATATGGTGGTTTTGGGACGTTAAACCCCACTTATCAATCAATGGCTTCTCATCTTTAAATTATAAGCTACAGACTCTGTCTCACCTCAGCTCGGCAAATTTCACTTTGATATGGATAGTTTTTATGATCAGGTATTCTGCGAAAGCCAGTCTTTCTTAACCAGCAGGTGTACCCTAATATAAGACAGGTAATCGAGGCGTGCTGGTTGCTTGGCGATCAATCACTCCTACGCGCATGCGATCGTATCTTTGACTACTGGGAAAACTGACATCATTCATTCGCGATAGCGTGAAGTTCCCGTGCGCCCATCTTGAAGGAGGTGTAACTAAAGGTGTGGCTGGGCCGACCGACCTTTGTAGCTGTGCGCGATATGCGTAGTTGCGAGCACTGCAGTGAGATGAACTGGGAAATCATAAACAGCGTGACAGGTGTGCCGTTGAACTATACGTAGCCCCCGAAACACTATAGGTGCTGTATAGCAGAAGGTTACATGGACACTGATGCGTAATCGCACCCGCTAGGGACGCACAGATGATCGATCGCGAGTATGCGTATAATTATTAAATAATAGTGGTGCGAGCATGCAGTAGAGAAAACAGCAAGAGATGAGTTTCGTAGATGGCATTAAGAGCATCGGACCGCCGTGAGAACGCAACAATGCTCATTTTGCCGCGCAGGGGTGGGGATAGCAAGCCAGATTGATTGATTGATATGTGGGGTTTAACGTCCCAAAACCACTATATGATTATGAGAGACGCCGTAGTGGAGGACTCTAAAAATTTAGACCACCTGGGGTTCTTTAACGTGCACCAAAATATGAGCACACGGGCCTACAACATTTCCGCTTCCATCGGAAATGCAGCCGCTGCAGCCGGGATACGAACCCGCGCCCTGCGGGTCAGCAGCCGTGTATCTTAGTCACTAGACCAACGCGGCGGGGTGATAGCAAGCCAGAGTGACCGTCCACAGATAATCGTCGATAATGTTGTCGCACTGTAAAATCAAGGTGCCGCACCATCTGCATATTACGAGTCGTGTCTGCCAAGCATCTAACTCTCAAAACGATTATCAAAAGATGCAGCGCGTTTGTGTTTCGATTTTACAGTATAGACACTCACTGTACAAAATTCGACGAAAGGGACATCAATCGAGGCACTTGTAAATTTCGTATAAACGTGGGCTACCCAAAAGTGTGCTACTACTACTACTACTACTACTACTACTACTACTACTACTACTACTACTACTAATAATAATAATAATAATAATAATAATAATAATAATAGAACCAACAGAAATAGTACAGACATGAAAAACGGAGCGTAAGCGCTAACTGTAACCTTCGCTTAAAAAAATGATTTTGTCTGTCCCGACGACTGGCGCCTCAAAGCGACATTCTTCTTTAAGCAATCTGAGCAAATAAGGCCTATAGCAACAGAGTAAGTACGCGGAACGAGAGGGCGGCGGATATGAGTTCCTGCTGGAGTGCCTGCAGCTGGTGCTTCTATGAAGGCATTTCCTTTCTATCGTGGTGCGATACGTAAAAGCTGTTTTCGCATGTTTGTCGTAAACCTGGGACGCATGTTTACAGCACGTTCGCGCATTTTCTGAGAATATAAGGAAAGCTAAAGGAGAGGGAAAGTGGAAAATCGGCCAGAAAAAGAACATCGTTTAAGAATAGAAAAAGTTTTAAAAAAAAGAAATGGAAAAAGCCTATAGAGTACGCATGCGCTCGCCATCACCGCTGTTGATAGAGGCACTGTGCCGTGTCGCCTGAAGGCAGACAGAAATTAGGTGACTTTTCCCTCTTCCTTACAATCACTACCACCTGTTGATAGCAGAGGTAGTTTGCAGCGTACAGTCGATCCTGTAGCTTAATACAGCAATCGAAAAGTTGCTTTCAACTGAATACACATAGTTGCGAGTTAACGGGATGTCTCCCTGCCTCCTCTGTGTTTCCCGTAACGCTTGCTGATATCAGCATGCCCTGCTGACTCTCCCAGTGGTAACTGAGTTACATTTAGTTGCATTAATATAACACATCTTGTTTGCAATACCTATCCATTCACTCATGTACGTACTTCGTCCCCTATACTTATAGATGCAATAGGATCATTTGAGCAACGATGGATCGGGAAACAACCTCGATACATCACTGCATGTAGCGCGAAACTTTGCTAACAGATACAGAGCGAACAAACCACAAATCACTTGTGGTTTGTCCTTTTCTGTATCCGTCCAAATTTGCACGCTACCTGCAATGATGGATCATTACCAGCTGGCCTGATCAAATTGACCGTCTAAAACTTGATACATTTTCCATCCTAATGTCATTACCCGGAGGATGAGGAGAAGGAAGAGGAAGGAAAGGCAGGAAGGTCAACCAGACGAGCATCCGGCTTGCTATCCTGCGCTGGAAGAAAGGATTTGAGGAACAGAAGGAAGAGAACGTACAGAAACGTACAATTGAGCTTAAACTATAGACTGCTGCGTTCGACTGCAGTGGACGCGTGACTACGAACGCACGTCGTTCCTTTAAATCGTCGCGTCACGGTGCTTGCTGAAGATGACGGTTATAGCGTGAGAACAGAACGATGACAAAGGGACAAGAAGACGGGCGCTACAATGCGACGAACGTCTCCTTCTTGCCTTCTTTGTCGTCGTTCTGTTCTCGCGCTTTAACTATCGTCGTGTCACACCAACTAGCCCAAACCGCCACACTTCTAAGCTTGCTGAAGGCAGGAAACCACTGGACGTAGAACAATGGGTACTTGTTGTATGCACCCGGCGTGTGGTGAATTGAACCTTCTAATGGAACACTCGAGGTGTGTCTAGCACAGATCGAAGAACTAACACCAGCCACTTCGTTACCATCTCCGAACGTTCCTCCTTCTTTCCTTGACGAGTGTCGCCGGGCGGTCCAGTTGCACGGGCTTTGCCAGCCAGGCTGTGATGCGAGCTCACGCAATGCTGCTGCGGCGGTGCCACGAAGGCGCAATTATTAATACGCTTCGCGTCCAGCGCTCCGCCGATTGGGCATTGGAAAGGAGAGCGCGCGCTTATGCGCGCTCGCCAGAGGCGTATTGTATTATACGTGTATGCACGGCGGTAGCTGGGAGCACCGCCAACCAGGTGCCAAGGGGACCGCGAGAGGACCGAGTAGGGGGATGGGGATCTAGGAGCAAATGACAAAGGCGAAACAAGAAAAAAGAGTGCGTTCTTTGGAAGGACTAGGCATGTACTGTAGCAAACTCGGAGGCGCAGCTTTTTGTTTGTTTGTGTGTGTGTGTGTGTGTGTGTGTGTGTGTGTGTGCTCCTTGCCATTAATCATCCTCGCTGTCGACCTTCGGTCGCCCTCGGTAACCCCTCCTTACCGCGTACACCGACACGTGGCCGCTCTGTCCTGGCCGAAAACCAGAGCAAGAGGTGGAGAGAAGTGGTGGTGGGCGAGAGGTTGCGATGATGCCAACGGGGACGAAGGGCTGCCGCTGTGTCACCGCATGATTGCGCGATCTTGGCTACCAAAAGTTGAGTATATTGCCAAGCCTAGTTGGCTTCTTAGTTGGAACGTACTTTCTCACGCACTGGATGAACTTTTAGCCTTCAAAAAATAATGGTTGCTTGCTGGGGAACTTTTAGCCTTCAAAAAAAATGGTTGCTTGCTGGGCTAGTTGCTTCATTTTCAACACGCGTAACAGCGCGTAAAACTGCAAAGGACGACACAGAGTGTAAAGGGAGCTCTTTTTTTTTACGCTGTGTCTGTGTGGTTCTTTTCTGTTTCTACGCGTTCTTGCATGTTTTAGCGTTCAAGATGACCATAGCAGCGTGCCACATGCTATGGTTACCATAGCATACTTGAGGATTATAGTTGGTATGGCGCGTAATTGACACATCACCCTTCAGGCATGACAACACTTGAGACACGGGACGCAAAAGTAGGTGTGTAGTGTAGCACGGGGGAGAAAGGGGGGGGGGGCGCACCGCAACCACTAGTCATTAAGGGAAGTGGGGGCGGCACTAAGTGTGTTCCGTAGCGGACGCATATCCAGAAATGTTTTTCGGGGAGGGGTGCTGGGGCACCTCGTTCTTTGCGGGGGAGTATCAACCCCTTGAAATAGTCCTTGTTAGCTCTCTGTGTCATGGCAAAAAAAGAT
Source organism: Rhipicephalus annulatus (assembly GCA_013436015.1). NCBI lineage: Eukaryota > Metazoa > Arthropoda > Arachnida > Ixodida > Ixodidae > Rhipicephalus > Rhipicephalus annulatus. The sequence continues at coordinate 78,191 of WOVY01009825.1, read as the reverse complement.
TTCGGGGGGGGGGGGGGATCACGGGTTCGGTATAGAGCTTTACTCTGTTCTATCGTTCTTTAAGGCGCAGGGTCATGACGGCGTGAGAATTCGAAGGTAATACCAGAGTCCTTCAATTTAAAGCATTGAAGGACTCTGGTAATACCGACTGAGGAATCCCGATTTTGCATTCGAAGTATTCGCTTTCCACCCCTATTCCAGGAAAGCGAGGGCCCAAGACAAGCCGTTGTGAGAAGCACGTCGTTGGATCATTTTCGTTTTTTTTATCTATTGCGAAGTCTGTTTTCTTTCGTACTCGACCAGCGAAGGGAGAAGGAGGGGGATGATGGGGGAAGCTGCAGTGTGGATTTGACCCCCCTCCCCGCTACGCCTAAATGGACATTTCTGTGCATGCCTCGTTGTCCTGTGTGTATGTGTATGTATGTGTGCGTGTGTATGTGTATATGTGCGTGAGAGAGAGAGTTAAAGGACACGATAATCTTAGTTTTACATATCGATACGCACCTATAGCTGTAGCGGCAACAGAGAAAGGGGCGTTTCTTGGTGTGAAGAAAATGGCGAAGTGTGCTGTAAGTCTGCAGCCCTTGAGGGACCACGTCACAGCGCCGAGTTAGTTCGAGAGGTGCTCACAATCTTCCCCGTCTCTTCTCCATCTTCCTGTCTCGGCCGTTCCGGTTTCATAAGCGGCAAG